>JAJKFI010000077.1:988189-1095507 GCA_029204185.1 Lerista edwardsae
CTCTCTCTCTCTCTCTCTCTCTCTCTCTCTCTCTCTCTCTCTCTCTCCTTTGTCAAATCCTTTTTCTCTCCTACTTCCAAGTAGCCCTCCATGGCGCATGTTCGTGCCTTTCTGCAATCGTTCTAGCTTCACTGTCCCTGCTCTTGGGACATGATTGCCTGTATTCTTAATGGCTCTTGCTGTCCCACCTCTCCTTCATCCTCGTCTTGTTGGCGGTGTGTTGACTGTTCTGCAAGCCCTGACCTTGGTCTGCAGCAGAATGAAGTGGTGGGATGAACTGCGCTGCTTCAGACTGCAGGGTGGTGGGCTAACATGGGATAACATCCCCCCCCCGCATTAAACAAACAAACCTTCTCCTTGCATGTGGTGAACTAGCATCACCAGGAGAGCTCTCTCTGTTGAATTTCTGCTGCAAAGAACTGAGTGTGCACTGGTACTCTTGTCTTTCAATCTGCCTGGTGGGTTATATCAAGCAGGGTGATACGGTCTACTCATGGCAAAGAGCTGCAAATCCGTTGGGATTTTGCTGCTGCCGTGAAATTCAACAGGTGGTCTTAGGGCAGTGATTCTCAAACCTTTTAGAACTGGGACTCACTTTTTAGAATGGCAGTCTGATGTCATGGCTGGAAGTGCCGTCACTGTGATGCCAGAACCTGCTCCTCTCCTGAAAATACAGCAGTAACTTGGGTTATTTCTTAGCCATTTTCCAATAGCAAAGTGAATCGGAATGAAAAAAGTCTATTTACAACCTTAACACAGGCAAAACAACCACACAGCCCTTCTCCTTTCCAGCGTTTCATTGTCCCATATTTTCAATATGGCTGCTCTAGGTGCTTTGGGACCCACCAGAAATTGGCTTGCGACCCACAGTTTGGGATCCACTGTCTTAAGGCAGATGGTTTCCATATACAGCCTGCCACCTGTATATGGCGACAATAAAAGCTCACTTCCCTTTTTGGGGTTATTGTGAGGATTTCAGCAAGTCCAGCCTTCTCCAAGACACTGCCATCCATGAAAGAGAAGCAGGTTAGAACTTGCTGACCATGCGTCACAACAGCTGTGTGTGGTCATGCTAAATTTGTGGTTGCTAGGGTCAGTGGGTGTGGTGGCATTGGGTGTATGCCCATAGGAATATTCCTTTCTCCCCGTGTGTGTGCGGTTACTGTATACTGTAGCGTGTTTATTGCATTCTGCTAAATAAAAATAAAAATATTATTCATATGGCTTATGGCACATCCAGATTGCTATCCTCTATAAGAGAAAAGTGTAATCGAACAACATAATGGATAAAAAAAAGATAACATGCTCATGATAATCAAAATATAGTATCACTTGAGATCTAATTAAATACTAGTCTTCATAGTATGCATACTTTTTCAAAGTAATTACAGTCAATCTTGGCACCAGGGTTGGGTGCCTGAAAATCCTCATGGGTAGCGAATTTGTAGATTATAAACCATTGATCTTGCCAATGGGATCAATGGGGTTGGGTGCAAGGGGTACCTTATCTGCCATCAGAAGAATCCAGCAGAGACCCTCAGGAAGCCAGCAGAGTGCAGCAGGAAATGCCAAAAGCTCACTGAATGCTGCAGAGACCTTCCAGAGACTGCAGGGACCTTCAGAATGGCACCTGCGACCGGCATGGACCCCTTAAACATGGCTGGTGGGTGCTGCTTTTTTAGAGGGGTCCACACTGGTTGTCTCTGCGTAGTGAATAGCGAGGAAAGTAGCAATTTTGCCCCTCACAGATGAGCGAGGTCGCATATAAAGTGGATTTAACTGTATTAGAGTTTAAATATTTAGCTAGTTACGTATATAAAGTTTGAACCACACACTTAGTTTTGTTACTGCTTTCCAATTACTTGCCAGTGCTTTGCAATTATTAATCAAGCAGTAAGTTTAAAAGAGAAAGGGCTGGCGTGTGTGTATGTGAAGCCGTCTGAGCACTCAGAAATGCAAAGTATTACTTTTTTTAAAAAAAGTGCGTCTTTTTTAAAACAAGAAATCAAAGTGAAAAACTGCTCCAACTGTTGCAGCAAAGATAACAAATGAAAGTGGCATAAACTTTTCATAGCAGCGGAGAGATGGCAGAAGATAAAACACAAATAAAGGCCACCCAAAGTGGCCATGTTTTTCGTTTATGTTGACAGTAGTACTTCCCAAAACACTGTTTCTTTTAGCTCTGTGCCATTACAGTTCTCTTTGTTCTGTGTGTGTGATTGACAGCTACTTTAGCTAATGGGATCAGTGTATCCCAGCTAGCACAGACTAATTGACACCAGTTTTCTGCCTTGTCCTTAATGTGTCTCCTTTTGCCCTGTTTTACACAGTGCTTGGCTTTGCAGGAAAGTATCCCCCATGTTAGGGGAGGTAAAGTAGCCCCTTAATGAAATTCTAAAGCCCCGGCTTGAATTCTAAAGATAATTTTTTTTTTAAAATACATTTATTTATATACCGCCTTTCTTAATATCACTAGATTTCTCTAATGATTGAACTCAAGGCGGTTTACATAGGCAGACTTTCTCACAAACCCGAAGGTTTTTACAATTTACAGAATGTTCTATCTTCCAAGAACAACACTCCTACGGATCTTTCTTTCTGGATTTAGCCTTCTTTCTTTAGCCACCCGTCTGTCGTCTGCTGGCTGATGAGGCTTCCCTGCTGCCACCAGAGATGCAGCTGATTTCAGCACACTCCTCCTCCCACGAGGCAGCTGAAAACTCAGCTTTTATTTTAATCAGCCGCAGTTTCCAAGGTCTGCTGCTCGCAGAGACTTCCGGCAGTCCCGAGCTCACGACCTTGAGATCTTCAGGTGTTATCTTCGGGCAAACGGAGGCATTAACCCTCTCGGCTAAATCTTCTGCCCAGTTTGGCCTGCTCAGTATCTGTTCTTAAAGGTTTTCTCACGACCGAATGGTCTAGTCATGACTGACTGTAGGAGGCGGTGCTCATCTCCGTTTCTAAGCCGAAGAGCCAGCGTGTCCGTGGTCATGTGGCCGGTAGGACTATACGCCAAGGCACACGGAACGCCGTTACCTTCCTACCGAAGTGGTCCCTATTTATCCACTTGCATTTTTACGTGCTTTCCAACTGCTGGGTTGGCAGGAGCTGGGACAAGCGACAGTCTTGAACTGCCAACCTTCTGGTCAGCAGGTTCAGCAACAGCGGTTTAACCCGCAGCGCTAATTTGTTCTTAGAAGGCTGCAAAGATTGCAATCCTGTACATGGTTACCTGGGAGTAAATCCCAATTAATTAATGAGTAGACATGCATAGGCTTGGGTTGCCACAAAAGGTAAGGGCCTCAGCCCCACCCACTATAATTTGAGGACTGGGGGGCCCTGGGCCCTGGGGAGCCACAAAGTGGCTCTCCTATAGAACCGGTTGCTCTCAGTAGAGACTTGGATAAAGAAGGCTTGGATGCTAGTCAGTCAGATCTGGGAAGTTTGCTAGTCCATGGCATTTTTTACTAGTCTGCGTCCTTATATGTGCTCAGGTTGTTCTCTTGTCGCATTCGGGCAGAGAACTGGTATATTGTTTTGATGCCTCCTGGCTTTTAGTTACCTGGAGGCATTTTTCATTTGTCGCGCTGGAGTGACTGTTCACAGGCCTGACTTGTAATGGGGGAAAGCAAATGCCTACAACCCAGTGTTGAGATCCAGCCTCTCACATAATAGTTTGCACTGGGGATGCTGGGAAATGGAACTTATGAGCTGGTGGCGGGGAGAGAAATGGCTATGTTAATTACACATTGAATGGATGGTTTTTTGATAGCTTAACTGGGTAGATGAACAATCCAGTGGTTCTAATTAAGCTTGGCTTTCTTGAAAGCAGAGCCCCTTGAGGCTCGTAGACTGCATAAAAGCAGGAGCTACATACAGCTCCTGTTAGTTAATACTTACTCAGCTGTGCAACTTCGCCTGTATGATAATGTGGATGCTTTTTCTCTTAAGAATTCTTTACCTCCAAAACCTGGAACTTTTTCTGCACTAAGCGGCGTCCTTTTTGCAGGCAGCTCAGGCCGGCAACGCATGTGATTCGTATGTGTGATCCTGCCTGGCTGGGGCAGTGCGGTGAATGGGCCGGTGTTGCTGGATGCCTGTTGTAGCGTTGTGCACAGTCCGGTGGGGCTGCCTGATGACGTTGCTGGAGGCAGCAGAGAGTGAAGGCACTCTAAACAAATAGGCAGGCAACTTCACAAGGACTGCCAAAAAAAGTCCCAGGGAATGGAAGGCATGTTTTTGAAGCTGTTGAAAATATTGGTGAGAAGGTGCCTTGTTATATGGCGGGCAGCCTGATCCTAACCTGTGCTGGAACATGCAGGCCAGCTGAACTGCCCCGGATCCAGAGCAGGGTTGGGGCTGCCTGCAATGCAAATTGGAGTAAGTGGAACTGATTCTCCTTACCCCGTGTCATGCAGCAGCCTCCCCAATTTCCTCCCCCAAATAGTGGATGCAAATCTAAGGGGCACGGGTAAGGCCAACTGGGGCAGGGGTTTGGATCGGTCCTAGTTTGCCCAGGCCGGTTCCCCTTCTTGAGCCAGTCCGCCCAGTGGCTTGCCTTCCCTGCCCCGATCCACCCACTTTCCCCAACCCCCTCCGCTGGCCTCCCTTGACCTGCTGAAGCATTCCTAGACCTGTTCCAGTAAGTTGCACATGAAGGCTGGCACGCGTCTTTGCGCCAGCCTCCCCGACTCCCAGAGTAGGTGCAAATGTGTCTTATGGCCTGTTTGCAACATTCCCAGCTGGCGCAAGGGACTTGCGTAAGGGACTTGGGAGAGAGATCGCAATCTTCCATAATATACAAGCGTGCCCCAGTATCCACTGATTTGGGGTCCACGGTTTCAGTTTCTAAGCTATTAAATTTCACAGTCTCCTCCTTTTTCGTGCTGTGACTGCCTCAGAATCTATACCCTCTTCCCAACTCTTTTAGAATACTTGACTTTTCCTTTTGAAAGATGGGGTCTTTTCAAATTCTAGCTCTCTTTTTGCTTCCCACGGATGCAAACTTCCTAAGTGGATTACACAAGTTTAAGTGAAAGGACTTCATCTTCCAACCTGGAGAAAACTTTCTAAGCTCTTGTTGGGTTTTTTTTTTAATTGCTGCGTTGTGCAACCCTTTCACGTGCTTTCAGCAACAGAAAAAGCCTGTTGCTGAATAAAGACACCTTGGAGGTCTCAAAGAGAGAAGAAAGTTATTGATTGAAAATAAAAATCTATGTCTACCTACCAAATGTCCTCAGTTCGCACCCTAACGTAGAGAGGTGAGTTCTTGTTAGCTTGATCACGGGAGATTTTGCTGTACTGGATTGTCTCTTCAGAACACTGCAGTATATTCGCAGCTCAAATACCTTGGTCAACGCATGAATAAATTAACACAATATAAACCGCAGTGAGGCGTAAGCGCCACTTAGGACTGGCTGTGCTTTATTAAGCTGCACAGTTTGGGAAGAGATCAGCGGCGTTTTGGTACAGAGTAAACTCCCGTCGAAGCCGTTCAATGTGTGCATGTTTTTCCTTTTAATTTTTTTTCCAGTTTGCACTTTTATTTACTTTTATATCTTTGGCACGGCCCTGTCACATGGTCGCCGGCTAGACAAACTGGCCACGGTCACCTCAGGCAACCTCTATTCACTGTAACTCCAGGAATGGTTCCCAAATGAGGTCACACTCCATCCAGTTCTATTTATTCATGTATTTTTGTGATTTCCCCCAGTGCTAGTTCAGCAAGAGTTCTTTTTCTTTGAGATAAAGGAGAGCTGGGGTGAGAACTCTCTCTGCCGGCAGGCACTGCGTGGGAAATGCATGACGATTTGCAAAGCCGGGTCTACTTTTTGCATCGCTGCATGTTAACTAATATGCTCAATCACTTGTAGACCTTTCCAGACAAATGATGACGGTTGGCTGGCACACTGTGCTCATTCAGCAGCACTGTTGCTCGGAAGCTGTTCTTGCCCAAACGTGAACCATTTGACCATTGTAAACTATTTAATTTGGAGCAGTGGCTTCCGAATGTGCTTTCTTTGGAGGGCCAATCTAGGCGTGATGTAGGGACTCCAGGCGTCCTTTCTTTTTCCGCTCAGGATCAGCTGCCAATGAGCCCAGTTTGGATTGGGACCGTGGAGGGAGCATGTATACCCGTGGTTCTAAAATTTTTATTCCAGGACCTACCTTTTAGAATGGCACTCATGTTGGGAACCCACCGGAAATGAATTCATTAACCTGGAAGTGATGTCATAGACAGAAGTGACATCAAGCAGGAAATGCAGTCACTGTGACATAATCAGATGACACTTCTGGAATGCAAACTGGCATTCTTGGACTGCAGCAATTGCACAACCATGACACATCTCTGACAGAAAGCAAGATTAGGTCAAAATATTATATAAAAGCACTGAACTAAAAACATTTTTTTAAAAATTCAAACTGGTAACGCTCACAACAGGAATATAGCAAGAGTCAGGTCTGCAGCTTGAAATGCAGCTTTCAAGATGGCTGCTCCCAGCTTTCCTCAACACACCAAGTGGGTCCTTACCCACAGTTTGAATAACACTGATGTATGTAATATGTCCTTATTCCCCCATCTTCCAGAACAAACATTTTCAACCACTGTGCCACAAATGGGCTACGGGTGTGCTGTGGAGATTTGGGGAAGGGTCATTTATTAGTAGGGCCACTGGGAGGGTGCCCCCCCCAGCAGCGTGGTGTGCCCCCCCAGCAGCGTGGTGTGCCCCCCCCAGCAGCGTGGTGTGCCCCCCCCCAGCAGCGTGGTGTGCCTTGTCAATTGTGGAAAATGCTGGTGGTGTGCCTTGAGATGTTTAGCACCTTCCCAGTGCGCTGTGAGATGAAAAAGGTTGCAGATCTCTGCTCCAGAAACTGACATCAGGAGTAAACTAATTTTGACCCTGTGTGACTATAATAGCACTGGGGGAGTGGAAGAATTTAAGCTGAAGAAATGGCATGCAGGCACAGGCTTGGGTTCCTTGTGCTGTGGCCTTGATCTGCATTGGCCTAGGGCAGTGGTTCCCAAACTTGTGGGTCAGGACCCTTAGGTGGGTTGTGAAGCACCTAAAGCAGACATATAATACTGAAAATAAGGGAAGATGGGATGCTGGCAATAAGGAGGGCTGTGTGGTCGCTTTACTTTTGTCAAGTTGTAAATAGGCCTTTTCTTCTTTCTGATTCACTTTGCTATTGGAAAATGGTTGACAAATAACCCAACTTAATGCTGCATTCTCAGGAAAGCAGCAGGCTCTGGCATAACACATAGTAAATAACACTTCTGCCTATTACATCATTTCCGGTCAGTCCTGGACAGATGTTCATTGTGAAAAGTGGGTCCCGGTGCTGAAAGGTTTGAGAACCGGTGTCCTAGGAGAACCTATACTTCTTTAGGAAGGGGGAAAAACAGCTTTGGGTGTTTTGGACACGGAGCTCCATCGTTAGTGGTGTGGGGTGTGATAATTAAATGAAATAAACACACACAGGACCACTTACTTTCTGCACTTCTCATTTTTGTTTTTTTAAAAACAGACCCTGAAATCTGCAAGGAAAAAAAACCTCACCAAAACTCTTTTCTAAGCACAATTGGGTCAGTGTAGGCTGGTTGGACTGGCTGGGGGGCAGGATGCATGGCTAATGACTGTGGCTGCATCTGCTGACACTCTACCGCCCACCTAGTACACTTTTAAAGCAATTGCAATTCATAAAAATGCGCCCTTGGAATAAAAACATAATAAAACCACTTTCTGCATTTCTTATCCTTGTCAAAAAACTAAGTCAACAAAAGCAAAACTGAAAAACCACACCTGTACCCATCATATCTAGTCTGGACCCTAATGGCAGAGCTGTAATGGGTGGAGCCAGAGGGGCACATGTCCTGGATGCACTGCCAAGAGAGGGTGCAAGATTAGTTCTGAGGCTTCTAGTTACAGAGATGGCTGCCTTTGCTCTGCAGGCAGTATGAGGAAGTCACCTCTGCGCTCCGCACTTGCTCAGGAGGATGAACTGGCCATGCAGCTGCACTGTCCTCTGGGGAGAACCCAGGAATGACATCATGATGATGTGACATCACTGTCCAAAGGGAGCCAGGATGTGAGTTGTGACATCACTGCCCTGGGCGTTATGGCAGGATATTGTGGCTCTGCCTAATGGGCCATGTTTTTTAATACAAATATAATTTGTATTATAATTTGTATCTGTATTAAGCCGCTTGCAGCTTTTGCAGGTACTTTTTGTACTCCCTTGGGTTTCTTTGGTGCTGTTGTCTATGAAAGGAACTTGTTTCTTGGTGCCTGTTAAAGACACAAGTGAACTGCTGTAAGATGGCTCCTTAGTAGTATCTGGCCTCCAGGGAAATCAACAAAAATCTATGACGTAGGAGATGACAAATAAGGCTACTTCTGTAGTGATAAAAATATTTTTCCCATGTACTGGCTTCATGGAACAGCTCTTAAATTCTGGAAAATAGGGATACGTACACTTAGAGAGCAATCCTAACCTGGAGTTAGGCCCACACAGTTAGGCCAGCAAAGTTTGGCCGGCACAAGGGGCACGGTAAAGTATGTTTGGACCACTCTTGGAGTCAGAGAGGCAGATGTACGCCATCCTCCCTGACTCCGAGAACAGTCCAAATGCGCTTTATGTTGGCCTTACGCCAGCCAAACTGTGCTGGCCTAACTGCCGGCCTAACTCAAGGTTAGGATTGCACCCTTAATGAAATACTTCTCTTGAGACCATCTCCTAATCCCATGTGTGGCCTATTGGATTGGGCCCTTAAGCTGTCCTCAGTTGGTAGTTTTATAGTTGGTGCCCTCAGCTGGGGTGCTTAGTGGAGAGGGTGCGGCCTCCCACAAACGTTTTTAGATCTCATGGGGCCGTGTGAGAACCCAGCATGTAATGTGATTGTTACCTACTGAGGCCTCCCTTTACTGCTGCTGTCTCAGAGCAGCTAACGGGTCATTAAGGATATGTGTGTGCGATTTTCACAGGGAAATATCACCTCAAAGTGATACTGCTTTGTGGTTCTTATACATGGGACCCCACCCTCTTGAAACGAGGGGGAACCACAGGAAATCCAGCCAGCTTCGCATTTCCTGTGGTTCCTCTCGGGGCCAAACTTCATTCTACCTTGGCTATTGCCGAGTTTCCAAACCTGTATTTGCCAAGAACATTTGGGGGAAAGATGAGCCTGGGTGGGGAGAGATTAAACTGCCCCCCTTCCTGCCTGCCAATTATCCGTGCCACAAGTGTTTCCCCATCCTTCCACACATATTTGTTTTCTGAGGAAAATGTGGGTATGGAATGCTGTGTTTTCCTTCTCACGTTACACCCTTAAATTCACCACTCTTCAGAGGTAGGCACTTTTAAAAGCATTTCCCTGTAAATGTTATTGGTATAAGTTCAGTTGACACAAACGCAAGCATGGTTGCTGTGGGTGCCTCCTTAGCAGCTGGCCCACATTGTTGCCCAGCGTGTGCATAAAGGCTTTTCCTTTTGTGGTTCTACTTGAGCAGGGGGAGGGAGCAACTGTCCCTCTACACCAGGGGCCTCAACTACAACCTGCAGGCTGGATCTGGAGTATGCGGAAAACCTTCCCCATCGTGAGCGGTGCGGATTGTTCTGTTGCGCCTCCACTCCATTTTATTTATTTATTTAAGAGATTTATACCCAAGGCAGATGCCCAAGGTGGCTTACAATTATTGGAGAGGGGGAAAACAGAAAGTACAGTACATAAAAATAATAAAGCAATAAAATAAGCAATATAAACAAAAGCGGGGTAAATAGAAATTGAGAACATAAGAAGAGCCCCGCTGGATCAGGCCAAAGGCCCATCTGGTCTAGCTTCCTATATCTCACAGCGGCCCACCAGGTGCCCCAGGGAGGCATGAGACAACAAGGTGCTTGCATCCTGTTGCCACTCCCTTGCACCCGGTACTCTGAAGTAGCCTACTATTGATGTAAGGAGGTTGCACAATCCATCATGGCCTGCAGCCCATGATGGACTTTTCCTCCAGAAATCTGTCCAATCCCCTTTAAAGGCATCTAGGCCAGATGCCATCACCACCTGCTGTGGCAAAGAGTTCCGCAGATTAATTACCTGCTGGGTAAAAAAGTATTTCCTTTTATCTGTTCTAACTCTCCCAGCACTCAATTTTAGTGCTCTGTCCCCTGGTTCTGGTGTTGTGACAGAGGGAAAAGAACATTCCTCTATCGACTCTATCCCTTCCATGCATAATTTTGTATACCTCAATCATGTCCCCCCTCAGGCACCTTTTTTCTAGACTGAAGAGCCCCAAATGCTGCAGTCTTTCTTATAAGGGAGGTGCCCCAGCCCCGTAAATCATTTTTGTCACTCTCTTCTGCACCTTTTCCAGCTCCACTATGTCCTTTTTGAGATGCGGCGACCAGAACTGTACGCAATACTCCAGATGTGGCCTTACCATCGATTTGTACAATGGCATAATAATGTTGGCAGTTTCATTCTCAACCCCCTTTTTAATTACCCCAAGCATGGAATTGGCCTTCTTCATCACTGCCGTACAGTGGGTCGACACTTTCATTGAGGTGTTCACCAGCACCCCAAGATCTGAGATGTCACAGACAGCTCAGAACCCATTAGTTTATATGTGAAGTTTTGATTTTTTGCCCCAGTATGCATCACTTTACACTTGTCTATGTTGAAACGCATCTGCCATTTGGCTGCCCATTCCCCCAACTTGGAGAGATCCTTCTGGAGCTCTTCACAATCCCTCCTGGTTTTTACCACCCGGAAAAGTTTTGTGCCATCCGCAAACTTGGCCACCTCGCTGCTTATCCTTGTCTCCAGGTCATTTATGAACAAGTTGAAAAGCACAGGCCCCAAGACAGATTCCTGGGGCACGCCGCTTTTCACTTCTCTCCAATTAAGTGTGAAAATTGCCCATTGGCCCCCATTCTCTGTTTCTTGGCTCTCAATCAATTCTGAATCCATAAGAGGACCTGCCCTCTTATTCCCTGACTCGGAAGTTTCGTCAGCAGCCTTTGGTGGGAAACCGTGTCAAATGCCTTCTGAAAATCCAGATATATGATATCCACAGGTTCTCCCACATCCATGTGCCTGTTGACCTTTTCAAAGGATTCCAAAAGTTTCATGAGGCAAGACGTACCCTTACAGAAGCCATGCTGACTTTCCTTCAACAACACTTGTTCCTCTACCTGTTTAGGATTTTTTCTTTGAGGCTTTCCACCATCTTACCCGGAACAAACATTAGGCTGACCGGCCTGTAGTTTCCAGGGTCCCCCCTTTTTAAAGATTGGCGTGACATTGGCTATCCTCTAATCCTCTGGCACCGTGGCCGTTTGAAGGGACAAGTTGCATAGTCTAGTTAAGAGGTCAGCAACTTCGTTCTTTAGTTCCTTAACAACTCTTGGGTGTATACCATCTGGGCCTGGTGACTTACTTATATTTAATTTATTCATTTGATCTAAAACATCTTCTTTATTAACTATTATCTGACTTAATTCCTTAGTTAGGAAGGGCTTTTGGGGCTGTGGTATCTGCCCAAGGTCTTCTGCTGTGAAGATGGACGCTAAGAATTCATTTAATTTCTCTGCAATCTCCAAGTCCCCTTTTATCTCCTCTTTCCCTCCCACACCATCCAGCGGGCCAACCGCCTCTCTGGCAGGTTTCCTGCTTCTAACGTATTTGAAGAAGCTTTTATTATTCCCCTTTATGTTGGTAGCCATGCATTCCTCAAACTCTTTCTTGGCCTCTCGTATCACCTTCTTACATGTCTTTTGCCAGAGTTTATGTTGTTTTTTATTCTCCTCACTGGGGCAAGACTTCCATTTACGGAAAGAAGCTTCCTTGCTCTTTATAGTTTCTCTAACTTTGTTTGTCAGCCATACAGGCACCCTCCTGGACCTTGTTGAGCCCTTCTTTCTTTGCGGTATACACTTCCGCTGGGCCTCTACTACTGTTATTTTAAACAGCCTCAACGCAGCCTGGAGAGACTGAACTCTTTTTACCTTCCCTTTCAGTTTCTTTCTAACTAGCCTCCTCATCTGAGGGAAATCTGCCCTTCGAAAGTCAAGGGTTCTTGTGTCAGATTTGCTCTGCACTCTTTCTTGGACATGCATGGTGAAACCAATCGCAGCATGGTCACTGTTCCCCAATGGCTCAGTAGCACTTACATCCCTAACTAGGTCCCGATTGGAGGGGGGCAAAACTATTTACAATGCAGGTTTTGCTGCTGAGTTAGAAGAAGCAGACATATGAACATTTAAACACTAGACAAAACAGAAAAGTCTTGAGCTCGCGCCGAAATGCCATGAGGGAGGAGGAAGATCTTGGATCCTCCCGAAGGGAGTTCCATAATAGCGGTGCCACTACTGAGAAGGCCATGCCGTCCTGTTCTGTGTGTATGCCTGGGTGTCCCAAAAGGTTGTGCAGTAGGATGCTGGGCATACACGCAAATGCCTAGCTCGTTCCTGCCAGCCAGTCAGCTGAAAAATGGAGCGGATGCCTGACGGAACAACCTGTGCTGCTCATGACAGGGAATGCTTTTCCCGCACACAGCGGTCCATGGTTCGGAGATTGCTGCTCTACACCCAAGCATGCTATCTTTTTCCAGGGACTGTTGCTGGTGTCTCCTCTGTATTTTTTTTTTTTTTTGAAGCATGTGAGCCCTTTGGAAATGGGTACCATGTTATTATTTGTTTAGCTCTGGAAACCTCTTCGTGAAGTACTTGTTGTTGAAAAGCAGTATCCAGATGTTAAATTTCCCATGCCCACAATCTCTGCATCCTTTTTCCTCCTTGCGAGTTGTGCTTCTCAAATATATACCAGCAAAATAGCAAACATGGATGGGTACAAGTGGTACCCAAAGCAAAGCTGTTCCAGTTTAATTTCTATAATCCTGGGCGCCATTGGTGCAAAATCCAAACAGCCATATATCCGTATCTCTATACGTCCTTATTTACTAAATGCCAAATCTTACCCAACTTTCCAGTGTTGATGCGGCTGTGCCACCAGGACGTGTGCTGCATCCTGCGATGGGGGGGGGCAGTCCCTTGCCTCAGGGCTGCATTGCAACTGCATTGGGGCCTAAGTGACTCATTCGGTTTCACCTAGCAGGTGATTATGCATAGGATGGAGAGAGTGGATACAGCACTGATGGCAATCTGTTGGGCTCAGTGTGTCAAAACTTAGGAAAATGCTTAACTTGACTCTGTTGGTGTGTCAACCCCCCCGCCCAAACAAAAGAGAAACCATTCTTTATATTCATTTATTTAAACAAAATTTTTTTGTTTAATTAATTTTTAATTAATTCTTAATTTCCCGCTGGGTAAAAAAGTATTTCCTTTTATCTGTTCTCACTTTCCCAATCCTCAGTTTTAGTGGATGTTCCCTAGTTCTGGTATTGGGAGTGAGGGAAAAGAACATCCCTCTGTTCACTCTATCCCTCCCATGTATAATTTTATATGTCTCAATCAAGTTCCCCCTCAGGTGCCTTTTTTCTAGGCTGAAAGAGCCCCAAACGCTGTAGCCTTTCCTCATATGGGAGGTGCCCCAGCCCCGTAATCATTTTGGTCGCTCCCTTCTGCACCTTCTCTAGTTCCCCTATTATATATCTTTTTTAAGGTGTGGCGACCAGAACTGTATGCAGTCCTCCACATGTGGTCATACCATCAATTTGTACAGTGGAATAATAATATTGGCTGTTTTATTCTCAACCCTCTTTTTAATTATCCCAAGGAAAGACTTGGCCTTCTTTTCCACTGCCGCACATTGAGTCAACACTTTCATCGAGTTGTCCACTAGCTTTATAATACACCTTTATAATGATGGCAGAAAGAGAATATTCATCTGTATCGTTATCTACCCACATAGACTTGTAAAAAAATCCCAAGCAGTTACTTCAGATTCCCAGCCTTGTTTCTTGTGCTTATTTTGTCTCTAACGAATAGTAATACATGCTTATCGTGACTTGGTATTAGCTTTTGTCTCCTTTTCTGCCTGTGGCTCTGTTTGATGACTTTTTCTTTCCCAACTTTCAGGAATAGCTGAAACAAGGAAGGAGGAGGAAAAAACAACTTTCTGCCTGGTAGGGGGGTGAACGTCTGGCGTCCACCACAAGCTCGAGAGAAGTCTTGCCATTATGAATGAAGTAGCAATAGTGAAGGAAGGCTGGCTGCACAAACGAGGTAAGGCCAATTCCGTCGTCTTCTTCCTTAAGTGAATAAATTTGGTCTCTTTTGGTCAGTGATTTCAAAGCAGCTGCATGAAAGGAACTCATCTTAGTTTGGGTCTTCCAACTTGCTTTGGGTCAGTTGTGTCTGTGGCCCATGTGCTGCCCGGGGCCAGGACCATGGACTGCCGTTTCCCCCCCCCCACGGAGCTGCTACCTCCCAACGTGCCTGAAGCCTCCAAAAAGGCTCTGAAAGCCTTTAATATAAATGTTATTTCCAGTTTCCGTCGCAAAACCAGAAGTACTGTTTAATGCTGGCTCTCCAGAGATAAGACTGCGGAACTCCTTTGAGGGCCTGAAGGTGCTGCGCGCAGCCTGCCTGACCCCTGGGAGGGCTCCGGGGGGGGATCGGCAGCCCACAGTGGGTGCTGCCCCCATGGGTCCCACAGGCCTGCCACATGGGGCATTTCCCCGCCCCCCAGGCAGCGGTGTTATCCGGCAATGAGCTGCCGGAACGCTAGGCGGGACTTACCGCCTGATTGGCTGCCCGTTCGTGATGCGTCGCCACCTGCCCGCCCGCCGTGTGGGCACCCCTGGCTTCGGAGGGGGTGCCCGCTTGCCTGGGGGGCGCGCTGGGTGCCTAGGCAAGCAGCGGAGGGGTGCGCCAGCCGGAGGGAGCCCCCGCGGTGGGCGGGCAGGTGGTGACGCGTCACGGACTGCCTGTCAATCAAGAGGTTAGTCCCGCCTAATGTTCCGGCAGCTCGTTATAGGATGACACTACTGCCCCCAGGTGAATGTCACTGGTTTGGGTCTTGATCTTGTATTTAACATTCAATTGTCTAGTCGTACATTACATATTCATTGATCTTATTGCTGTTATTCATTGCTCTTACTCTATTCTAATATTCAATTATCCTAACTGGCTTCTTTGCTAAACTGTGCCCAGGCCCACTTTGGCCATTGCATAATGGTCTCCTGAAAACTCATAACCTTAAACTAGGCCGTCCTATGGCTAACCACCCAAGAGAATGGCGGATGATCAGAGTCTGAAGATGTGAACGGTTGGTGTCCTTACAAATGCACTCCCATGTGGCAAAAGGGAACTCTGAGAGAGGGATTGCCGACTTTTAAGCAGAAGAAACTCTGTGGTTTAACCGCTGCTTCAGTAAGTGGATTCTGTTTATAAGAAGTGACAACCACAGATAAATTACAGGGATTTCCCAACACATAGTGGAATTTTACTGGTGTTTTTTCTTTTAATTGAACGTTCTGTCCTTAATGAACAGGATCTGGGAGAAGGAGCAGGATTTCAGATTAATCTAGAACAGCGGTTCTCAAACTTTTTAAAACAACTATCTGTCCGTGACCCACCAGAAGTGATGTCGTGCCCGGAAGTGTCATTGTGGCTGGCACCAGAGCCTGCTGCTCTCCTGAGAATGCAGCAATCAGTTGGGTTATTTCTCTGCCATTTTCCAATAGCAAAGTGAATCAGACAGGGGGGGAAAAGCCAATTTACAACCTTGACACAAGCAAAACAATCACACAGCCCTCCTCCTTTCCAGCATCCCATCTTCCCATATTTTCAATATGGCTGCCCTAGATGCTTTGTGGCCAGTAGTGCTATCCAGCCGGTACGCTGGGCGGGACTTATGTTTGATCGGCAGTCCACCCGTTGTGGAATGCGGCATGACGCAACGGGCGGACTGCTGATTAAATGTAAGTCCCACCCAGCGTACCGGCTGGATAGCACTACTGTTTGCGACCCACCGGAAGTTGACTTGCAACCCACCAGTGGGTCCTGACCCACAGTTTGGGAACCACTGTTCTAGAACATCAGGTGCCAAACCCTGGCCCACAGGCTGGATCCAACCCATCCTGAGAAACGCATCCCCATCATGAGCAGGACTTGCCGTTCCACGCCACTCCTTCACATCTGGTGGCTGCCCAGCAGGCTCTGCGCCCCGATCTGTCCGGAGCAACGTCTTGAGGAGATTGTCTTGCACGATAACGGAGGAGCAGTGTGGAGCAGTAAGATGGGGACGGGTTTTGCTCAAGATGGGGAAGGATTTTTCCTTGCATAGCGGTCCCATGTATTGAGACTGCTGATCTAGAATGAAGCTACTGTATTTAAGAGGATAATGATGCTCCTGGTGGAACTGGAGATCTGCCCTGGTCTGGCAAACCCTGACTTGCTAGTAATGGAGGCCATATAGGCCCCCTTTCCAGTGTTCCTCATCTCAGTGAAGTCTGCCTTGTAACACGATTCTAATCTTCTGCTCACAGTGTGGCCTGGGCTTTTCTGTTATTTTGTGTTTGCGTTTTTAATCGTGGTTTTCCGTCCACAACAATGGCTGTGTAAAAAGATACTCAGAATGAAAAAAGGACTGCCTTTGACAGAGCATCAAGGTTTTAAGTACACCAACCACAGAACGCTTCCTAAACCAGTGTCTGATATTCTGAGCTTGTGAAACATGCTAAGGCTATAATTACAACAAGGAAGCCTCACAGAAAAAAAAGAGGATTATAGATTAAGAACTGTGTTTTTGTTAGAAATTTCTTTCTCTTTCTCTTTTTCCATAAACAAACAAATAAAATCATGGGCCTAACTATTGCCGTGTTAGGTGTTGTGGTGGGTGCTGTGGTGTTTTCATGCCCTTTTAATACAATTTGTAATTACAGGTGCATAAAGGGAAATGGTTGGATTCCATATAAATGAAATTAACAAAAAACAACAACCCTGAATTTTAAGAAATCTGCCCTTGGACTACTTGTAGAGTGGTGCTGGCTCCTTCAGTTCTCTTTTGAAAAGCATAGCACAGTGACTCTAGAAACATGGTTCTTCTACTTATACAGGCATGCCCCACTATTCACTATCCAAGGTTTCATTTATCCATGGTTACCATGGACACTGGGACACCTATTAAACAGATAAGGGAACATTAAATAATTTTTTTTACCTGGTTGCAGCCAAACCACTGATGTTCCCCTATCTTTAAAAAAGCGTCCCCCTTATCCATGGTGTCAGTATCCACTGCGGGGGGGGGGGATTCCCAGTGGATATCAGTCATGCCTGTAGTTGTATTGAGATCATTTTGTGTGCAGTTCAGCTTGTAAAACACTTTGGAACTCTTGTAGGTTGCAGCTGTTGACTTGCATATTTGCTGTCTGAACAGGGTAACAGTACTAACAGAAAAGAATTCAGAAGTCCGAGAATTAAATTTTACTTTGTACTTTACTACAAAGTACACATTTGTAGTGGGTCTCTGGTTTTCAACAAACAAAACTGCAGTTGCATTTCTTTATATAAGGGGTGAATGTGTTCTAGTCACTTGACCTCTGCAGGGTAACTCTTTAAACAGTTAAATCTGGGTTGTGTTTGACCTGTTAATATCCATTTTTTTTGGTCATTCAGATTGATTTTGCGCTGTAGTGGTAAGTGGGCTTGTTCTCTGCTGGGAGCCTGATACCTGTGGCATTCCTGCAAATTCTGTGCAGCAGTTGCGAAGGAGTGGGCTGTGCATCTAAAGGTATTGCAGAGTGTTATTTTCGTGGCAGTACAAGAAGTTTCCACTGAGGTCCTCTGTGTGCGTTTTCCCCTCCACTAAATGCAGAAATGAAATGAGACTCCTTCCTCTGTGTCTGTCTTGGTAGTTCCTGGCAAGCCCATGAGTCAGTCGCTTAAAGGAAGTGCGACTTCCAGTACAGCAGATGTTTTGTTTGTGGAATGGCCAGTCATCTCCCTGACCTCAAACTCAAAGCTTGCCAGTCTCATGAATGAACTCTTCAGCTCTCAATGGGCACTGAGTAGTCCTGTGACCCTAATTGCAATGGCCCCAGGGTTTAGTCATCCAAAGACATAGAAGCAGCATTACAAATCGCTTCCTCTGTTTCTTTAGCTGAGCACATAGTGCGCCAAAGCACATAGCAGCGTATGGAAAAGAATTTGGTGCAGAGAGAGAGTGTGTCTTGTTACTGGGCTCTGTGAAGCAGGTTGGAGCGCATCTTATTTTAAGGGATGTATGTCCTTTTTTGAAAAAAAAAAATATTCTGAAAGAAACAACGTAGCAAACCACTATCACAACATGAACACCGCAATAAAACAGCGCTGCAGCAAATAGCAGACATCGGCCCATAACAATATTTCAAACTAGGTGTGTTTTTTGGGTGATATTTTTTCCAAAATTTCTTGATTAAAATAGCAAATGGCAGTGTTAAGTGTTTTTATTCTACATTCTCAGTCCAAGTTTTCATTTTTATTAATTTTAAATTTTAGTGGATGTCCCCTGGTTCTCGTATTGTGAGAGAGGGAAAAGAACCTCTCTCTATCCACTTTATCCATCCCGTGCGTAATTTTGTATGTCTCAATCAAGTCCCCCCTCAGGCGCCTTTTTTCTAGGCTGAAGAACCCCAAATGCTGTACTCTTCCCTCATGTGGGAGGTGCCCCAGCCCTGTAATCATTTTGGTTGCTCTCTTCTGCACCTTCTCTAGTGCCCTATATCTTTTTTGAAGTGTGGCGACCAGAACTGTACACGGTACTCCAGATGTGTACAGGAGTGGCTAGTACCCCATCACAGTGATAGCCAAAGATGGCAAAAATCTCTGGAATGTTCTTTCATACTGTTTCAATATTTTTGTAACCCTTGGATTTTTTTTTAAATTGAAATGCAGGTGCTAAAGTAGTTTGAAGAAATGCAAACATGCTCTAACCGCTCATTTCATTTCTTTTCTTTTTTAAAGTCAAGTAAAAAAAGGGATATATGCCTGAGGAGTAAAGGCAGGTGATTCAAAGGAGGGAAGAGGGGTTGAATTAAACACAAAAGTAGAATAACATTCTCTTTGGCAACAAAGAAAACCAAAAGATGGGGAATGACAAAATGTATCATGAGCAATATAAGGAAATCCAACCGTTGCTCGCTTGTGGCAGACGCAATGGAACCTCAGAGAAACTGACTAACTAGCCAAAGGTCTCCTTGTAGCCACACTGACTCATGGGGGGGGGGGGAGGATAGCCACTTCTGATGTTGAACAGTCATTCTTCCATTGGCCTGTGGGTTAAGGGAGGGGAAGAGAGAGTGTGTATGTTGAAGGTATGCTTGGGGTGGAAGGAACAATGAAAGATCTATTGATTTTACTGGCCGGGTACTGGCTTGTATTTTCTATTTCCTTTGGATTCATAAAACTGACCTTGGGTGATTGGGAAATACTCAGTAAGGATGACATCACAGCACCTAGGAGCTACTGAAGTCTAGCCCAGTGGTTTTCAAACTGTTTAGACTGGGACCCACTTTTTAGAATGGCACTCGTGTCGGGACCCCCTGGAAGTGATGTCATAACCAGAAATGACATCATTAAGCAGGAAGTGCTGTCATTTATAACACAATAAACTGACACTCCTGAAATGCAAACTGGCATCCTTGAACTGCAGCAATTGTACAACCAGGAAACACTCCTGACAGAAAGCAGGATCGGGACAAAATATTATGTAGAAGCACTGAACTAAAAACAACGTTTTTAAACAACCACCCTCACTTGAAAATTCAAACTATTAATACTCACAAAAGGAATCTAGCAAGAGGAATGTCTGCAGCTTTCAAGATGGCTGCTCCCGGCTCCCTGTGACCCACCTCACATGAGGTGACCCACAGTTGGAATAACACTGGTCTAGCCAGTAAAGAACAAATCTTGCCTGAGCCAAACCTTTGCTTTATGATTGGAGGTGATCCCCCTCTGAAGCTATTCAGAACATGCATTCTGCCTTATGCATTCTATTGCATCTGAGATGGTGGAATACTTTTTTCTTTTAAAAATGCACTTTGACTTTATGTTCATGTGTTGCTCACATTAAGATGTGTATAGCTGCATCTTGAAAGCCACAGTTTGAAGGAATGTAATGTTAACTGTAAGCCAAGAATGCATGGCAGTGTTGGTTTCAAAAAAAGTTTTCTTTTTTTTAAACCCAGTGTTTGTTCTATACCTAGCAGTGTTCTTTGTTGTTGTCGTTGTTGATGAAAACTGCCTTTGGGTGTTAACCGCCTTTTGGTGGTTAAAATATCTGAACAAACACACATACAACACCGCATTTTAGTGTTTAAGGTATTTTCCAGAAATTAAAATAGATTACTTTTCCAATTAGAAAAAATACTGTGGCTGCATCTGCTGACATTATATCATCTACCTAGTAAAGCATATAAAATTAATAAAAATGAGAGAATGAGACACATAATACCACAATTTGCAATTTTAATCAAGGAATTTTGGAAAAAATATCACCAAAAAACCACCCTATACATACTGGCTTGAATGTTAAGATCATCTTCAGAGGCCTACCTCTGGGTGCTTTCAGAGCTGGGGCAAGTGGTGACTGGGAGCAGAGCCTTCTTGATGTTGGCTCCCTGTTTGTTGAATTATCTCCCCGAAGAGAATTGTCTGGCATTAAACATAACCATTGTTAAGCAAACACTGGTTTATGTAGGCCTTTTAATCCTCCTGGGGAAAGGGATAGAGTAAATTGAGGGCCCACTAAAAAATGAGTTGTAGGTAAGTTATTCTAACATGGATGTTGAGCAGGCTTGAGACAGTGCAGGTACCACCTGGAAGCAGGGGAAGGTGGTTAGGTATGATTCTACTCTCCTTCACTGGATATGGTTAAAGATTTTAGGTGAGTTGGTAGCATTATTTTGAGTGGGGGGAAATAAGGATAGAAACCACCTGTAGTCTGAGCGGCCTGCCAACTGATCAGTTGGCTCAATTACCTGCTTTGCTCATGCTAGTTCTCTGTCAAAGAATTTTACAAGCTAAATTAAATTCATTTAAATTAACTACCTGGTGAGGCAGGTAATCGAGCAGGCAGTTCAGCGAATTCGTTGGTTAGCAGGTAATGGTCTGTACCTGAGTGGTAAATTGCTCTTGAGGACCAAAGCCAGTTTTATAGGACCCGGTGCGACCATATTGGTTTCTTAGGTCAGGTAGTAGCTCTCTGAAGTGGTAGCTCTAAGAAACCTTTTAACTATGGCAAGAAATTACACCCTCTTGCAAGCTACAACATTTCTGCAGGGGTTAAGCCACCTGGGTTTTGCCACTAGGATCCCCAGTTAGATATCTCAGACACCTTAATTCAGTGGGTTCTCAATTTTTTTTAGACCCACGTTTTAGAATGACACTTGTGTTGGGACCCACTGGAAGTGATGTCATTAACCTGGAATCTGTCACAGCCGGAAATGACATCATCAAGCAGGAAGTGCTGTCAGTGTGACATAATCAGATGACACTCTGTTGTGCCAAATTCCCTCTCTGCATTCTTATGCCTGCAGTAGACTAACTAGCTTTCCTTCTATCGTCCCAAACCACCCTAGTCTTACACAAGGCACTACTGAAACCCTGCCACCACCAGCCCTCCGTCCTCCTCCAGTTGGTGGCTCCAGGGGTGTGGCAGCCACACACTACTTTCAGCAGTGTCCAACAGCTATCTCCAAGTGTTCTCTCTTCAATCCATTAGTCAGTCAACCGGGTCCATCACACTCTCAATCACACCTTTCAAACTCCCTACTTCTAGTCTTCTCTTCAAACAATCCTTGTATCTACACCCACAACACTGCTCTTCCTGGGAGCTATTTTTATCCCCAGGGCCCTTGTTATCTCCAATTAGCTGCAGCTATCAACTACACCTGCGGCAGGCACAGATCCCCGACTTAACCCCATGATTCCTGGCTGGCATAGACAAAGGGCCACTGCTGATACCATTCCCTGTCTCCTCCGGGTAATCCTCATTTTCCATTACACACATCTAGAGTGCAAGCTGGCATTCTTGGACTGCAGCAATTGCACAATCATGAAATCCCTGACAGAAAGCAAAATTAGGACAAAATACTATGTAAAATACTATGTTGGGAGTTCAAGACCATGCGACGGAGTGAGTTCCCCTCGCTTGTCCCAGCTCCTGCCAACCTAGCAGTTCAAATGCACCTAAAAATGCAAGTAGATGAATAGGGGCCGCTTCGGTGGGAAGGTAATGGCGTTCCGTGCGCTATGGCGTATAGTCATGCCGGCCACATGACCACGGAAGCTTGTCCTCTGACAAAACGCCGGCTCTACAGGCTTTCAAACGGAGATGAGCACCGCCCCCTACAGTCAGTCACGACTAGACCATTCGGTCGTGGGGAAACCTTTACCTTTTTACTATGTAAAAGCACTGAACTAAAAACAAAATTTTTAAAAACCCTCACGAAAATTCAAGCTGTTAACACTCACAAAAGGAATATAGCAAGCGTAAGGTCTGCAGTTTCCTAGAGTGCGGCACCCAGCTTTCCTTGACCCCACCTGACACCAAGTGGGTCTTGACCCACGGTGTTATTCAAAAACACTCCTTTAATTGAAAGAAGCAGATAACAGAGCAGCTAATAATTAAAGTGTGGGTGTGCGTTACGCCTGCCTTCTTCACCATCTCTAGATCGCACAGTTACCGTGAAAATGCGCTGCGGTACGAAGTGAACCCACCCATCCTAAACTGCAGGATTAGAACAATCAGTCGGATTTCATTATCGACATGCAAATAGTGTTTTGCAGAATGAATGTGGTGGTGAGTGTTTGCTTGGCAACAGTCGCTAGGGAAATAAAGAATCGGCAATATGTTTTGGAAACCAAAGATGAGCTTAGCCATATGTACGCTTGTCCTGTGTTGACGATGACCACTGCTACCGCCATTCTGTAGTTAAAAACAAAGCCCTCATCCAAAAGGGCTGTGGATGTGGTCTGGAGGCACAGGATGCAGCAAGCTTGCTGAAGCTAAGTGGGTCTCTGTCTGGACGGGAGACTGCTTGGTAATCCCATGTGCACCGTCTTGGTCTCTGCTTGGAGGAAAGACAGGATATATATGCGCTAGATAGATAACACTTAAGAGGTGTTTATGGTGAAGTTGCCTGCAACTTTTAATGTACCGAAAATAGACCGAAAATAATGGAAGCTTTTTGGCTCCCCCCCCCCGAGTTGGAATATGCCCCACAAGTACTCTACCCCCACTCTTGTTTCCAAGGAGCGGCATACCCTTATCTGGACATCTGAAATCCAGAAACTTTTGTCCAATACTTTTTTTTTTTTACTTTCAATCGTGTGACCACTGGAAGATCTTGTGCTCAGTCCCACGTACAGGCTGTTAAGTTCTATTTGTGCTCTGTGCTGTGTGTGCCATTGTTGAAAAATGTCAAAGTGGCCAGCAGACACCCAAATGGGTGACAGTGAAAAGAGCAAAAGGAAGCATTTCTCATTAAATTGGTGCAAATAATTCTGAAATCCACATATATCCTAAATCCAGACACTTTCCCGTCCCAAGCAGTCCAGATAAGGGATACTCAACCTGTAGAACAGGGTTCAGGGAACTTTTTTACCTTTTACCCCAAAATATATTTAGATACGCCGACGTTACCGCCCCCCCCCCACCAGAACAAAAGGAAAAACATTACATATTGGAACCCATTGCTTTTTATTTGATAATTAATGAGCTTAATTAATGCTATGTAAATATGAAGTTGTAAAGGGTTTCGGAGAGTTAGGAAAGTTCTTTAAATATTTTTTAATCTTCTAAATATCTAACCTGCTTAGTTAGATTTGATTTTGTCATATGGGGTGTTAAAATGTTCTTGCTTGATGACATCACTTCCTTTGGGCCCCGGTGATAAAAAGTTTGAGAGCCATTGTACTGGATTAAAGAAAAATACTTTTAAGGTCAGAAAGTAAGATAAAGGGGCAGCCTCCGAAGACTTATTTCAGAATTTAAAAGATTTGTTTGCAAATCTGGATCAAACAAAAAAAATGATAGCAGTAGCCATTTTTTTATGTAGATATCTGTTTCATGCACTTGTCAAACAGGGAATACCTCATTTTTACATCACAAGGAGTGTGCATGTAGGTAAGGAGATTCAGCTCGCCTCATACAAACATCTCTTAATGTAAAAAATTAGATCCTCTCCACTTTAAATATTAACAGGATGAGTGGGAGCAAAACAAATACGTCTGTTGCCTGATTAGTTTGACCCCCCTTCCCCTCCCCACTTCACAGAAACATAGCTGTGGAGAAGGCAAGGGCCATTCCTAATGTGTGCTAATATAAAGGGGGGCTATGCATATAGATTCATATGCATGCCCGGCTGTGTCTCGGCAGCGCGACCATCCATTACCCCCAGGAATTTCATTTTTACCCCAATTGGGGTAATTTACCCCTGTTCCCAGACCACTGCTCTAGAAGACTTGTATAGTATTTGGGCTTTCCATTTTTTGATGCTGTCTTCCCAGTGCAGTTGGCCTCTAAGCCGGTGCTCTAAATCCTGTCCTCTAAGCTGGTCTCTTCAAATGGTGGGTCACGACCCACCATAGAGAGCGAAACAAGGACCATTTCCCCTTAAGGGAAATGACCCAAGAAAGCAATGTCTGGCAGTGATTGCGGTGCTGCAGGCATTTAGGGACATTTCCCCTTACCTGGGGGGTCGAGGGGGTATCCCAAAGTATTGGACATGCCACTTTACTTCCGTGGGCCTCCCTGATGCTTAAAATAGCTCCGTGGTAGAGTTGAAGCTCACTTCCTGCTTTTGCATGAAATCCGTGGTTTCACATATCGGAATGAAACCCCAGTGGATACCGGGGCATGCCTAGATGCAGTTTTACATACAGTGCTATACAGTAATAGCAAACTTAGGGGTTCAATGCCTATTTGGAGTATGCACAATGCGATGGCAGGATTTCTACATACAGTACTTGGAAGACTTCTGGGATACACAGAAAAAAATACGTTTGAAAACTTTTAAAGGGGAAAAGAAACCCAACCCAAAACAGCTGCATGAAAATGGAGCATTCTTGATCGCCTTCAGGAACCACTGAATGCGGAGCGTGGGGGAAGGTATAGAGGGAAGGGAATTGATCTGCTTGAGCTGGTTAGGCAGATGCAACATTTTTGTTGCAGGCTCCACTTGTAGTTGTATATTCTAGAAGGAAAACATCACTTAACAGTGGGGAAAAAAATGTGTTCATGCCTGCAAGTATTTTAGGCTCCTTAACCTGGATTTAGAAAGCCATATTTGCATTCACACTTACAATTGAACTAGTATTTAGAGGCAGGACATAGGAAGAGCAAGTGTGCCCAGTTCCTGATTATTGAGCAGGGGGAGAGCAATTGTCCCTCTTCACCCCTGTGCAGTGTCTTTTCTTGTGGCTTAGCTGTCGCTGGTGGGTTCTGCATTTTTTCTTAGATTTTGAGCCCTTTGGGGACAGGGAGCCATTTAACTTCATTATTTGCCTGTAAACCACTTCGTGTTGAAAAGCAATATATAAATACTGTTGGATGGCTGGACACAGTATTGTGGGCTTGCGTAGGTTATTCATGGGAATATATGAAGCTGCCTTACTCTGGGTTAGCCCTTCAAGTTAGTATGGTCTCCACTGACCAGCAGCAGGTCTCCAGGGTTTCAGACAATCCCATCTGGAAAATCTGCTGGGATTGAACCTGCTGGAATCGCCTGTATGAAAAACAGAGGCAGATGCTCTTCCCTTGAGCTACAGTCCCTTCTTAACCCTGAGCATCTGGAGACTTCTGCACGCATCCTTAGAATCTTTTCAAGAGTTTCGTATGTAAGGCGCTGTCTATTGTTGATTTGCAGCATTGGTTTATTGAGTCCAGGGGTCTCCAAACTACTGCCCGGGGTCACATATGGCCTGCCACAAGATTTTATCCGGCCTGCAGCAACTTGGGTTTTTGTGTCAGAGCATTTGCTAACGTTTGACAGTTTTACTCGTTGTATATCATTTCTTGGCTTAAGCATGGCATTGTTCCTTTGTAAATGTCACATTTCTCTTTTGTTCTGAATCGTATCATGCTAATTACAAAAAAAGATCCAAGTAAAACTTACTCACTTATTTAAATTTCTTTCATTTATAAAACTGATATTTTTCAGCCCACAAATGTGTAAAATACATAATGTGGCCCTTGTACTGAAAAGTTCATTAGACCCCTGGTCTAGCCCAGGGGTTCTCAACCCTAAGTGGAGCTAGGGTTGGGGAACTACTATGTCCTTGTGGGGACTGGCGGGGGTGGTGGTAGAAATTGGGCGGTGATGGTGCTGTGGGGCCTGCACTGCCACCCAGGGAAAAAACCCGGAAGGGGGCCACAGTCAATTCAGGGAGCAGTTCTAATGTTCAGGAAGGCGTGCAGAGTGGCTGTGCGTAACCCCCCTAGGAGCCAGTGTGACCCGCTGGTAAATGGAAACCTCCCTTTTTTTCCCCGTGGTGACATGATCCCTGCAGAGCCTTCACCACTGAGTCACCCTCATCACTGTTGCTGCTCTCCATAAAGGGCAAATGCAATAGTTCCGTTTGCCTTGGCGGATCGTGACCCACAGGTTGGGAACCACTGGTCTAGTCCAAGATGGACTACTTCCTATAAGTGTTGGGTAGCTTTTCCCACATCCATTCATTTGCCAAGAAACTGCTGGATGATGCAGAGGATTTTGGGACATATTCCTGAGAGTTCACATGAGGAGCTGGCCAGACCTAATGGGCTTCTTTGCTATTATTATGAATGAATTGGGAGTCCTGCTTCCCTCCTCAAAACACACCTGAACACCTCTGGGACGGTGTCTTGTCCCACCATTAATGAGGAATCTAACAAACTTCCTAGGAAGCCCAGGGCTACCAGGAATACTCTTTGAAGAGCCCTTGTCAGCAAACAAGAACGGGCATGGGTTTTGTTTTGTTTTTTGCAGTAATAGTGACACAGCTTCCTGCAGAGTACAAGAGAAGATTTATACAGTGAATTGTGAATGGCCTTCTGCTGCAAAATTGGTTTATTGCTAGGGGTGTTTGAAAATGATGGTTTCTCCCCCCCCCCAGATTTTGTGATTTTTAAAGGCAGAAAGTGCTGTTAATCTGTTTTTATTCTAAGTTCTCATTCCAAGTTCTCATGTTTCATCTTGAATGCTTTAAAAGTGTTCTAGATAGGTAACTGATATTCAAACTATGGGTCAGGACCCACTTGGTGGGTCGCGACCTGATGTCAGGTGGGTCGCGGAAAGCTGGGAGCAGCCATCTTGGAAACTGCAGACCTTATTGTTATATTCCTTTTGTGAGTGTTAGCAGTTTGAATTTTCAAGTGGGGGTTGTTTTTAAATTTGTTTTTAGTTCAGTGTTTTTACGTAATATGTTGTCCTAATCTTGCTTACTGTCAGGGATGTTTCATGGTTGTGCAATTGCTGCAGTCCAAGAATGTGAATTTGCATTTCATGAGTGTCATTTTATGATGTTACAATGACAGCACTTCCTGCTTGATGATGTCACTTCCTGCCACAACATCACTTCCAATTTAATGACATCACTTCCGGTGGGTCCCGACACGAGTGCCATTCTGAAAAGTGGGTCCCAGTCTAAAAAGTTTGAATACCACTGAGATAGGTAATATAGTGTCAGCAGATGCCACAGTATTCGTAATTGGAAAATTTTAATTTCTGGTAAATATCTTAAACTCCAAAGTGCAATGTTTTTGTTCAGATATTTTAACCCTGCAAAGCCTGAGTTTTGTTCTTTTTATGTAGTGTGCCTCGACTTATTTGAAATTTGCATGCAAACTGGGAGCTCCTTGCTACTATACAAGATCATAACTTTTGAGTTCTTTCCTTGCGCTAAGAGTATCGGGTAGACCATATTAGCTTCTAACTTTATCCTCTTGGGGGCCGCAATGTCGAGGTTTGCCCCAGGCTTAGGAGGGACCTCCCCCCAATCCAACCCTGTGCTTAATTTGCAAATATAAAACTCCTCCTTTCAAAAGGAGGAGAGAGACAGAGCGAGAACGTTCATTTTATAAAGGAAAAAAAATTAAATAATCTGTGGCATAATGGGCTTTTGTGACATGAGAAAAGTGACTTGTGCCAAAGTTATGGTAAGAATTTTGTAGGTTTTCTGGCTGCGGGAACAGTTCCTTCCTCTGTTACAAGTTTTTCCAACATTAAAACACACAAGAGTAGAATAGCTTATTTTTCTTTTCAATAAAAATCCCCAAACAACTGACAATGCAAACATTCATCTCTGCAATGAAACTGGCCATTCACATGACACTGCTAGCGGAGCAGAAACACACTGTTGATGGCCTCCAGCCTGCAGAATAGTTTTCTAGGCTTCCTTCGTCACTCAGAAAGGGAAGCTGCTGGATTTGCTGCGGGACCCATGGTCCTGTGAGTGTGCTGTAGAGAGCTATATGTGGACCTGAGATTTCACGTGCATTGGACAGCCTTCAGCTGTAGCTTGTCTGGGGCAGTGTTTCTCAAATTGTGGGTCGGGACCCAATAGGTAGATCACAAGCCAATTTCAGGTGGGTCGTGTAGCACCTAGTGCAGCCTTCATTGAAAATATGGGGACACTCAAAACATCAGAACCAAGGGGCATCCGCTAAAACTGAGGGTTGGGAGAGTCATAACAGATAAAAGGAAGTACTTTTTTACCCAGCGGGTAGTTAATCTGTGGAACTCTGCCACAGGAGGTGGTGATGGCATCTGGTCTAGATGCCTTTAAGAGGGATTTGGACGGATTTCTGGAAGAAAAGTCCATTGTGGGCTGTAGGTCATGATGGATTGTGCAACCTCCTTACAAAGGTGGTTGGCTACTTCAGAGTACCGGGTGCAAGGGAGTGGCAACAGGATGCAAGCCTCTTGTTGTCTCATGCCTCCCTGGGGCACCTGGTGGGGCCGCTGTGAGATACAGGAAGCTGGACTAGATGGGCCTTTGGCCTGATCCAGCAGGGCTCTTCTTATGTTCTTATCTTTACTATTGATAAAATGCCTGAGAAATAACCCAACTTATTGCTGCGTTTTCAGGAAAGCAGCTGGCTCTAGCATCACAATGACATCACTTCCAGCCATGGTGTCACTTCCGATTGGTCCTGGACAGATTGTCGTTCTAAAAAGTGGGTCCTGGTGCTAAAAGGTTTGCTAACCACTGCGTTATGCTAGAAGTCCAAGCTTTTTGGTGCTTAACCCCAGTTTATAAAGGAGACCTCCTGCGCGTTACGTCTCTTGATTGGTTGGTCTTAAGGCGCTTGCAACCTTGCCTAAAATCCTGGTATAGTTACTTTACCACAAATCAAAGCTTCACTGGCCATATTATATGCCCTTAAATGGAACTGAATGAAACAGGCTGCTTCATTTGGCAAGCTTCAATATTTGCTTACATGGGAGTTACCCCAAGGACCCAGTAGTTTTTCTGTGCCACAGACAGTAAAGGGAAGGGTGTGTCTGCGCACCAACAACTTTCTCACATGGCTTGCAACTGGGAGGGAGATCTGCTCAGTACCCTGGCTAGACGGGGTGTGGCCAGTGGTGTCATTCAAATGATTTAGGAACAGGAACTCACTTTTGATCGGCACTTGTCGGGAACCCGGAACCAGCCACGGAGCCTGTTAGGATCCGGAACGCCCGTTCTGGTCCGTTCCCCCTGAATGACATCACTGGGTGTGGCCCTGGGAGGAGTTTCTGGTGCTGGAATCTTCATTTTTCCATGCTCCTTTTGAGAAGAGGAATGACTGACCCCAGGATGCCGTACACATCCATGCCTGGGTCTCCATATGCGTTGTGTGCGGTATGTGTTTTTGCTTCCTGTTTCATTTCTACAGTTGATATAAAAGCGCAGCAGGGGGGAACTGCTGTGCAGAATTCTTGGCTGTTCTTATTAATATCTGACTGGTACTTGTTAGAGCAGTGTTTGGCAACGGGCTTTTTATGTCCCCAAAGGACTGTTTAGAAAAATGAATAAAGAGGGAATGAATAGTCTTGAATAACACCACATCCAGATTCAATTGCAATATCTTGCAGGACTTGGAAATAATTCAATGAATTAGTTTTTTCTCTGGTCACTGGGAAGCTCCTTGTTGTTGTTGTTGTTGCTCAGTCGCTAAGTCGTGTCCAACTCTTCGCAACCCCATGGACCACAGCACGCCAGGCCTCCCTGTCCTCTACTAGCTTCCGGAGTTTGCCCAATTTCGTGTTCATCGCTTCGGTGACACTATCTAACCATCTCATCCTCTGCCGCCCCCTTCTCCTTTTGCCTTCCATCTTTCCCAGCAGGAGGGTCTTTTCTAAAGAGTCCTCTCTTCTCATGAGGTGGCCAAAGTATTGGAGCTTCAGCTTCAGGATTTGTCCTTCCAGGGAGCAATCAGGCTTGGCTTCCTGGAGGACTGACCGATTGGATCAAAATGCAGTCCAGGGGACTCTCAAGAGTTTTCTCCAACACTGTAATTAAATTCAAAAGCATCTATTCTTCAGCGCTCTGCCTTTCTTATGGTCCAGCTCTCACCTCCATACATTGCTACAGGGAAAACCATAGCTTTGACTATGCGAAGCTTTGTTGGCAGGGTGATGTCTCAGCTTTTTATTAAGTTGTCTAGCTCCTTGGAGTGCCTTAAATCTAGAACTTCGGAAATCGAAAAGACTGAAGGTGCAACCCTGACCAACTTTCCAGCACTGGGGTAAAGGCAGTGCAGCTCCCAGGTAAGGGAACGAACATTCCCTCACCTTGAGGAGGTCTCTGTGACTACTACTCCAATGCAGGACGCAGCACATGCCCCATTGGCACAGCTAGGTCAGTGCTGGAAAGTTGGTTAGGATTGTGCCCTGAGTTTTCTTGTAGTCGTGGTGATTTAACTAACGTTGTATGCTTGGATTGTATCCATGGGCCACAATGCTGCTGTGCTTGGTAGTCAACCAAGGATTTCTTGCTTCTTGCCCCACAGAGGCAAAGCACATCCCTTCTGTATACCAACTGCCTGGTGGTGTTTGTGGATTTTTTTTTGAAGCAACTCCCCCCCCCCCCCCGCTTAGATTAGCTGATGTCATATTTTTATAATATTAACTAGCCTACATAATGCCCTCTAAAACTTGGGTTCCCCAGCCAAATGGTTGTGCAAAGCATAAATCTCAACGAACTCACTTTGGGTTGAGCACAGCCCCCGAAGTAGTCTCATTATGCAGTCTCTTTTCTTTTCACCTAGTCATGCGTGGCTGTGCTGTGCAAAAAAACCTTTGACAAGCAGTGGTAATTTTTTCTTTCTTTAAAAAAAAATTGTATATCTGCAGTATAAAAACAATATTCTGTTTATATATGCCGCAAGCATCTCAACCATTCATTACCGTTTTGACAAGCTGACCTCTTAACATCTAAATGACCTTTAAACCATTATTTCTCCTTTGGATTTTCTGAGTTTGGAGTTCTGAGCATATGCTAGGCTTGATGCAGTTTATGCCATTTTCATTACGAAAAGGTGGTGTCTTTGTTTCTTTAAATAAAGTATGAAATGTATGAGATTAAAGGATGACATGTCTGGAAATTTTTATTCACAGTACAGTATATTGCTATTCATAAAGTTCCTCAAGAACAATAAAATAATGTAGGTGCTTCTGATACGAATAAATAAAGAAAGAGCCATTCTGTTCCCCGAGCTGCAAATGGCTCTGTCATGAAACTGTGGTTTCATGGGAACCTTGTAAGTTGAAGGAGAACTACTCGAGTGTAGATGGTTCAGGTGGGGGCGATTAGTCTATTGAGATAGAGATAAAAGCCTCAAAGAACAGAACCCTCTTCTCGGCTCTCATGGAAGGTTAGCTAGCACAGTTAGAGCTGTGGAGGCTGGTTGTAGGTAGTGAGGAAAAGATCCTATAAGTATTCTTCCCTTTCTGTCCTTTTTAGGTTCCTCTTAGCTAAGTTAAGCAGAGGGGCTGATTATTGCTATTTTAAATATTCAGGTTTTAGTACAGAGTCTCTGTAGTTTTTATTTGTAATTTTTAATGTGCATTAATAAAATTGGATTTTTACTTTTTTATTCGGCTCTCTTTTAAGAGGGGGCTTTGCCCAGGAGCTCCCTTTTTGTACTGAATCTGGGCTGGTGGTAGCGGCAGCTGCACCAGGGGAGGGGAGTTGCACCCCCCCCATCATAACACCCCTGTAGGTGAGGGGGGGGCTGTGTTGCACAGGAGCTGAGGCTCATGCAGAACATATTGTGTCCCCCCCCCGGAATGCCACTGACTAAAGGAGAAGCAGAGTTGAGAGGTCAAAGGCTCAGGAGAAGAGGTTCCTTTTTGAACAGTTGCTTGAAACAAAAGGACCTGGTGGAGGATGTGGCATGTTGAAAACGAGACAACAGCCTGCAGCTTGTAAAATCCATAGATGTTGCTGGTGTTAGAGTTACATGTTTGGGTCAGCCTCTGAAAGGCTGGGAAGTTCAACACACACATGTGGACATGGCTGCTGGAACAAAAAAAATGGCTGTACTTCTCTCATATATTGGAAATAAAAAGTCTAGAAGCTAGTCCAGTCTCCAGAGGTAAGTTTTATGAGCAGAGGAGCACTTTTTTTTTATTTTCACCTTTTTATATTGCTCTTCCTTCAACGAGCTCAGAGTGGTGTACATAGTTCCTCTCCTCCTATTGTCCTCACAACAACTTGGTGAGATCGAGATACCAAGACTGGCCAAAGTTCACCTAGAGATGTAAAATTTCTAGAAATTTTGAAGCTCGGAAAACCCCCTAGTTTTTTCCGGTTTTGTGTGTTTTTCCAACTTGTATTTTTTAAAAAAAAAAATAGACAAATTATTTTTCAAGATCTTCTGCCTAACAAAATCAGTCATTCCTTTCTTGATAAGTGTCTTAGCCTGTGGTTCTCAAACTTTTAGCACCGGGACCCACTTTTTAGGAAGACAAACTGTCCGGGACCCCCCCAGAAGTGATGTCATGGCCGGAAGTGATGTCATTGTGATGCCAGAGCCTGCTGCTTTCCTGAGAATGCAGCAATCAGTTGGGTGTTTTCTCAGCCATTTTCCAATAGCAAAGTGAATCAGAAATAAAAAAATGCCTATTTACCTTGACACAAGCAAAACCACCCCACAGCCATCCCCCTTTCTAGTGTCCCATCTTCCCATATTTTCCATATAATATGGCTGCTCCAGGTGATTCATGACCCTCCTAAAATTGGCTCATGATCCACTGGTGAGTCCTGACCCACAGTTTGGGAACCACTGGTCTTAGCTGTATCGTGTTCTGCACTAGAGTATCTGCATCTTGTCAGTGCTTCAGGTTATCGGCAACATTTTTTTATTTATTTCTGACTCTACATAGCAAATCCATTCACTTGTCGAACCACAATTTCCTGATTTGCAGTGAACCATAAGTACTTTTGAATTCCCTTCAGAGAGATGGAGCAGGGCTGAAATCCAGTAAGTAAAAAGGTGTGGACTGATGGTTGAGCTGCTGGTACTGCCTGAAGCTAAGCAGGAAAATCTGCGGTTTGATTTTGGATGGGAGATGAATGCCAGGCTGTGACAAGCTGCAGTACCTGCGGTGGCAGAACAGAGTCGCTGTGGAGCTGATTAGCTTGCCGCAAGTGAGAGTTGTGGGGGGAGTGTGTGAGGAGGCCAGCCGGCAAAGAAGGGAATACGACCTTGAGGACCTGTCCAGGCTTAACTTGCGATTGCCTGCGGAGGCTTGAGGGCAGGCAGCTAAAGGAGAGAACCACACTGTGAAGGCAACATCTGGACCTGAGGATTGGTGGATCACAAGAATACTGTAGATTTGTAAAAAAAAACACCATTGAAAAAATGGTGGTTTAGACTAGCCTGCTCATGTAAGCTGCCTTGGGCATTTGCTTCGGCATGGGAAAGGCGGGGTATAAATTCTTCAAATAAAATAAAATAAAAATACATTTTCAGACAACTCATCTTTTCTCCACTTGTGCATTGGGTATGCATGTAGCAGGAGGTGGCATGCTCCTCCCCATCACACTCTGTGCGTGCGTATGTGCGTGTCTATACAATGTGCCTATGTGTGTAAAAATATCTGCACCTTGTGAATATTTCACATGATCAGGAATTCTCCCCCCCCCTTAGTTCTTGATTGTATGGTGTGTTGGCCACATGTAGGCACAGTGGAGACAGCATAAGGATGAGCTGTCTGCGTTTTACAAAGGACCTGAGGCCTGTTGTCTGAACAGAACTATCATTTGTCTGCATCCGAACCAAAAGACTTTTGTGTCTGCTGATCTGGACTTGCGAACAAGTACAAGGGGATAGTTTCCTGCTGCCAGGCATATAGCAGCGAATCATACTTCAGTTCTCCTGTCAAGCTCCCAATTCACCACCTCTCTTCATTTGCAAACGCTTTGCAAAAGGAAGAATTTTCTTCCTTTTGCCTTGGAACAGGCAGCGAACAACAAGAACCTAGATTCATAGCGTTTATGGAACGCTACAGGAGGCAATAGTGAGAACACTAGCAGGAAGTCCTCTGCCGTCCACTTCCTGTTAGTGTTCTCGCAGTGGCCTCCTGTAGCTTTCCTCTAGCAGCTACAAGTCGCTGTTTGCTTCCTGTTCCAAAGCGAAAGGAGAAAAAACTTTCCAAACAAAGGTGACTCATGAACGCAAGGGGAAGGGGATTGGAGAACTGCAGATAAGTGAAACCAAGGGTTTGTGACCCACAGATTGAGGAGATCGCCTGTTACAGCAGTTTGGCTTTGCTGCAAGCCAGGAAGTAACAATTATGTGGAGTGTGCAAGAGGATGATAAGATGTGTAGAACACAGGGACCTTTCCCATAGCCTCAAGCAATAGTTCACTGTTGTTCTGATCCTAATCCCGTGTTCACCATACAGTAGGTATTTAATTGTAGCATAGAATTATCACCATTTATAGGCATATTGTGAAATGAGGAGTCTCTCGTGGTGTTAGCGCTCTAACAATATTTATTACAAAGTAATGGTATAAAAGGAACTGACTACCCATGTGTTTGTGCTTCTGTGCCTGTTTGTTTTTACTCCTTATTTTTTAAAAAAGTTGTTATCCTGGGTGTATAAAGACAATGTGAAGAGAGGACACTGATGCAGTGGCCACAGAAGCTTGTGCACTAGTAAATCTTCAGTCTGCATTAATAAGTCTGTTAGGCAACAGAGGACTCCTTGTTTTTAAATTGGTTATGGCAGTGGTTCCCAAACTGTGGGTCAGGACCCACCAGTGGGTCACGAGCCAGTTTCAAGTGGGATGATGGGATGCTAGAAAGAGGGAGGGCTGTGTGGTTGTTTTGCTAGTGCCAAGGTCGTAAATAGGCTTTTTTCTTTCTGATTCGCTTTGCAATTGGAAAATGGCAGAGAATTAAACCAACTTACTGCTTCATTCTCAGGAAAGCAGCATAGCAGGCTCTGGTGTTACACTGATAGCACTTCAGGCCATGCCATCACTTCTGGCAGGTCCCAGACAGGTTGCCATTTAATTCTAAAAAGTGGGTTCCGGTGCTAAATACGTTTGAGAAGCACTGATGAATGGGAGTAGTCTGTAGCAGTGGTTCTCAAATGTGTTGGTATCGGGATCCACTTTTTAGAATGAGTCTGTCTGGGACCCACCGGAAGTGATGTCATAGCCGGTAGCGCTATTATTGCGACGCCAGAGTTTGCTGCTTTCCTGAGAAAGCAGCAATAAGCTATTTCTCAGCCATTTTCCAAAAGCAGAATGAATTGCAGAATGACACCAGCAAAATAACGGCCCTCTCCCTTTCCAGTATCCCATCTTCCCATATTTTCAATTACGGCTGTGCTGAGTGACCCACATGAAATTGGCTCATGACCCACCTAGCACGTCCCAACCCATTGTTTGAGAAGCACTGATCTATGGTTTCAATGTCTATCTCTTTTTCCTGAATACATTTGTTTAGTGGGCTCCACTGATTTTTTTTTGGGGGGGGGGAGGTGAAAGAGCCGGTGTCTGCTGCAGGAAGTGGAGTATGCAGAGATGGATCCACTCACCCTTTTTGATTTTATCTTTGGTGCCAAATGTTTTGAGACAGACCCGAGGGACACCTTACCCTTTGCAACAGTGGTAGCTAGCTGTGGTGCACAAAGGAATGCTCTTGTGGACTGTCTGCTTCCAGTGACCTTAAGGGTACATCCTGTGTGTGCAGGAACACCATGTTGGTATGTGCCTGGGGGCGCAGTCCTAACCTGGAGTTAGGTCGGCACAGCTACTGACCTCCTGAGCTAGCTACGGTGCCTTCAGCCTCCTGCGAGATAAGAATGAGAGTGCAATCCTAAACTAGAGTTAGACCGGCAGAAGCTAAGCCAGCAAAGTTTGGCCCGCACAAGGGACACTCTTGGAGTCAGGGAGGATGGCGCATGTGTGTGTGCCGGCCTCTCTGGCTCCAAGAGTGGTCCAAAACATAGTTTATAGTGTCCTATGTGCCAGTCAAACTTTGCTGGCCTAACTGTGCCAGCTTAACTCCTGGTTAGGATTGCACCCTGGAAGTGTACACAGAGGCAGTATGAAGACGCTCAGTCTTCTTCCCTTTATGCAGTCGTAGCCTTTAAACCAGTGGTTCCCAATTGGGGCACATGCCCCCCAGGGGGGCCATTTGATTTTTAAGGGGGGCAATTCAAGAATGAGCTATTAACAGTGAATTTGAAAGCCCACTAATTGTTTTTATATATTATTATTATTATTCATAAATTAAGCTAAGAATGTTTTTTTTATTTCCCTCTTTCTGTGCCATCTTTTATTTTTCTCTTTCATGGATGCCATGTTCTTTTGGAACCTTGTTTAAACCAAGTTAATGGCTTTTTAGGTTTCCTCCACGTGAATAGGAGTTCACTTTTTGAATAACAAGAACTATATGTCATGGGGGGGGGCATCAAGATTTTAGAGATGCTTGGCATGGCTGAAAAATGGTTGGGAGCCACTGCTTTAAACAAAGAGCTAGTTTGAGAATGTGTAATTCCTTACTACACCAACCAAAAAGAGGCCTCGGATTGTTTAGAAGAGGGGCGAGTGTTAAAACGCTGTTCCTGCCCCCACCCCAAGTGCTTCAAGGCATAATGTAATTTTTTGTTGCTGTTTCGAACTTCAGAGAAAACGTTGGGGCTGACCAGGAGACCTACTGACATCTGTTTTTTCTGCCTATTGCATCAGCCTGACTCTCTTCCAAACTGTAATTTTCACTGTAATGATGGATTATGTTTGTCATACTTGATAGAAAACCTGGATTGTGCATTCTCTCTCCGCCCCACCAGCCCTTCTTTCAGTAATAAAAACAGACCTCCTTTCGGATGTCTCCAGAAGTCAAATAAATCTGAAACTAAATCTCGGCTTGCGCAAGAAAAACTACTCTTTAATTTTGCAATTGTCGGATGGGACTCGCGTCTCTGCGATTTATTTGTTGTTCCTTCCCTTTTAACGACGCTGCAGTCGAGAGGCGCTGTTTTGCTAAATGTTGTGTAAAAAGTAAATTGTGGCACAGCAGATGTTGGTATTTGGATGGATGTCTGTACAACAGGGAGATGGCCACAGTCATCTCTGTCAGCTGTCTGCAGACTCCACAGGCCTGCTGCGTGGTTACTTTGGTGTGTAAAAACAGCTCGTTTCGCAACTGGGGAAGTTTGGCATTATGCTTGGCGCGGAGCCAGTCCACTGGGTTTAACACAAGTGTTTATCCAGCAATTTTCTCAACACTGGTAGCTCCAAGATAATGTGTATTAAACTTCAGGAACTGGAGCAGAGGCTGTTCAGTTTTTGTGTTGGCTTGTGCTTCTGTGCGTTTCTTTTAAATGAGCAGTTCTTTTAAATGGAGGAATTCAGAGAGACACCCCCTTGCTTGGGGTGGGGGCTGTTCCCATACTACCAAACCCTCACATTAACATTGCGACTCCCCTGTTTTTCTTTTGCATTACCACAAGTATTCTGGGGGAGAAAACTTAATAGAAAGCTGGATCTTTTTCTTGCGGTCTTGTGGGCAAACAAATGGATTCCAGCCTGATCTGAAATGCCACCTACGTTGACGGGCATCGCCTGGTAGTACATTGGCATGATTTTCCTTCCACCGCTTCTGAGCGGATGAAACTTTGTCTCCTCAAAGGGCCCAGCAGTGAGTGTTCCCAGCATTCAGTCCCGCCATCCGATCTGCCTTTAGCCCCTGAAGTGAACCTGCGTTCAAAATCATTCCCCAGCGCTGCTAACGTAATGATTGCTTACATTTTGCCTTCTCCCCACTGTTCTTAGCTTCGCAAGGAACTTCCGAGACTCAAGTAGTGCTGGCAACTGGTGACTGTTTTTTATATTTCCAGTGGGAGCATTTTTTCTCTCTCCAGTTACTGTTTTTCTCCTGGTTGGATTCTGTGCAGTTTTAAACCTTATCAGTGTGGCCTGTTTATACTATAATTAAGAGCTGCTTTGTGCATTACCGTGTCCGTGCGTGTCCGTGTCCGTGCGTGTGTGTGTGTGTGTGTGTGTGTGTGTTTAGGTGTTTGAAGAATACACTGGAAAATGAAAATTATGGCTAAACCTGTATTTCCAAAAACACACGTACTATATACAAACGTGTTAAGGAAATGAAAGATTGGCTCTGGAGTGTGTTTTATTGATTGGATTTCTGCCCCATGTTGGGGCACCCACGGCGGCTCACAATATTAAAATTATAAACAACAAAATCAAACAATAAAAATAGGATAAATAATTAAAACAGTTTAAAATTTAAAAACGAACAGGCCCCAGTAGACCCCACAGTGGCTGTTAAAAATGCCAGCCAGCATGTCAGCAGCTATCAGCTTCTTTAAATAAAACAGTCTTAAGGCCCTGCCAAAAGATTGCCAGAGAGGGAGCTGTTCTTAATTCTAAGGGGAGGATGTTCCATAGTCGTGGGGCCGCCACCGAGAAGGCCCTGTTCCTGGCCGCCATCCCCCTCACCTCGCCAGGTGGCGGCGCAGTCAGAAGAGCCCCCTCCGATGACCTGAGAGTAGGGGCAGGATTGTACGGAAGGAGGCGATCCCTTGGACCCAAGCCAAAAAGGGTTTTAAAAGTCTAGCACTTGGAAAACTAGCACTTTTCCATGATGTGTGAAGCGGCATTATTTCCCACCTTGAATCTCACAAATTAAGATACCGTGTAGTAGTCGCTCATCATCTGTGGATGGCAGGGGAAAAGTCCCAGGTGCTCCCAGAAACCACTTCTGGGTCGCTCTAGACATTTTATAAAAAGTGTTCCTTTTAAAAATGATTTTTAAAAGTAAAAAAAAGAGCCTTCCTTACCTTAGTGCCACAAACTGCTCTGGTCACAGGGCAGGCCCTGGCATTTCCAAAAGGCTCTTCTGAGGCCTGCAACCCTCTTGCTTGGCCCTGGCATGTCTCACAATGTATTCCAGAAGCATTTGGGGGGGGGGTCATTTGCCTCAACGTGACCCAGAAATGCCTTCGGGGAGCTCTAGAGACTGCCCTGTAACGGGTGCGGTTTGTGGAGCTCAGTTAAGAAATGCTTTTTAAAACCAGTCTAAAATTGGACTCCAATATCTGTGGGGGATCCATTCCTTGGACCCACTGTGGGATACCTAGGGACTACTGGCACAGAAATATGCATTATTTTTAAGGGGTTGGGGTAGGGCTTTGAAATGCTTTGCCTGGAAAAAAATTCCCGTGTAGCATGAAAGCTTGTGGAGGGGGGGGGCATTTTGCAATGTAAACAATAGGCGATCTAGATCTCACTCTGTGATCTCTCTATTTGGACCTCTTGATTTTATTTTTGAGCTTGAGGTGGAATTTTATTTAGCTGATTTTATTTCTACCATTGCCTGATGTTGCACATTGGCATGAAGGCTAAGACTGCGTGTCTGCATTCAGACATAAGAGCAAACCATGGTTTGGCACTGAATGCATAAGAAATCTCAAGCTAGCATAGCCCTTTCTCCCCTTCTCTCTGTACAGAAAAAAGATAAACTTCCAGCTGTGATTTGCAGGAATCCAGGTTCCCAAACCACAGTACGATACTACCTTGCTGGCAAACTGTGGTTTGTGCAAAGCATAGTTTGCCAGCTGTAGACAGAGCAGCAAACTGTGGTTTGTTGTAATACAGAGAGAAGAAAAAAGGACTGCATGAGCTGGGGCATTGTTTGTGCATGTACTGGCAAACAGTGACTTGCTCTTACATCTGAATTATATACTTTCTGAACTATATACTTTCTGAACGTTCTTTTAAACCTGGGGGCACCAAACTCTGGCCCCTGGGCGGGATCCGGTGCCCCTGCTTTCCATCCCAGGAATGAGCAGCGACTCGTGTTCTGCCGGGGAGTGTGTGAAAGACCCAGGGGTTTGCTGCCCCTGCAAGCCTGGTGTTCCTCACGGTCGTGTGCAGCTGGTTGCGAACCCCCCCCCCCCGGAATTATAGTAGGGGTCTTTTGCACTGTCCCTAGCAGAACGCAAAGTGCTGTTCGTGCTGGGGATGTTCCGTGCTGCAGTGGTCTTCAGTTTGGAGACTGCTGTTTTAATGAGAGGGAGCATGCAACCCAAATATTATGCCTTCTGGGCTGCAATGGGGAATGAAAGGAACCTCTGCATGGAGGCTGCCAAGTCTGATTTATAAGGGAAAGGGATGAACCTGAGAAAACTAGTTCAGATTGCCTCTCTCTGCCTTTCAGTGAAGCCCTTCTGATTTCCAGGGTCCTAAGCACATGCTTAGAACTTCTTTACAGCACCAGCCTTGTGCAAGATGCTATATGAAATGCAGGGTTGACAGAATTGGGGACTGATGCTTAAATGGCTAGCAGTGAAGGACTCCTATGTAGAGAACTATCATCACCATTATAACCTCGCCCCTTGGCTTTCATAAATTCAACAGCAGTAGCCTTTAAGGCTGTAGCAGAACGGTTGCAATCCGATGCAGAGCAGATAAGTAGAGGATGGGAGTTTGAAGCCGTAGCATAGTTGGAGGGGGGGAAATGGTAAGTATTGTAGGCATTGCAGTGTGCACGTAAGTGGCCCCTCCACTTGCCGTTGGAGCCGTTCCAGGTGGTGGCAGTGTGCAGGAGATGTCATTCATTTTGGTGAGTGCTTGCATGTTGCCATCGCTACCCAGAGTGGCTCAGATGGCAAGTGGGAGAGGCAGCTTCCATGGTGCATTGTGGCACCTATAGTATTTAGTGTTCCCCCCCCCCAGCTATGCTACTGATTCAAAGACATCGGTGGATGGGACTATCTTATTGGTGATAGCAGCTAGGGTAGAAACAGTGTGTTTGTGAGGTTAAAGAACAACCTGTCATCTGAGTAGGGAGACGGTTGTTGCCACATCTCAATAAAATAAAATAAAATAAAATAGCAAAGCTAGAAAAGGTGCAGGAGTAGAGACGTAAAATTTCCGGAAATTTTGAAGCTCGGAAAAAACCCCTGTTTTTTCCCGGTTTTTTTCCCCCCAGAAAAAAATGGAAATTTTTGGAAAAATTAAAAAAAATGCTACATTAGCACTTTTATTTTCCTTTTCCAGATTGAAAGTCATTCAGTTACTTTAGGAACATAAAATATGACTATGGACAATTTGACTTGGCATAAAATTATCACAACTAGCATATTAAAAATATAGTGTATCCAAACAATTATTAAAAATAGAATTTACTTTTTTAATATTTATTTGTAATTGTAACAAATGGAGCAACAATCTCCTGAACTGTTTACTAGTTTATGTGGAACAGACAAAAAATCTCCACAAAACATTTTTTTTAAAAATCCAGAAGTAACATTCATATTTCCTCTCCACAGTATTAAATAAAAATAAAAATAAAACTGTTCTCATAAAAAGAATTGAAGAGGGGGGAAGTGTATAGAAGGGAGTGGGACTAAGTTTCAGTGAATGGGCATGAAATGTAATCAGAATCATTTTCTGAGCTGTAATTATCAGTATCAGTTTCAGTCTCTGCTTCTGTAGCTACTCTGTTGTCTGTCATTATCACAGTTATTATGGACTTCTAAAAACTGAAAGTTTGCCTGGACTGAAACAAACTTCTCTACCCTTTCACATGTCAGTTTATTTCTTGATTTAGTGTGTTTCCAAACATAGACCAGATTCTTTTACCTGCTGCAGAGGATGGAGGAGTCTGAAGAAGGCAAGAAGCAAGAGGAGTCAGAGGCTGCGTTAGAGATGTGAAATTTCTGGAAATTTTGAAGCTCTGAAAAAAAAACCCAGTTTTTGCATTGGCGGGTTCAGTTTGAAACCTAGGACTTGCTTGTCCTCAGTGCACAGAAACTAGAATGATCTGAAACCATACATATTTTTTTAGAAATTATTTGGAGAATATTTGAACACCTTGTCTTAAAATATTTTATTCATCATGTTAAAATAAAATATTCCATAATCAGTTTTTTTCTTTTTTCAATTTTTCAGAAAAAAACAAAAATGCTTCAGGAAAAAATGCTTCAGACCTTCACATTTCTATGCAGGAGAGAGCCACCAAAATGATTACTGGGCCAGGGCACCTCCCTTATGAGGACAGATTCAGTCACGGATCTAGGGGGGGCTATGGGGGGCAAGAGCCCTGGGCGCCATCTTGGGGCCATCTTGGGGGGGCGCCGATGGCATCGCGCCACCCGTGCCCCCCAACATGGCGCCCGCTCCCCTCCTGTCCGCTGGGACGCGTGAGCACTTTAAAGTGCTTGCGCGCCCCGGCAGACAGGGCGGGGAGCGGGCGTTGCATACTCCGGGCCGGGGGTTTAAAGTGCACTTTAAACCCCCGGCCCAGAGTGCGCCCCGGCGGCTCGCTCCCCTCCTGTCCACCGGGGCGCATGAGCACTTTAAAGTGCCTGTGCGCCCCGGCAGACAGGGCGGGGAGTGGGCGCTGCGCACTCCGGGCTGGGGGTTTAAAGTGCACTTTAAACCCCTGGCCCGGAGTGCGCGCCCCGGCAGCTTCCCTCCCGGCTTGGAGGGCGGGGAGCAGGCGCTCCCCGCCCTCCGAGCCGGGAGGGAAGCCACACCCCGCAACGTCATGACATTGCGGGGGGGGGCGCAATGTCATTCCCTGCCATGGGCGCGGTTCTGATTAGAACCGCCCCTGGACAGATTACACTGAGTGGGGCTCTTCAGTGTAGAAAAGAGTCGCCTGAGGGGGGACATGATTGAGATGTACAAAATTCTGCATGGGATGGATAGATAGAGGTTCTTTTCTGTGTCTCACAATACCAGAACCAGGAGACATCTAGTAAAATTGAGTGTTGGGAGAGTGATAAAAGGAAATACGTTTTTTACCCAGTGGGTAATTAATCTGTGGAACTCCTTGCCACAGGAGGTGGTGATGGCGTCCGGCATAGCTGCCTTTAAAAGGGGATTGGACAGGTTCATGGAGGAAGAGTCCATTGCATGGTACAGGCAGTGATGGGTTTGTGCAACCTCCTGGTTTTAGGTGTAAGATACTTCAGGCCCGGTGCTAGGGAGAGGCAGCACGATGTAGGCATCTTGTTGTCTCGTGTGCTCCCTGAGGCATCTGGGGGACCACTGAGAGATACGGGAAGCTGGACTGGATGGGCCTTGGCCTGATCCACCTGGGCTGTTCTTACGTTGTGGAAGCCTCTCTTAGGCCCTTTCTCTGTCAGCAGCAAAAGCTAGAATTGTGCTGCAGCTGATCCCAGCTGGAGGAGAAGCTGCAGCAGTTGCAATGTTTTATTTATCAATTTATACCAGGCATATTCTGCCTGTCCCCTGCCCTCCCCCTCCTTGGAAGTCGCTGGCAGTAGCAAGATGCTTCCTTCAAAGTGGCCTCTCTTGGCTTGACCCCTGCAGCAGCTTACCAGCAAAAACCAGAGTAGGGGAAAGAATCAATGGGGAGAACCAATCAGGATTGATAAGGAGAGACTGTTTAGGGTCCAAAAAATCAAGGTGCATAGCAGCGACTTGCTGCTGTTTTCCCTCCCCACCCCCTACCAGCACAACATTTGCAGCATCAGGCAAGCAGCTTCAGATAGTTTTTTGTCACTCCATTCATAGCAAGGGCATTTTTTTGTTCTTCAGGGTATACAGTAGCATGGCTCAAGCTACTATAGAGACTAGATATGATTAGTTATTCAGCTAAAAGTGAATCAAAGAAAATGGTGGCTTGTTGTTGTTGTTTAATCCGGATGGTAGTAACATTAGCCAAAGAAAAGTCTCTGCCTTGAGGCACATACAATTTAAATTTAGCTGTGGGAGGGCAGGGGAGGTCGAAGGTAGCAAGGGATGAATGCAATGAAATGGCTTGGCTTGATGATGCAAATTAGAAGGATCTTCTGATGACTGAGGGTAAAAGGAGATGTGAAATGTACTTAAAGAAATATTCCAGCCCCAGGGAGCTTTGATCTGGTTTGGGACTGTTGCTTGGGGGTGGGCGGGTGTGTTGGTATCACCCCATTTATTCTGCACCAATTTGGGTGCTAATAACAGCTTTGGGAAAGAACCTTTTTTGAGGGGAAGGAAGGGTTAAACAGCGTGCCCTGTGTCCCTGATCCAAAGCATCCTTGCAGGTGTGATTTTTCAATGTTTCTTTAAAGATGGAAAAGAGTGTCTCATCTAGTTTGTCTCTGAATCAGTGCAGTCTTCCCCCCCCCCCCTGGGGCCCTGTTGTTTGCCTGCTACCTGCTTTTACCTTCTGCATATTCTATTGCTGACTTATAAACATTTGATTTTTAAAAATCTATACCTTTACATTTAAAAAAAAAAACCACCAGCTCAAGGTGTCTTGCCAAAAACCAAGCAAAAAAATATAAAGGTCGGGATCTACCTGATTAGGCTGAGTTCATTAAGGGTTAAACAAGCAGCTGCTTGGGGGTGGGGAAGCCCTGCTACCCAATCACCATTATAGCCACACCCCTTGGCATTCATAAATGAGGCAGCGGCAGCCTTTAAGGCTGTAGCAGAACAGTTAATGATCCAATGAACATGCAGCTCAACAAACATGGAGCTCCAGAAGACAATCCTCCCCTATGGTAAAAAGGATAAAAGGAGAGGTTTGAATGGGGATTTTCAACCACTGCACCTTGGCACATTATTGTGCTACACATAGTCCCCAGGTGTGCTGTGGGAGTTGGGGGGAAGGTCATTTATTATTAGGGCCATTGAGGGATGTGGGCTCCCCACTGTCAGCACGATGTGCCTTGTCAATTGTCCAAAAACTGATGGCATGCCTTGACAATTTTAGCGCCTTGTTGGTGTGCCATGAGATGCAAAAGATTTTTTTTTGAAGAATTTATATCCCGCCTTTCCCATGCCTAAGCAAATGCCCAAGGCGGCTTACATGGGCAGGCTAGTCTAAACCACCATTTTTCAATGGGTTTTTTTTACAAATATACAGTATTGTGCGATTCACCAAATCCTCAGTCCCAGATGTAGCCTTCACAGTGTGGTTCTCTCCTCTGGCCATGTGACATGGAGCTTCAGCAGGTGATTGTTAAGTCCAGCCTGGACAGGTCCTCAAGGTTGGACTCCGTTCTTTTGCCGGCTGGCCTTCTCACAACATTCCCATACTGGCTCATCAGCTCCACATTGACTCCGTTCTGCCACCACAGGTACTGCAGCTTGTCCCAGCCTGGCATTCTGTCTCCCATCCAAAAATAGACCACAGATTCTCCTGCTTAGCTTCAGGCAGTACCAGCAGCTCAACCATCAGTCCACACCTCCTGCCCACACCTTCTGCCCATAGGGAAGGAAAAGATTGAAAACCACTACAATAGTGTTATTTCTAAAGTACGTCTTGGTGCTGAAAAGTTTGGGAGGCACTGATATAAGCAATATCAACATTGGAGGCAGTGGAAAAGTTTCCTTTGTGGTCCGCTGCAGATTCAGAGCCTGCCGAGCCCCGGGGGCAGCAACCTGAAATGGCAAATTTCCTCAAAGTCGCATGTGAGTCGTATGTGCGCACCCCCTGACATTGTCCGCATCGCAGGATTTTTTGCATCTCAACATGGAGCAGCATCTATGGAGCCCATTCATCTTAGCTTTGAGATGTGTAAGCTCCGCCTTCTCTTCTCCATGGCTATCCCCCCCCCGCACCTAATACACAAGCTTTGATGTTCAGTTAACATTCCACTTGACCAGGGCTGTCTAACTTTTTAATTTTAGAAGGAATGCTCTGTGCATTCACGTCTCATCATTTCTTAGGTGTAGCTCTGCACGTGCAGTGGGGCCCTTGGGATGCTGTGGCAACATCCGAGATGCAGGTTCTGTTTTCCTTCTGAATGTGGAAGCAGTGACTTCATTGGGTTGTCCACCACAAGCCATTCTCTCTTGCAAAATAACGGGGACATTAGCCATGTATGGGAGATATATGCATGGCAAATGCTTGCTCAGAGAGAGCTAGTGCCATTTCTTAGGTATTTTCTGCTTGTTGTAGAATGCATGCCTTAAAACGTGCTCTCTCCTTTTTCTTGTAGTGGGATAATTATGTATAATTTGTTTCTTAGGGCACAATTCTAACCAACTTTCTGGCACTGACCTAGCTGTGCCAATGGGGCACATGCTGTATCCTGCAGATAGGGGCAGCTATCTATGTATGAATGACCTACCTACCTACCTACCTATGTATGAATGAATAGCTAGCTAGCTATTCATTCATACATAGATATGTTTGTATGTCATTCATACATAGATAGCTGCCCCTAGCTAGCTAACGATTCATTCATACATAGATATGATGTATGTATGTCATTCGTACATAGCTATCCATGTTTGAATGACATGGCTTTAAAAGTCAGAAGATTAAGGGACACATGCCAGTTTAATCATGAAATAGGAAAAGAATGTGATTTGAGATATAATAATCTATATGGAATTGTGTCAAAAACTACTTCAAGAACTGTGGGCTGGACTGAACGTTTGGTTGCAGTTTTGTAACCTTTGTAAATCTGGTTCCCCTTCCCACAATATATTAAGAGGGTAATATATTTGCACCCAACTTTGTGTTTTAAAGCAGCAACAAAATGGTTTAAGAGCTGCTAGTATCCTTCAAGAAGAAAGGGAGATAGCCATAAAATTTCAGGCCTTAATGAGACTTTCATTTGCATCTTTTCCCACTGGAGGCAGCTGTAGGTTAAGGACTAATCTGAGTAAGCTGTGCCAAAGGTGAGCGTAAGGAGTTTTGCACGCTGATTAATTCTCTTTCACTCCTTTGGGAATTTCTGGCATTGGTGAAAATTGATTGCTGTAAGCAATATGGCAGCAGGTTTTTTTGTTTTGCTTTTTGACCTTCTAAACCCAAACACTGCAAAAACCAAAAAGTCCAACCACACAACCCTAAATCAATTTGTAAAATAAAATCTCTGCTCATGTATTTCTCTGTCACCCCTCACCTTTTTGTGCTCACAACAGTCCTGGGAGATAGAGAGACTTGAGATCACGTAGTGAGCCTTGTGGTTAAATAATTTTGAGTTCTGGTCTTTCTCACCTTAGTCTGACATTCTTAGCTGCTACATCCCTTGGACTAGTGAGCAGTTTGCCTTCAAATCACTCTCTACATTTGTTTGTAAAGTTGATGCAGAATTTGATGAGGCTTCATTTTTCCCTCTCCCATATGTGAAAATTCTGGGGGAACAAATAATTCAATAAACATCTTTGTTAGAAACTTCCCTTCTGCCCAAAAGAGTACTTGCAGCATCCAACATCTGTTTAAAAAAAAAATCAACAACAAAAACAATACAGAAAGGAGCAAATAGATTCAGTCAAACCGATCAAGAACTAATACTAGGCAAACAAGACTTGCCTAGTTAGAAACACTTTGACTTGCAGATGAAAGATTATATGTAAATTTCTCAAGTGGATAACCCCAGGGCAAAGCATTTCATATTCTTGTATTATCTAGAACAGTGGGTCTCAAACGTTAGACTGGAGCCCACTTTTTAGAATGCCACTTGTGTCAGGTACCCACCAGAAGTGATGTCATAAAATCTGGAAGTGATGTCATAGCCAGGTGATGACATCAAGCCAGAAGTACTATCATTGTGACGTAATCAGGTGACATTCCTGGAATGCAAACTGGCATTCTTGGGCTGCAGCAATTGCCTAACCAGGAAACATCCCTGACAGAAAGCAAGATTATGTAAAAGCACTGAACTAAAAACAAACTTAAAAGAAGTCTTATTTGTAAATGAAAATTGTTAACACGCACAGAAGGAACATAGCAAGAGTAAGGTCTGCAGCTTCCAAGATGGCTACTTCCAGCTTTCTGTGTCCCACCTTTTGAGAAACATTGCTCTATAAGAAAGCTCTTCTGCATTTCCATACCAACGATGTCTTTGAAGTTGGGAAACATACAGGATGGATCTCTGTTGGCAAATGGTTTCATAGGGTGGGGGTAAAAATGCTTCTGTAGGTATCCTGACTGAACTCTCCCTTCCTCGTAGTTTTCCCCCTTTCCCAGTGCTTTTCCCCTTTCATGGTGCCAACTCTCCTAGTCACTTTGAGGCATTGTATTGTGGATGCGGTACACAGTGGGTCCTCTGTATCTGCAGGATTGGTACTCGCAGATTCCACTGCTCCCTTGCCTCAGAGGGCCTGCAGGATGTGACTGCGAGCCACTTCCTGTCATGCCCGGGAGGTGATCTGAGGTGCAGGGAGGCCCACGGCTCATGCCACGGGCCTCCTTGCACCTCAGAACGCCACCCAAACACAATCAGAAATTGAGAACATGAACTGGAAGTGGGTTCTGGTTGTGTCCCAGAGGCAGGGAGTGAGCCACAGCCCTTGAAGAGACCTAACATGAGTTATCGCGGCAGCACCAACCAGCCAACACCACTCCGGTGGACTCCAGTATCTGCTGATTTCAGTATCCACAGGGAGTCCTGGGCCAGATCCCATGTGGAAGCTGAGGGCCCACTGTAAATTGATTTAGGGCTCTAGAACTAGAAGTCTAGTGCAGATGTTTTCTGCCAGATGTTCCTGTATGCAGGGCGAGGAGAGTGAGCATGCTGGGAAAAGCCATGCTCACAAAGCCCCTTCCTTGTCCTCTAATTTCAGGGAGAATCTCTTCATATGTCCAGTGTTTGGCATTGTGAGCAAATGGTGGTCATGGGTGGGAGATGGAACTTACTGAATCTGTCATTGGCAGGGGTGCCCCCCCCCACTTGTGCTGGGGTGTGTCTGGGAAAGCATTTGAATGAGGCTTTTTCAAGTGATCACTGTTTCAGTTTCTTTCATTCTGTGTTCATCTGTTTCACTCAGGCTTCACCCTACACCGTGAATGAAACTTCCATTTAACGTGGAGCAACTTGTGTGACTACTTAAACCTTTGGTGTTGAGATGCCTCTGCCGGAATCAATCGCTTGCATTGATTCTTTTGAGCTCCCTTCCAGGTGCTGGGAAGGTGGAAATGGTTGATTTTGGGGCCTTGTAACCGATCCTATTGTAACCGATCGAACCGATCGATGAAATTAAAAGACGTTTACTTCTTGGGAGGAAAGCTATGGCGAACCTAGACAACTTAATAAAAAGCCGAGACATCACCCTGCCAAAAAGGTTCACATAGTCAAAGCGATGGTTTTCCCAGTAGCAATGTATGGCTGTGGGAGCTGGACCATAAGAAAGGCAGAGCGCCGAAGAATAGATGCTTTTGAATTATGGTGCTGGAGAAGACTCTTGAGAGTCCCCTGGACTGCAAGAAGGTCCAATCGGTCCATCCTCCAGGAAGTCAAGCCTGATTGCTCCCTGGAAGGACAAATCCTGAAGCTGAAGCTCAAGTACTTTGGCCAGGGAGGCCTGGCATGCTGTGGTCCATGGGGTCGCAAAGAGTCGGACATGACTTAGCGACTGAACAACAACAACAGCAACAACAAACTGATCCTAAAAGGGGCTGCTGGTCACTGTACCAAAGGAAGTTGGCAATATGATTGAGACCCATTTGCAGTTCAAGCAAAGGTCCAGATCGTATCACATAGCCATGCCTGGCTAAATGGAACCTCCATGTTCCAAGGCAGCATACCTCTGAATTATCAGGTGCTGGGGACAAACAGCAAGGGGAGTATGTTGTCCAGCAAGCCTTGCTTCCAAGTTCCCCAGAAGTATCTGACTGACTGAGGAAGGGGGAAGTTGATCCCAGTGGCCAGTTCTTACTTTCTTAAGTGCAGATGTGAGCAGATACCAGATTTGGGGAGGGGGGTTTACTCTGGTTTACTGAGCTTGTTCCTGAATACAGTGCGCAAAGTTGTGATTTCTCCCCATCTGGCCTCTTTATAAAGGAACAGGAGACCATTTAATCATCCCCCCTCCCCCTTTGCCCTGCCTCTAGCATCCCTTTCTCCCGCACCCCCCACCCTCGGCATTCTCTGAAGATATGATAATGAAGCAGGTGCTTCTGCTCACATTGTGAGCCTTCCCTGGGCCGTGAGAACCGCCAGTCGGTTCAAAATGAGCTGCGCTGCCTGAGAGGTGGCGGCCGCTCTTCGTAACCTGTTGCGGCTTCTGTCAATCATTGCAGTGAGGGGTGCAATTGGGGGGGGAAGGGGGGCTTCCACCCTATCCAGCTGCATGGAAAAAGAAGTGTGAATAAAGAGCAAGGGTGGGGGGTTGAGTTGATTCTCCCTCCCTTTTAATTTGCCCTTGCATTGAATTAGCTTGTTGTGACAGTGGGCTCCCATATATGGTCACTGAAATGCAAAGAGCAGGGATAAGCTGTGGGGGGGGGGGGGGCTTTGGGTGCAGACAGTCTGCTGACTCAGGCTTGACCTCCCCAGTTGGGGAGCACTCTCGGCTGCAGTCTGGACGGGCTCATTGAAATGCAGAGCACAGCCGAGGCGTCCGCAGCTGTCCGCTGGAGGCAAAGTCTGAAAAACCGCATCCAAAGAGTGACCGGCCGGGCCTGAAGGGGGGAGAAAAATCACAGATCCCTCACTTTTGTGTGTGTCTGTCCTCCGAATGAATAGGCAAACCAGAACGCCTCATTTCTTCATATGCATGTTTTTTTTTGGGGGGGGGACATTAGCATATTTTGCTCTTTCTGTTCTCGTTTCCAGCTGCCAGAGCAAAATAGGCTTGAAAGTATTTTTCCCCAACTGGAGTTTCTCCCTTTCGATGTTTCCTTCCAGCTGCCCCTGTGATGTGCAGGAGGATGCCTGCGGACCCCACTCCCCTCGGATCTCAGGCTAGTAAAATAGAAATGGAGGAGTCGTTTTGAAACGAAAGTTACTGGGTTTTATGGCTGAGGGGAAGACACGCAGTTGTAAACCAGGACATCTGCAGTTCAAAGCTCACCTGTGGTGGGAATAATGGCCACAATAGACATGATGGTGGCAGCCATGTTTGTTTGTGTCTTCCCTCTTTGTGTGTAAAGTGGGGAAAAGGTTGGAATGTTTACACCAGAGAGATAGAGTGTGTGTGTGTGTGTGTGTGTGTGTGTGTGTGTGTTTTCTCCCTTCCCCTGCTGACTTCCCAGTGGCCCAGACCCAGCACACTTATCTCTCTCCCCTGGTACTAAGAGTGAGCCTGGCTTGGGGGCGAGGGGACAGGAACACCATAGGATCAATCAATCAATCAATAGTATTTGTATCCTGCTTTTCAACACAAGTTCACAAAGCGGTTTACAGGCAAATAATAATAATGAAGTTAAATGGCTCCCTGTCCCAAAAGGGCTCGCAATCTAAAAAAATGCAGACCACCACCAGCAACAACCACTAGAAAGACACTGCGCAGGGGTGAATAGGGACAATTACTCTCCCCCTGCTCAATATAAGAGGAGCACCACTTGAAAAAGTGCCTCTTGTCCAGTTAGCAGGGGTTAGGTAGGATTCAGCTACCTTTACCAGCACTGCTCCTTATACGTTAAAAGCAGCGGCATCATTCACCTGGTACGCTGGGCGGGACTTATCTTTGAGCGGCAGTCCGCCCGTCGCTTCACGCCGCGTTCCGCCACTTTCCTGGGCGGGAAAGCGGCGGAATGCGACGGGCGGACTGCCACTCAAAGGTAAGTCCCGCCCAGTGTACCGGGTGAATGATGCCACTGGTTAAAAGACACCGCAACCACACTCTGTTTTATGTGAACAGGCAGTCAAGTGAACCGCTAGTATGGCCGACCTCCATTGTTGCATCTAGTTTGGCCCCAAATCTAGTTGGTCTTAGGCTAACTACTGTTCTTCCAGCCTTAGTGCATGCATGCATACCACACCCAGTTTCTGACCCTGGTATTTTTGTTTGATTAAACAAAAAAACAACCCACCAAATTTTACCCCCCCTTTCACTAACAAAAAACAAAACAAAAAAACCTTTCACCAAGGGCCAGCAATTATAAGATCATTAACCATATATTAAAATACAATAATCAACAAAACGGCCATGCGCTGCCCAATCTGAAGCTGCCTGGCGCTGTGGGTGCAGCAGTAGCCAGATACTGGGGTCTTCTCAGGACATTTGGCAGCCTCCCCCCCCCCCCCGGGGAAAGCCCCGCCTCCTGCAGTGGGGCTTCTTGACTCTTTGCTGGCAGAGAATCAAGCAGCCCTGTGCCAGCCCAGGCCAAGGCAAGAGATAAGATCCGGTGGTGGAGGTCACCACTGATCCCACCTCTACCCCCAACCACCTTCCCGCCTGCTCAGAGTCCCTACAATGCCAGTGACCCTAAAAGCTTACCACTCACCAGCTCTGTGGGGGCGCCTCCAGGCCCGTGGGAATAGAGCTGCAGCAGTATGGGTGATAAGCCTTTATTGTTGTTGTTGTTCAGTCGCCAAGTCATGTCCGACTCTTTGCGACCCCATAGACCGCAGCACGCCAGGCCTCCCTGTCCCCCACTAGCTTCTGGAGTTCGCCTCATTTCATGTTCGTTGCTTCGGTGACACTATCTAGCCATCTCATCCTCTGCCACCCTCTTCTCCTTTTGCCTTCCATCTTTCCCAGCATGAGGGTCTTTTCTAAAGAGTCCTCTCTTCTCATGAAGTGGCCAAAGTATTGGAGCTTCAGCTTCAGGATTTGTCCTTCCAGGGAGCAATCAGGCTTGACTTCCTGTAGGATGGACCGATTGGATCTCCTTGCAGTCTCCTTGAGAAGACTCAAGAGTCTTCTCCAACACCATAATTCAAAAGCATCTATTCTTCGGCGCTCTGCCTTTCTTATGGTCCAGCTCTCACTTCCATACATTGCTACTGGGAAAACCATCGCTTTGACTATGTGAACCTTTGTTGGCAGGGTGATGTCTTGGCTTTTTATTAAGTTGTCTAGGTTCGCCATAGCTTTCCTCCCAAGAAGTAAACGTCTTTTAATTTCATGGCTGCAGTCACTATCTGCGGTGATCTTGGCGCCCAGGAAAATAAACTCTGTCACTGCTTCCATTTCTTCCCCTTCTATTTGCCAGGAAGTGATGGGAGTGGTTGCCATGATCTTAGTTTTTTTTTAATGTTGAGCTTCAAGCCCATTTTGGCACTTTCCTCTTTCACCCTCATCAGAAGGCTGTTGAGGTCTTCCTCACTTTCTGCCATTAGAGTGGTGTCGTCTGCATTTCTGAGGTTGTTTATATTTCTCCTAACAATCTTGATTCCAGCTTGTGAATCATCCAGCCCAGCCTTTCTCATGATAAACTCTGCATGTAAGTTAATTAAGCAGGGTGACAGTATACAGCCTTGTCGTACTCCTTTCCCAATTGTAAACCAATCAGTTGTTCCATGTCCCTTAAGGCACGTTTCTGACACCAGCGCGGGCGGTACACTCCCAAGTACCGCCCAAGCTGGAGGGCTCAGGATTAAGCCCTAAAACCCAATAAGGAAGCAATTTGGTGACTCAGGGCCCAATCCCATCCAGCACTGATGCAGCCATGCCAGTGAGGCATCCTCAAGATAAGGGAATGTTTGTCCTCAAGGTAAGGGAGTGAGCTATACTGCAGCTGCAAAGTAGGATAGGGTTAGGCCAGTGATGGCAAACCTTTTGGGCTTGGCATGTCAAAACGTAGGAAAACGCTTAACTTGGCTCTACTGGTGTGTCAACCCCCCCCCCCAAAAAAAAACGAAAGAGAAACAATCATTTATATTCATTTATTGAAACAAAAAATACAGTCTAATCATGTGCGGTGCTATGTATTATATAAAGAAACACCAAATAATTACAAAAATGAAGAATGAGTAAAACAAACTCAGTTTTTGTCAGGCCTTGGTGAATGCTGGTCTGTCACCACAAAATGTTGTAGTGTGTCAGCTTTCCATGCGTGTCATAGGTTCGCCATCACTGGACATCAGGAAGAATTTTTTGACGATAAGGGCGGTTTGACAGTGGAATAGATTGCCGAGGGAGGTGGTGGATTCTCCCTCACTGGAGACCTTCAAGCAGAGGCTTGACAGGCACCTGCTGGAGATGCTCTAGGAGGATTTCCTGCTAAAGGCAGGGGGTTGGACTAGATGACCTTGTAGCTCCTTTCCAACTCTATGATTCTATGACTTGGATTAGACCCTCAGTGCTGAGCAGGCAAAGTCTTGAGAGAGAATCTTACAAAATGGAAAAGGAAGAGGCTGAGTCATGCTGTCCTGTTATCTTAATCATCTTCTTCATCCTCCTTTTCTCTATGCTCATTTATAGATACCAGTAACGAAGATTGAAGGCAAAAGGAGAAGGGGTTAGATAGTGTCACCTAAGGATGAGATGGTTAGATAGTGTCACCTAAGTGATGAACATGAAATTGGGCGAACTCTGGAAGCTAGTGGAGGACAGGGAGGCCTGGCATGGCCAGGGCCTGGAAGAGTCGCAGGATTTAGCCACTGAACAACAAAAACAACAAATTTGGATCCCTTGGTGTCTGTCAGTTTATATGCAAACAGGGCACTCCCAAAACCAAGGTCCCAGGTTTGGGGGGGGGGCTAGGTATGTAAAAGTAGGTATGCTTTTAAATTTAAAACAAAAAAATAAAAATAAGAAAAAGCTACAATGGTCCTCTTAGCATCCAACTTTTTGACCTTTCTGGAGCCTTCAGAATATTCATGGCATGTAGAGATAAGCAAATACTTAACTCATCTCATTGTCTTGAGAGGAGAAACTTCCCTCTCTGCTAATGCCTGTCATTGAGGGTGGGGCAAATACCCTGTGGCTTCCTAGTCCCATCTGTGCTCCAGTTCTGGATTCTCCATTGTTTAGAGCTCTCATTCCCACCCCTGGAGAGGAGGAAAATACTAATGAAATCTAAACATTGGTCAGGCTGCGCAATCATATCCTGAAGAGTGCAATCCTGTGCATGTCTTCTTGGGAGTAAGTCCCATTTTGTTCAATGGGGTTTAATCCCAGCCTAGCGTGTGTAGGATTTCAGCCCAAACTGAGGGAAATAGTACAGATAAAATAGAATTTTCAAGTACCAATTGAAAAAGCCAGGAGGAAAATGGAGGTCACAAGTGTGTGTGTGTGTGTGTGTGTGTGTGTGTGTGTGTGGGAATTATTCTGCATCTAAAGTCAAGGGGAAGTACATGCGCCCATGCGCACACACACTTCTGCCATTCCCTGGACTTCACGGCTGAGAATCTGCACAGCAGTTTGTTGCATAATTTGCTTGCAGTATATTGAGATCTGGTCTCAACTATATATGCTTTCTTTGTGGTTGGGCAATGATTCGCGTGATGTTTTTGAATGGTTAGCTGCGTTGTAACATGTGATTTCCTTCCCTTTTTGCCTGGGTTCATTCATGTTTGTGTGATGTTTATGTTTGTTTTTTAAGCATGTCAATCAAATCTTTTAGAAAAGGGTCAAATACAGTAGACACCCAACCACCTGAGTTCACTGTCAGTTCGTAGGTGAAATAGGCCACCCATGGAAAGGGGAGGAACAAATTTATGCCTAAGGTATAAAAATGTCATTTCTGGTTTTCCCTGGGAAATAGTGTACTGGAGAAGAACAATGCATTGCTAAAATGGATAGGTTACTGTTGAAATATGAGACAGAAGAGGGGAAAGTTTGTGGATTAAAAGATTAAGATTTACACTTAATGTAAATTTCAAAGAGAATTTTTACAAGATGATGTATAGATGGTACATAACACCAGTTAAAGTAGCAAAAATGTACAAAAATGTGTTGAACAAATGCTAGAAGTGTAAGAAACAGGAAGATACATTTTACCCTGTGTAGTGGACTTGCCCAAAAGCAAAAAGATACTGGGCTCAGATATACTAGCAGGTGCTGTGGATTTTTAAGGTAAATTACAAATGAAACCAGAAGACTTCTTGCTGGGATTACTTGATGATCCAGGTATCAAAAGACCAGGTATCCAGGTATCAAATTTTATTTTTAAAATTTGACAATTGTGGCAAGGATATTGTATGCACAAGATTGGAACGTTCCAGAGGTACCTTCAGTTGAAGATTGGTGAATAAAAATACTGATCTTGACAGAAATGGATAAACTCACGACTTTACTTAAAGAGAAGTCAGTAAAGTTGTTTATGAACTGGAAACCACTCATTGACTTCCTGCGTGAGAAGGGAAATATTGGTGCAATGTACTATTTGATGAATAGGTAGCATTTTGCTGGGGATCCCCAGCAAAAACATTTTGCTGGGGATTTGATAGTGTTATTCACACTGTGGGTTGGGACCCATTTAGTGGGTCATGACATTATGTCAGGTGGGTCGTAGAAAGCTGGGAGCAGCCATCTTGGAAACTGAAGGCCTTACTCTTGTTATATTCCTTTTGTGAGTGTTAACAGTTTTAATTTTCAAGTAAGGGTTTTTTAAAATTTTGCTTTTTAGTTCAGTGCTTTTATCATACTTTGTCCTAATCTTGCTGTCTTCAGGGCTGTTTCATGTTTGCACAATTGCTGCAGCCCAAGAATGCCAATTTGTATTTCAGGAGTGTCATGTTATGACGTTACGATGTCAGCACTTCCTGCTTGATGATGCCACTTCCTGCCATAGTATCACTTCCAGGTTAAGGACCTGGTTCAGTGGGTCCCAACCATGGAGGTATAATTTACATGGAGAAGCCATGACATCACATTCTTGAAGCCATGGGTATAAACTCAGATCATTGCCGCGAAGGAGGATTGCCGCTGCGGAGTCACGAATCAAAATCTCCCTGCCCGTGTGTAAAAGTTAATCTCAACGTCTTTAAGCATGCCTGCGTGTTCTGCATACGGGTGCACGAATCGCTGGACGAAAAATGGGATTACTTTGCACAGGTACTTAAAATCATTGTGATTCGTTGCTACAGAAAAATATTACTTCATAAAGTATGCAGCCCTTCACAAACTGAAGTAGATATGAAGAAATAAAATAAAAATAAAAATAAAATATTACTTCATAAAGTATGCAGCCCTTCACAAACTGAAGTAGATATGAAGAAATAAAATAAAAATAAAAATAATAATATGTAATATTTTTGAAATTCTGAACATCAACAGAATTTGTTTTATGGGGGGTGAGTGTAGAAGTTTAAAAAAATACTCTTAATAGCCTAGAAGTAAAAAAGAATTACTCTCATATTGACAACTACTTGTGTTATACATTGAGAGATTTTAATGTAATTTTCCTACATATTTATCTAATTTTTGCCCACCCTCCCCTTTTTTTCTTTCCTTCCCGTTCACACTTTATTCCTGCTTGTGTAAATTTCAAAAAATAAGTCTGTCAAAACAGTGCAATCTGAGTTTAAATAGACAGCAAGTGGCATTTGGTCCGGTGTGTTCAGTAACATAATTACGCGGAATTAAACCTTGGAATTGCATATTAACTCATAATTAGGTTACCAATGATGTTTCTCCACGATCACACGTTGTTATTTTGGTAAGTTTTTACTTCAGGAGTAAACTATTAAGTCCTAAAGATCACGCGAAAACCAATCTGAAATGCTTGGAATCAGCATTGTTTTGAGTATAATTACGTCACCATTAAGCCCGCCCCATAGCTTCACTTCTTCCCTATCTAACTGCATAGGCAGGGCCACCCCCTGGTCCCAACACAAGTACCATTCCAAAATGTGGGTCATGGTCTAAAAAGTTTGAATACCACTGAAATAAATGATGAGATTTAAAAAAATAAGCATTAACGAAAAGAATAAGAGGCTGGTTAAGAGACAATTTTGAATTTGAGCAATTATCAGTATTTTGTAGAGGACGTAGGCATTTAGTAATACATAAGGCATGTATTACTCCATGTTTGCTTTATATAGTCTGAATTTAGTTTTTTCTTTTTATATAGTTGTGAGTTTGTTTGCCTTAGTTGTTGTAATAAAAATAAAATTAAAAAGTTGCGGGTTTTTTCAGCCGAAATGGCCATAAAGCACATGCCTTACAAAGTATAAAAAAATTATTTACGGTTTTCTCCCACTGTTTTTTCCGGCTGAAACAGCCATTCTGAGGCCACAGCCTCTGTATGCCTCAGAAAACCCTCCAGACCCGACTGGAATGCAGCTCTGGTTGGGTTTGGAGGTTTGGCACCTGCAGATTATCAGATCTGCGGATATTGAACCCACGGATAACGCGGGCCCACCTGTATGTGCTTTGAACACAGTGCAGGCGGTATTTAAAGTAGTGGTGCTATCTTTTTAGAATAGATGCGTAAGCTGAAAGCCTGGCTCATTGTTTTTTTAAAGAAAAAAGGTTTAAATTGGAGGTTCTTAACTGTTCTGTTTGTAGAAATTACATGCAAGAATTGAGCTGTAATGAAGGTGTTCCACATGAAGTTTTGTTTAAAATGGCTGTGTAAATTGTTTTGTTCTAATAAAGAAGGAAATGTAAATGCAAGGGTGCGCAGAAGCTTGTGTTGCCAGCGTTTTTGCAAGCAAGTCTTGCCGACTTTTAAGAGGATGTTTGAATCAATGTTCTTTGGATGGTGGATGAAGCCAGATTCAAACAAATATTTAGGCTGGCACAAAATTACCTAAAAACTAGACATATTTCATTAATGTACCTGTATCTTCTAATCCAGTGGTTCCCAAATGTATTAGCATCAGGACCCACCTAAAAGACACACTGTACCTGCCACTTTAGCCTCTGTGGCTATAATGGTGATTGTACAGCAGTGGGTCCCCCAAATAGCAGGTTTTTAACCCTTGACGCACCTAGTCTAATCTTCCGTCAATGTCGTGAACCACCAAAAAGTGGATTGTGACCCACTGGTGGGCCACTGACCCATAGTTTGGGAACCACTGTTCTAATAGAGGTATGTGATGCTCTGCCTTTATTTTCTTTTGAGTTTTTTAATATCTATTTTTCAACTAAGAACATAAGAAGAGCCCCGCTGGATCAGGCCAAAGGCCCATCTAGTCCAGCTTCCTGTATCTCACAGCAGCCCACCAGGTGCCCCAGGGAGGCATGAGACAACAAGATGCTTGCATCCTGTTGCCACTCCCTTGCACCTGGTACTATTTGTAACTAAAATAAATATTTGAACTGAAGGCCAAATTGAACCTGAGAGTTTGCCAGAGAAGCAAGCTGTCAGGTTTGATCTACTTCCTCTGTTCACTCACCCTTAGGGCCCAGCTAAGGTGAACCTACAGCTCTAGCTAGTTCATTTAAAGCAAGATTTCTCAAACTGTGAGTCAGGACCCACTTTGTGGGTTGTCACCTGATGTCAGGTTAGTCACGAAAAGCTAGGAGCTGCCATCTTGGAAGCTGTTGACCTTATTCTTACTGTATTCCTTTTATATGAGTATGAACAGTTGAATTTTCAAGTGAGGGCTTTTTTTATACGTTTTTATTCAGTGCTTTTATATAATATTCTGTCAGGGATGTTTCATGGTTGTGCGATTGCTGCAGTGCAAAAATGCCAGTTTGCATTCCAGGAGTGTCATTTGATTATGCTACAATGGCGGTACTTCCTGCTTTGTGACATCACTTCTGGCCAGGATATCACTTCCATGACATGAGTGCCATTCTAAAAGGTGGGTCCCAGTCTAAAAGGTTTGAGAACCACTGACATAGTGGAACAAACGATTCACCCTAAACAAAAACATGCTCATTTCCCACAAATAAATACTTGTTTGTCTTTTGATCATTAATGAAACCTTTTTTCAGAAGATGGAAAGTTGAAACAGTTTTTGCCTGGTTCTTAGAATTGTACATGCAGTGGCCCTTCCCTGCAACTGGGGGCTCTGATGTGTCAAGAGTGGGGGCATGATTGTGTAGATGGGTCTATGTGCTCCAGAAAAAAATCCCATTTTACTTTTGCTCCAGCATGCCTTGGGGCATGGGTGGAGCTTGCCAGAATGCATTTAATTGGGAAGTGGAGCCTCTTATTTCGTCCCCCCAAAAATGTTGATGCTCAAAGTTGGTCATTTTAAAAAGGAAGGTTACAGCCTTGTCTGTATCTAGACCTAACAATGAAGGACTTCACTTTATTAAATCATAAAATTTATCTACTATTGTTGTTTCCATTTTACAGATGAGTACAGCTCCAGCCTTTTTTTTTTTTAATCCATGAATTAGACTGAACACCGATGGCCACTGTAGATTAAGGACACTGCCGATCCCTGGAGAAGGGTGAAAAAATGTGTTCCTTTATAATCCTCCTTCTAATAACTGCTTTTCTTGGGAATTAGACTATTAGAACTGCTATTTTGCAGCCCGCTCTGAGAAAAGTGACCCCCTCCCTTCGTCCTCACTTGCTAAACAGTGGAACGCAGGTAAGAAGTAATTAACCACTTTCATGTTCCATTCTTTGCAAGTGAGGGCTAGGAGAGGAGTTTGCTGTTTTCGGAGTGAGCTGTCTTAATTGACTGCTTGACGGACTTTTGTTTTTAACTGTTTTTACTTAACACATTCTTTGGCACCAGAGGGGTCCCAGAACCAAACCCCAGTGGATACTGAGACACGACTGTAGTGAGCTTCAATTTTATACCAATATTTCCCAGGTCTAGTAGGACAGATGTGCCCCAGTATCTGCTGATGCAGTATTCACTGTTTAAGTTATCCATGGGTACCATGGATACTGGGATGCCTGTTAAAAAGATAAAAGGTAAAGGTTGCCCTACCACCAAATGGTCTAGTCGTGACTGACTGTAGGGGGCGGTGCTCATCTCCGTTTCAAAGCCTGTAGAGCCGGCGTTTGTCTGAGAACAAGCTTCCATGGTCATGTGACCAGCATGACTATACGCCGTAGCAAACGGAACGTCGTTACCTTCCCACCGAAGTGGTCCCTATTTATCTACATGCATTTAAGTGCTTTCGAACTGCTAGGTTGGCAGGAGCTGGGACAAGCAACGGGAGCTCACTCCGTCATGCAGTCTTGAACTCCCGGTCAGAAAGCTTAGCAGCAGTGGTTTAACCTGCTGCACCACCACATCCCTATTAAAAAGATAGGGGAACACTTAAAAAACCTCCTTTTTTTAACCTTGTTGGAGCAAAACCACTGATGTTCCCCTATCTTTAAAAAGGCACCCCAGTATCCACGGTTTCAGGTATCCACGGTGGGGGTCTGGAACAGAACCCTAGTGGATACAAGGGCATGCCAGTACCTAATTTGCTATTTATTTTTGATGGAAAGCCATGGTATAGAGAGAGAAATGAGACATCAAAGCAGAAAGAAACTGCAATAAATTGTTTAAACTTTGCTATAAATAAATGAACGTCTTTTGCCAAGTTGCTTCCAAAATCAAGATATACCCAACAACAAAAACCTGCGGTGCTGTGTTTGAAAGCTCCATAGCGATTGGATGTGAGAGCTCTGGCTTCAGTTCATGAAAAAGAACCAGCCCTTGCCGATGGCTGAGCAATGGAGGTGTCTAAAACGCTCGTGAACATTCCAACTGCTCAGAAGTTTAAACAATTGCAGGCCCACGGGGCCTAGGGGGACAGATGGTAGGAAGGAAGGAGGCAAGGCTACCAACGTTTAGCAGTTAAAGGGAGTAGCATGAGGATAGGAAGAAGGAACAGGCACTGGGATGGTTTTGCAAATAAAAGGCATTGCAGATGCTTGCTGCTTTCCATTTACTGTTTATGGGTATACTTTTGTAAGCACTCAAAGTGCCTCACAGAAGTCCTTTAATCCTTAGCAGCCTTGTACAGCTGGTCCTTTCTGTGATCTTCGTATTACAGGTAGAAGGAGCATTTGAAAATGAGTCTTTCCTAAGGCCACTGTGGGAGCATCAAGATTGTTGTATGTAGGGCTTCCCTCGAGAACAGTTCGGAAGCGACGGTTAGTACAGAATGCAGCAGCCCGGGTGGTTACAGGGGCTAGACGGTTTGACTCAGTAGCCCCCCTCCTTCAGCAGCTGCAGTGGCTGCCCATTCACTTCCGATCCCAACTTAAGATGATGGTACTGACCTTTAAGGCCCTTCATGACTTAGGCCCAGCTTACCTAAAGGACCGCCTTCTCCCATCCATACCAGTTTGCCCTCTTAGATAATCTAAAGGGGCCTTCCTTCAGGTGCCCCCTCTGTCCCAAGTTAAAGGGATGGCAGCTCGGGGGCAAGCCCGATTTAGATTCCACAAATATGGAATTCCCTTCCAGAAGAATTAAGAACTACACACTCCCTCATGGCTTTTTGCTGGAGAAAACTCTTGAGAGTCCCCTGGACTGCAAAGAGATCCAATTGGTCAATCCTCCAGGTCAAGCGCGATTGCTCCCTGAAGCTCCAATACTTTGGCCACCTCATGAGAAGAGAGGACTCTTTAGAAAAGATGGAAGGCAAAAGGAGAAGGGGGCGGCAGAGGATGAGATGGTTAGATAGTGTCACCGAAGCGATGAACATGAAATTGGGCGAACACCGGATGCTAGTGGAGGACAGGGAGGCCTGGTGTGCTGTGGTCCATGGGGTCGTGAAGAGTCGGACACCACTTAGCGACTGAACAACAACCACAAATCATACCTGTTTCATCTGGCCTTTGGATGATGGTTGGCTATCTGCCCTCTGTCCCTCTGGAATATTGTCATAGTGTGTGTACTCCCCTGGCCAATTGCTTCCCACCCTCCAAAGGGCCTGATGAGGAGAGTTGGGTCTCACCTTATTTTTGAACGTTCTCTGTATTCATGTTAAATGTTTAATGTCTTTAAAAAATTTTAAAATGTGTTTTACTTATTGTGGCTGCAGTGTACTTTTTGTTCTCTGTAAGCCACCTTGGGCATTTGCTTTGGCATGGGAAAGGCGGGGTATACATTATTTACATAGATAAATAAAATAAATTGAACTGGGGTCTTTCCAGTTAATAGTTCATGCTCTTTAACCGTTAAGCTTCACAAGCTCCACTGAACCACAGGAGCTCAGACCAATTCATTTGCAAGTAACCAACCTTATTTGCATGTTTATGACTCTTGGGTTTTCTTCTTTGGTTAAGAAAAAAAAGATACTGTACAAGATAATGGTGCAGTCTTTGTTAAGTGACTCTTGCTTCAAGGTCCGTTCCTCGGAATTATAGGGTGAGTTTTGGCTTGGAAATAGGCTTGATGCAGCAACAAGCTTTGCAGCAGTTGGTAAATAAAGATGGATTTCCTTTTGTTCTGCTGGTACTTTACTGTTCATTATTCTGCACTTACTTCCCAGGGAGTGGCAGCTGTTTCTGATGTTCAGCACTCTATCAGTGGTAGACAGCTCCCCAATCTGGTTAATACACTGCTGGAGAGGAAAGTGGTGTGGAAAGGAGAGGGAGCATGACGCAACACTCCTTTTTTTTTTGGGTCCAGTTCTCTGCAGAATTAACTTTCCACGAAACAAAAGAGTTTCCTGTTCTGAAATATTTAAGTGTGTGTCCTTATGGGAGGAGGGGTTTGACAGTTTATTGGGAAAGCTCTGGCATAGGAAAGCTGGTTGTGAGCATGAATTTGGAATTCTAATGTGCAAGGCAGACGAGTTAGATTGCAAGAGTGGAATAGTGTCTTGTGTGTCTGTGTGTTTTAAAGGCAACCTTCTGACTGCGAAACCGTTTCAAAACTGTAGGTTGCCTTTAGGTAAATGCTTTTTTACATGTTTTGTTTTCAAAGCAGGAATAGATTTCAAACAATAACTCAGTCTAAAAATTATAAATCTCCTCTTCTTCCTTGTCCTTCTTTTTACAAAGTTGGCATTTTGTTACTAAAGCTAAGCCAAAGGCATGAACTATGAAGCTATGAAGGCATGAATCATTGAAAAATATGTATTACTTACACATGTATGTCTTTCCATGGTAGCTTTATTAATCTCCACCCCCTAGAACTTCATCACCTTCCTCTTCCTTCAGAACCTCCCTTTGAAACCCACAGTTTTGTTTGAGCTTTGATACTTAGTTCGCATTTGCATGCATTTCCTTCCAGACCCTTCTCTCTCCTTCGGTGCCCTCTTCCTGTGCTTTTCCAATTGCTTGATTTAGATTGTAACCTTCTTGGGGTTACGTGTATCTTTGGGGGGGGTGTCTGGTTTTTCATTTTTGCCAAAATAACCCTATAATGTGCAAAAATTTCTTTATCGGAAGAATTTATATCCTGCCTTTCCCATGCCCGAAGCAAAGGCTGTCCCCTGGTTCTGGTGTTGTGAGAGAGGGAAAAGAACATCCCTCTTTCAACTCTATCCGTCCTATTATTACATGAGCTGTAACATTTTTCAGCAATATCTGTATAGCCACACACCACAGAGCACAGAATAGAACTTACAGCCTATATATGGAAATGAGCACAAACCTTCTTTCTACAGGAAGTTTTTTAAAAAGTCATGAACAAAGATGTCTGGATTTCGGATATCTGGATCATTCATTACCTGTATGTGGCTATTATGTTTTGCTACAGATATATTGGTACAGTATTTGTGTTTCCAGGGCAAAAGCGCAAAGTGTTCCTTCATGCTTTTGTGCCTGTGTGCATGTGCTTGCTGTGTGCCCTGAGTTTGCTGTGGCACGCCAGTATCCATACACAGCCACTGAAAGGTGTGTGTTGGTATTTCTGGCTTTTCGTGTCTGCTTCAGGAAAGCTCTGTCAGGCAAGGTGCCGTGTAGGGGTTCTAAATGCTCTCGTTTAGAAAGGGGCTGACATGACTGTTGTGATGAGGAGCAGGTGCCAATTTGTGGCTCGTCCAACATCTCAAACAAATTTGAGAGAATGGGGATGTTGTTTTTCCATTTGGTTGCTGGCTTTTGCTCCCTCGGCTCTTCCTCAGAATCTACTTGGGGGGTCCTGTCTTTTCTCTGTTATCTTTCTCATAGTGCCAGTTTCTTCTAAATTGCTCTTCCTGGGTGGTTGAAGGGTAGAATGAGGTGAAAGCTGAGGAGGAACAAGGCCATAAGAACGTAAGAGCCCCACTGAATCAGGCCAGAGGCCCATCTAGTTCAGCCTCCTGTATCTCCCAGTGGCCCACCAGATGCCTCAGGGAGCACACTAGACAACAGGCTGCCTGCATCCTGTTGCCACTCCCTTGCACCTTGCCATCTGTGGCTCATCTCATTGTCTGGATAGGAAATGCCCTGATTTGCACGGAAGAAGTCATTCTGAGCCCCACTGAACATAGAAGGACTCACTTCTGATTAAGTGTACATAGGAGAAGTCCAGAATGTTAGCGTACCTGTGATTGGGAAGGAGCTTGGCTCGCGTTTCCCCCTTGCCAAAGGTACACGTTCTTTCTAACTCTGATCTTACTTTGTGGCGGGGGGGGGGGATGCATTAAAAAAAGATCTTGCACATTTAGAAAGCCTTTCGTATTTCTGAGCCAGTGCAGTCTGTTATCCCCATTTTGCAGTTGATGTGGACAGCTCCCACCTTTCCCCCTTGGGGAGCAGGGAGCAAAGTTTCTTAAACCCAGAAATTTGGGCTCTGGTCTCTAGGCTTTCATAGCCGGCTATCCCTCAGGTCAGTAAAGAGCTTCTGTGGACTTGCATCTTGATACCAGGGAATCTCTTCTCTGCCAAAATCTTGAGATGGATAACATGTCATATCCCAGTAAAGCCATTCTTTCCAGTAATACATTCTCACCATGCCAGGACCTGATTAAAACAACAGGACATCATGATGAATTTGCCTTGTGCAATGATAAAATGGGATGGGGGGGATGAGGGTGCTGTATATACTGGGCTGGAAATCAGTGATGTGATATGCGTTCATGGGGGAAAGCTACGCATGGAATGGAACTGTTGGTTTTAAACTGAACAGCAGTGGTTTGTTTTTTTTCTTCAGCAGTGGAAATTGCTGCATTGCAAACAACAAGCACACACTAGCAACTTGTGTTTTCTCCCCCAGCACATAGTCATATCTCTAGATTCTGGCTTACAGCTTCAGAAATCAATGCATTGTGAATGTTTCGAGGAGAATTTGCATGAAATAGAACTGAGCTAAGCCGCAGTGCAGATGTGGCCAGCACAGTATGGTGTTCTCTCTCTCTCTCTCTCTCTCTCTCTCTCTCTCTCTCTCTCTCTGTGTGTGTGTGTGTGTGTGTGTGTGTGTGTACTCTGCAGAACTTGTCAGTGACAATTTTAAGAGTGAGGAAGTCATTTTGTTGAAATTTTCAAAGGAAGGATGGAATTGTGCAAACGTCTCCTTTGCTAAAAACACCGCCTTTTGGGTGTTAACAAATCCAAATAAAAATACAAAACACCGCATTTTGGTGTTTAAGATTTTTTCCAGAAATCAATCAATAGGTACTTATATACCGCTTTTCAACACAAAATTCACAAAGCGGTTTACAGGTAAATAGTAATAATAATAAAATTAAATGGCTCCCTGTCCCAAAGGGCTCACAATCTAAGAAAAAGGCTGACCACCAGCAACAGCCACTAGAAAGACTGCGCAGGGGTGAAGAGGGACAGTTACTCTCCCCTGCTAAATATAAGAGGAACACCACTTGAAAAAGTGCCTCTTGCCCAGTTAGCAGGGCTCAGTTAGCAGGGTTAATTAGAAATAATACTGTGGCTGCATCTGCTGACAGTATATAACCTATGTAGTACACTTCTAAAGCATTTAAAATGAATAAAAATGAGAACCTGGAATGAGAGAATAAAAACACATAACATTGCTTTTTTTTTGTCTTTCAAATAATGAAATATGTGGAAAAAAATAACACCATTTTCAAACACCCCCAGCTGTCGGTCTTGGGAATAAAACTCCAAAGAAAAAGATACCGGTTGAACATCCTTTATCTGGACTGCTTCGGATGGGAAAGTGTCCGGATTTTGGATTTTTTCTGGATTTTGGAATAATTGCATAAATACAGTGAGAAATGCTTCCTCTTGCTCTTTTCACAGTTGCTGTATCTGCTGCCCTCTTTGACCTTTTTCAACAACAGGTAGACTTATCTTTGAGCCGGTACGTGCACTGTCCATGGAAATGAACACAAGACTGTCTAGTGTTCACAATACAGAAAAGTCTTGGACAACCACGGCTGGATTTTGGATGTCCTGATAAGGGTTAATCCAGTTGGGTGCCAGGATGAAATTCGGGCGATTCAACATTAGTAAGTTGAAGTGTTCTCTTCTGGACCCGAGAAAATGCAGCTTGTGTTCTGCTAACATAGATATGGTTCCGATTACTACTGCAAATATTTTCTCCTCCCTCTCCCCGATCTTGAGCAGGTTCAGGTATCTGATGGGAAACCTGTGCACCTCTCTGGTTTGTCCCCAACAGGAGCTTAGGTTTGCTGGAGTGCTGACTGCTCTTATATGCTATACCTCATGCTGCAAGTTTTGTTCAAGGAGTATGAAAATGCCTTTTAAAAAGACTTCTCTCCTTCTCTTTAAGGAGTTGGGGCGTCATATGTACTCCAACCCATGCACCAGATTTCAGCTTTGTTCCTGTTATGGAATCTGTCCTGTCCTGCATCTGACAATGCAGATCCCAAAAGTAGTCTTCAGGGAGAATGGTGCACGCCTGTGCGCTGGCCCCTCTGACTCCAAGAGTGGCCCAAACACACTTGACGCTATTGCTTGTGCCAGCCAAACCTTGCTGGCTTAACTGTCTGTGCTGGCCTAACTCCAGGTTAGGATTGTGTCAGTCTTTTGTAGTGTTGTCTACTCTCTGACCGACAATGGCTCTTCAGTCTTTTCAAACAGGTGCCTTTCTCTGTCCTATCTGGAGACTCTGCCAGAGAACCTGGAACTTTCTACAAGCCAAGCAGATAATCTAGGGGGCTATAAGCCCCATCTGTAAATATAGCACAAAAGGTTAACGCTGCCAGCATCCTGATAATAGCAGGTCAACACGTTCACTGATATGCAGCGATGGGATCTACAAACGACCTGGGGGAACGCTGGGCGGGACTTCCGCAGGGCTTCCGTGTGATTGGCTGCCCGTCCGCAGCGTTCTGCAGCTGTCCTGGCCTGGGGGGGGGCTGCCCCCGGTTAGTGCGCCCCACCGTTGCTCGCCCAGGCACCCAGCGCGACCCTCACCCGTCCTCCGCAGCGAGCAGGAGCTCCCCCCCCCAGGCCAGGGCAGCTGCGGATCACCGCGGACGGGATGCCAATCACACGGATGTCCCGCCTAAGTCCCGCCCAGCGTTCCCTCAGGTCGTTTGTAGATCCCATCGCCGCTGATATGCATCATCTTGAGTTTTTCATCCCCTCCATCCCCCAAGGATGAAAACAGGGAGGTCATTTTTTGTTTTGGCGAAGCTTATGGCCTTCTTTCAAAAGCTGTTCATGAAAAGACAGGTGTTCAGCTCAGACTTCCGTTTGGTTGCCCCAGAACAGGCAGACTTCCTTATCTCCACTCCATTGTGATATGCACTCTTGCATTCATGAGTGCTAGAAGCTTAACACTAGCATTCAAAAGAAAAGTCCATGTGATATACAGCATGAACAGGAACCTGCCCCCCCCCCCCAAAAAAAAGAGTTAGGAGTTAAAAAATAATGGGACATCTCTTCAGCAAAGGAGAAGCATTTTATGTCACTGATCAATTCCAAGCAAGGGTGTCGTCACCCCTTTAGCAGAATGGGAAGTACAAGGGGTGGGTAGGGGGTTACCATTCTTTGTAGCAAAATATAAACACACCCTGAAGTTCCTCTTCTGGTTATATGCATTCTCAGAGGAAAAGAGAAGTGGGAAACCTTCCCAAAAGAACTTCCGATTCATAAGAAAACTCACATTGTAATTTTAAAATGTACTGTGTAGGACTGTGCGTCGTACTCTGTAGTGATATAGAGGAACTAGAAAAGGTGCCGAAGATAGTAACCAAAATGATTACTGGCTTGAGGCATCTTCCTTATGAGGAAAGGTTACAACGTTTGGGACTCCTCTATCTAGAAAAAAAGGTGTTTGAGGGGGGATATGATTGAGATGTATAAAATTATGAAGGGGATGGACAGAGTGGATAGCGAAACACTCTTTTCCCTCTCGCACAACACCAGAACCAGGGCACATCCACTAAAATTGAGTGTCCGGATAAATATTTCTTTACCCAGTGGTTAATTAGCCAGTAGAACTCCATGCCACAGGATGTGGTGATGGCATCTGGTGGAGCAGGGTGGTTTCTGTGAAGCAGAGGTTGAAGTGTAAGGCAACCACCAAGCCACCCTCTGGTTCCCACGCATGGCACATTCATGCCATGTTCTGGTTCCCATGCATGGTTTCCATGCATGGCACATTCTTAGAAGGGCAAAAGCACGTAGATGCCGCAGATGAGGGCTGCTGAGCGGCATGCGTTCAGCTTGCTCAACTAGCTGTGTCTGCCTGGAGAGGGGCAGAAGTTGGCAGCCTTAGGGGTGACCCCTTTTGAGATCCAAAAAGGAGTGTGCCAGTGGCAGCACCTGCCTCTCTTGCCAGTTCCATCTCTCCAACTTGCCTTCTAGATTCTTGCCCACTTTGTCGCAGTCTGGCATCTTCCCAGCCCATCCAGTGCAAGCAAACACCCCCCCCCCCCCGCAAAAGCTCGCTTCCTTTATTAGCAAGGGTGTTCTCTGGTTTCAGTGTTTTGCGTCATTTTGCATGTGCGTGTTGTTGTTTTAATTTTGCAACAGAGACTTAATTTTAAAAAGGAGCCCTTTTTATTGTGTTGTATTATTTGTAGGGATGCCTGTTTTCAGTGCTCTGTGCAAATAATCTGCAGAGGAGAGCAGCCCTTGTGCGTGTGACTGTGACTTAAAAAAAACATACAAGCGAAACTTACTTTGTGAATCTGCAAGTGAGCTCAGGGAAGCCAGCTGGTTCTGCGTGTTGCGGGGAGAAAGAAGGGTCAGCACTGATGAGGAGGAAAGAGCCTTACAGCAGGTGGGAGAATTGGTTGCAAGCTGCACCACAGAGGGAGGGGAGGCCTGTGGAAAGGGGGGGGGAGGAGGAGGACCATCTGTAGGGGAGTGTCTGGGGCAAGGTCCACATCCTCAGGGGAGAGATTTCTTGAAAGATGATGGAACAGCTGGATAGGAGGTGAAGTGAGAAGGAACGCAGAAGGAACTTGGGGCATCAGTTTTGAATGTATGTTTGGGCTTTTTAAAAAAGCTTTAGTGATTGCTGGTGATGTCTTGGAATGGCTAATGCATTTTGTCCTTTTTGTACAGCATCCTTTTTTTCCTATAGGATTTTAAATTAAAACAGGGCTCTGGAATGGCATGTGGAATACCTTGCCAGTACAGCTTAGTGGGACAGCTATTGGCCAAAGATCTTGAATGGCCATGCAGTGGGATGATAGCAGCACTTGGCATTTGTATAGCACTTGTGACACTTCAAGGCATTTCATGTGTGTGCTCCTGATTGTACCCCTTTCTCACCTTACAACAGTGTTTCTCAAACTGTGTGTCGGGACCCACTCATTGGGTTGCAACCTGATGTCGGGTGGGTCACAGAAAGCTGGGCGTAGCCATCTTGGAAGCTACAGTTTTACTCTTGTTACATTCCTTTTGTGAGTGTTGACAGTTTGAATTTTCAAATGAAGATTTTTTAAAGTTTTGTTTTTTAGTTCAGTGCTTTTACATCATGTTTTGTCCTAATTGTGCTTTCTCTCAGCGTCGTTTCATGGTTGTGCAATTGCTGCAGTCCAAGAGTGCCAGTTTGCATTCCAGGAGTGTCATTTGATTATGTCACGCAGATGGCACTTTCCGCTTGATGATGTCACTTCCGGCCATGACATCACTTCCCGGTTAATGACATCCCTTCTAGTGGGTCCCAACATGAGTGCCGTTCTAAGTAGTGTCACACTACTTAGGTCACACTACTTAGACCTTTTTAGTGGTCTAAAAGGTTTGAATACCACTGCTTTACAGAGTTCTTGTGTTATCTTCAGATTACAGATGGGGGGGGATGAGAGGGAATGGCTTGCATCTGTAGCAGGCTATGTAGTGAGCAAATGTAGTAAATGGCAGGCTATGTAGTGAGTTTGTGGCAGAAGCAAGATTTCAAGCAGGGACGTCTTGTTTTCTGGCTCAGTCTATATTCCAGAAGGTTAGAACTTAAAGCAAACAAATGGATTAAATACATTGAATGTATTCCCCAACACTCCCTTTTTTTACTGGCACAAAAAATATACGTTTCCCACTTTACCTTTGTTGTTGTTCAGTCGCTAAGTCGTGTCCGACTCTTTGCGACCCCATGGACCACAGCACGCCAGGCATCCCTGTCCTCCACTAGCTTCCAGAGTTCACCCAATTTCATGTTCATCGCTTCGGTGACACTATCTAACCATCTCATCCTCTGCCGCCCCCTTCTCCTTTTGCCTTCAATCTTTCCCAGCATGAGAGTCTTTTCTAAAGAGTCCTCTCTTCTCATGAGGTGGCCAAAGTACTTGAGCTTCAGCTTCAGAATTTGTCCTTCCAGGGAGCAATCAGGCTTGACTTCCTGGAGGATCGACCGATTGGATCTTCTTGCAGTCCAGGGGACTCGCAGGAGTCTTCTCCAACACCATAATTTGAAAGCATCTATTCTTCGGCGCTCTGCCTTTCTTATGGTCCAGCTCTCACATCCATACGTTGCTACTGGGAAAACCAGAGTTTTGACTATGCGAACCTTTGTTGGCAGGGTGATGTCTCGGCTTTTTATTAAGTTGTCTAGGTTCGCCATAGCTTTCCTCCCAAGAAGTAAACGTCTTTTAATTTCAAGGCTGCAGTCACCATCTGTGGTGATCTTGCAGCCCAGGAAAATAAAGTCTGTCACTGCTTCCATTTCTTCCCCTTCTGTTTGCCAGGAAGTGATGGGAGTGGTTGCCATGATCTTAGTTTTTTTTAATGTTGAGCTTCAAGCCAATTTTGGCACTTTCCTCTTTCACCCTCATCAGAAGGTTCTTTATTCATCAGAAGGTACTTTACCTTTAGAAAGTACCTAAACCCTTGTTTAGTCTCCAGGTGTTCTCTCTGCCAGCGGCTTTTTTATATGAAAGGACGGTTCTTGCCTGGACTTCACTGGAGCAGGGCTGACCAGGTTTTGCAGGAGAAGTAACTTTGGGTGCTTTCCGATGGCTCAGAGAGAGCCCCCAATACTGTGAAAACATGAAGTTGTCCTTTACTTGGCTTGTTTCGCTCCATGCATGAAGTGCTTGAATGTTGCTGAATACAGGGCTGCTTGTCAATTGTTCCTGTGTAATTACCCCTAGAAAACATGGGATGTATGAAATGAATTTTGAACAGGCATTGTGCGTGTGTCTGTGTGTGTGTTGATGGGTAAGCTGGTTGGGACAGAAATGCTCTATGGAACCAGTGGGAGTCTATTTTGTTAGCAGATGTGCTACCCAAAACCTTCCTCAAATGAAGCCTCAAACTGTCTTCCACGGCAGTTTCTTGTTTCTTTTTTTAAGTCCATGTTCTAAACATGGGGGAAGAAAAGATTAAACATCAGTTTCGTCTTCAATACAATGGCTTCCGTCATTTTTTGGAAATGACTTACCAGTAATTGTTCTGAAGCGGCAACAGAAAGCCAAGAAAAAAAAGGAGCGGAGCCATTTCACTTTCTTCTGAGGCATCACGGAAATTGAGCTATTTTCCAAAGAAGAAGGCAGAGAGATGAAGGTGCTTATGGGAGTTGTAGGCTTTGCGAAGAATGCAGTACAGCACCTCTATAGCAATTCCACAATTACTAACACCTCTACAATTCCCATAAGCACCTTCATCGCCTGTTTGAAGAAGGAAAATGGCTACAGGTTTTTTTGCTTGCTGTCTGAGAACAATTAAGTAAAATTGCTCTATTTTTTTCTACTCCCTTGCTTTCAGTTCAGCTTCTTAGCCCAGACCCTGTTAGAAGGCTGCTGTTAGAAGCTTTATTAACCTTATTGACCTGTGTATAAGTCAACCCATATTTTTCAGGGTCAATTTTTAGGCATAAATTTTTAGACTTATACATGAGTATGTACGGACTTCCTTTTCTGGGAACAACTTGGAAGCTAACTTTTTTTTTAAATGGCTTTATCCTCCGTATAAAATGTCAACATCTGTGTGAAGTTCCACAAGTGTGTGAACAATGGAAGACTACGATGGTCTGTTTCAAAAGTGTCAGCAAACCATGTTGCGCTGCATTGGGAATTTGAGCCACATGCACTATGCTTGTTCGTTCTTCTCTCTCCTTTCCTGCTTACGTTGCACTCAAAGGAATTCTTGGTTTGTTAAATCACAGCTCTGTGTGTTATCCAGACCTGGGAACTGTGGTTTACTAATGGATTACCTAAAAGCTCCATGTGTGAATTTGTTTGAGGCTCTATTTCAGTACATTGTGTTCAGCCTATGGAAGCCAGGGGTCAAATTGTCTGTGAGTTTTGTGGCTCTGGATTGCTACCAGTGCACACGAGCTCCTTGCCTCCAGCTCCTTCCATCAGATACTTTGAGTCGGCAGTAGAAATGCCCCTGCAATTCAAAGGTCAAATTTGCATCCCTCTATCCTTGCTTAAATGTGAATGTTGGTTTGAGAAAACAGCAGGCTAATTAGTGAAACAAACCATTGTTTTAAAACACTTGCACTGCAAAATGTAAATGTAAAAAAAAAATTCTCCACTTGTCAGTATGAAAAATGACAATAGCAGAAAAAATAATATGTAGGACATCTGTTGTGATTTTTTTTTTAGGTTAGACAGAATTTCAAAATGCATTCCAGGCAAATTAAGTAGAATTTGAAAGTAATTAGAAGCAGATCAAGAAGTAAAACAGAGCTGGTTTACAAGATCTGTTTGATCGTTAACTTGTTGTAAATGTCTGTCCCTTTATCTGTTACACAGCAATACTTTTTTTCCCCCTGCACATCACAATAACAAAAAAATGTACATTGAAAACGGTTTTAGAAGTAATTTGAAAGATACTCCAAATTGATTCTCTTTGATATGACTGGGTTTCAGTTGCAGGAGTGCTGCAGCGTTTGAGCAATGTATTAACTTGTGCATATAACTGCTGATACCCTTGATGATCCTTTTGGGGAGAGGAATGGGTAGGAAGAAGAGTAAATCCAGCCCCTCTTTCCCTGCCCCTCAAGCAAGCTGGCACTTGTGCTGATTTTTGGCATTTGCTGTGCCCATACAGCCCTGGTAGTTGAACCAGGACGGAAACTACATGTGCAACACATGTTTGTATAATAATAATAATAATAATAATACTTGTAATAATAATACTTGTATTTATATACCGCCTTTCTTAGGTCACCAGATTTTTCTAATGACTGTAACTCAAGGCGGTTTACATAGGTAGACTTTATTCAGAAACCCGAAGGTTTTTACAATTTTTACAGAAATGTTCTATCTTCCAAGAACTACACACATACAGATGGATCTTTCTGAATCTAGTCCTTCTTTCTGGCCACCCGTTTGTCTTCTTGCTGGCTGATAAGTGGCTTCCCTGCTCCCATCAGAGAAGCGGCTGAAGCGGTATACAAGATTTCTCTCCCAATTAGGGATGCAGGCATCCCCTGGTATCCGCACGGAATAGGTTCCTGCCCCCCCCCACTGTGTGGATACCTGAAACCGTGGATAAGAAAGAACCTGTGTTAAATACAGGGTTCTCCCCTGCCCCCACCTCTGAGCAAGAAGATTTTTTAGAAACCCAAAATAAGAACAAAGGAAGGTCAGGAGGACCTCCAATCCGTGGATAATTGAAACTGTGGATATGAAATCCGTGGATAAGGGGGGTCCACCTGTTTATGTACAGCAGCTACCCAGTTAGATCAGGGTACAGATCATTTTGCAACTAAGGTTTCTGTATTCCTGTGGTTTCATGCATACAGACTTCCTTTGTGAATCTGGTTCAGAACCTGCAGTCCAGGGTGGACTAAAAAAAGAAGTTTAAATTGGGAAAAAAATTAAGGGCCCAATCCGATCCAGCTTTCTAGCACTAATGCAGCTATGCCGATAGGGTGCATGCTTCTTCCTGCTGTGGAGGAGCAGTCACGGTGGCCTTCTCAGGGTAAGGGGAATGTTTGTTCCCTTACCTCAGGGCTGCTTCGTAGCTGCATCAACGCTGGAAAGTTGGATAGGATTGGGCCGTAAGTGGCTGTCTTTGCCTGGACAGTGCCTGTCCAGTTTTGGGCACTTATCATATAAGATGTAGTATTCTTTGATAGAAAATGTGGTTTAAAATGAACTTTAAACGTATCTATGATCAGGCACACTGAGAGCCTGATCATTCTCTCACCCAGCGATGTTGGGGCCACTAACTCCTCGGCCTTGCTTGATCACTAAGGAAGGTAGAGCAGAGCACAGCTCCTCAAAGAGCCCCCCCCCATGCATTATGATAGCAACATGGCAGCCTCCATTCATTTGATTTCAATGAATCCTGTATGAGTGGATGCCATTTTCCCATTTGAAAATGAACCGCACTAGAAGCATGCTTGAGGCATGCTGGAAGTTTAACTTCCTTCTCTCTCCTGTCTGAAAAGCAAACGCATCTCAAGGCTGCAGTAGGGAGGAAGGTGAGGGCATCAAAGAGGCTGATATCTACAGGCCTCCTCCTACAGACCTGGTCCCACAGCAGTGAGAGGGACAATGTGGGAAATTTTCCACTTTCTCTTAATACACACAAGCGCACGGCCAGTGTTATCCATGAATTTGGCATTCATGGGTAGGAATACCCGTATGTTCTAAACTTGCAGTGCCGGCTGACCTGGAGCCCAACAGAGGCTGCCCATGGCCTTAGTAGGCCTCAACATGACAGTTGGAACAACAACAACAAATGAACAATACAGGTGGCTTGCGTTATCCGCAGGTTCAGCACCGGTGGATTTTACTATCTGCCAGTATGGCCCGCTGCTCTCCCAATGGATAACGCGGACTAATTGTATGCCGTTAAAAGGCATTCTCGGGTCTGGAGAAGACCCAGCTTACCCAGGCCTCAGAATGCCTTTTAAAGGCATATAAATGTCACTTCCGATTTTGCTGAAGTTTTTGTTTCAACAGTCGTGTGTAGGTCTGTGGAGGCTCCGGCCTCTACAGGGCTCAGAAGAACTGGAGATTTTAAGGGAGCCCCAAACCCTCCAATTTCAGTATCCATATGTGTCCTTATCCACATGGATTTCTTGAATGGAACCCCCACAGATGAGTGGTCAGTCTCTCTCTGTCCCTCTCTCTTGCATTTTTTTTACCTGTCTAAAAATGTCTTCCATAAAATTAGTCACTTAATAATTGGCAAGAATGCCAGAGAAGTTTCAAACTTATTAGCCTTTTTTTTCCAAGTGGAAAGTTCCAAGGAAACTTGTATCTTTCTAACAGTAAACAATGCTCAGCTTTGGGGGCCTGCTAAAATTAATGCCTTAACATTTTTCAATGGCTTTGGAGTATGTGTGTTTTCTTCTTAAAGTTTGGCCAAGTAAGAGAAATCATATGCTACTGAATTGTCATGTCTGGTAAGTATTGATGAGTATCCTGTAAAAATAATTGCTGAGTAATATTTTAAATTTGTGTTTTATTTAATGTTCAAACTACTTTAAATATGCCTTATTAAGGATTTTCCCAAATGAAATATTTGAAATGTTCGGCTGTTGGAAAATTTTCTTGAAATGTTTATGCAGCATGTAAAATTAACATGGTGTACTTTTTAGTCTTGTTTACTAAATATAAGTTGGATGTGCTCATGCAGATTCTGCATGATTTAGGTACCTGGAAATTTTTCTGGGAAAAAAACCTACTGGTCCCAATTCTGAAAAAATAGCAATGTTTATATGTTCTTTCAAGCCTGTTGTTGGCATTGCAGTGAGTCTTTTGCAAAGCAAGTGTTGATGCAACAAATCTTTTTTTGGTCTGATTTACTTTTTTTGTTTTATCACCTTTTTCATCATATAGGAATGAAATAAAAATTCAATTGCATGTTCAAAAAACCAAAAGCTAATTACAGAATATTAAAGTGGTGATATGCATTTAGGCACAGCAACAAAATGCCTTGTATGTATGGATGCCCCCTAGTGGTATGCAATCTGTCAAAACATTCCGCTGCGGAATCACTGACAGTGGAGTCCTGAGGGCAGATCTAGTGCCCTCCTGATCCTTCCCCAGCATGAGCAGCAGTTTGCGTTTCAACGGAGAAGCTGCGAAAGACTCCTACTGTAGTTCCCAGGGGTCTTTGCGGGGTCTGCCACCCGAGCAAGCTGTGCACCTGGTGTTTTGCGCAGAGGCGGCTGGGTGCAAAGACTCTGGGAACCGTATTAGGGGTCTTTTGTGGCAAAGTGCCGTTTGCGCTACAGAAGATTTTCCCCGCTGCAGCGGTCTCTAGTTTGAAGACCGCTGGGCTAGTGCTCCAGTAGAGAAGGACTTTCATCAATCAATCAATCGTATTTATATACCGCTTTTTAACAAAAAGTTCACAAAGCAGTTTACAGGCAAAAAATAATTATAAAGTTAAATGGTTCCCTGTCCCCAAAGAGCTCACAATCTTAAAAAAAAAATGCAGAATACCACCAGCAACAGCCACTAGAAAAGACACTGTGCTGGGGTGAAGAGGGACAATTGCTCCCCCCCTGCTAAATATAAGAGGAACTCCACTTGAAACAGTCCCTCTTGCACAGTTAGCAGAGTCAGTTACTATTTCATGTTACTATTTCATTGCAGCAAGAATTTTGAATAGTTAGAATATTCCAAATTCACGCGTCTTTCCTTTCTGTTTCTTTCCTTTTCTCTCCCAGGAGAGTACATTAAAACATGGAGGCCAAGATATTTTCTGCTGAAGAATGACGGGACGTTCATTGGCTACAAAGAGCGACCACCGCAAGATGTGGACCAAAGGGAATCCCCCTTAAACAACTTCTCTGTGGCTCGTAAGTGTGTTCTCAACAACTCCTCTTTCATGCCTCCTGCAGATTTGACCTAAGACATTCTGCATGGGCTGCATTTTCTCAGCCCCGAATCTGTGATCCCTGGCACCCCCCACCTCTTTCTTAAACTTGGGACGTGAAGTGAGGGTTGGAGGTATGAAATTCACACATGATGGTGATGCAGAATTGGGTATGGAATGGATCTGAAAAGGCTGAAAGCAGTTGCTTTCTGGCAAGATAGAAAAGCACCACCTTTTTCTGGATTTTCAAGTCTAGTACAGTGTTTCTCAAATTGTGGGTCGGGACCCAATTTAGGTGGTTCGCATAGCACCTAGGGCAGGCAGACACTGAAAATATGGCAAGATGGGATGCTGGAAAGGGGGAGTGCTGTGAGGCTATTTTGTTTGGTTATAAACAGGCGTTTTCATTTCTGATTCGCTCTTGGAAAATGGCTGAGAAATAGCCCAACTTATTGCTGCATTCTCAGGAAAGCAGCAGGCTCTGGTGTCACAATGATGGCACTTCCAGCCGTGACATCACTTCCTGTGGGTCCCAGACAGATTGTTATTCTAAAAAGTGGGTCCTCGTGCTAAAAGGTTTGACAACCACTGGTCTAGTAACACCCAGTTTGTAGCCAGAAGTCACTGAGCTCGCTTTCCTTGTGGACAGTGCTGCCCTGCGAGATCTTTTAAAGCAGACTCCACATGGTTAGCAGTCCTGCCTTTGCACCATTTCTTTGTGTTTCTGAAAAGCAGGCCACTCACTATTCAAGCGGCCTCCCCTGATTGCCTGCATTCCCCCCCCCTCCTTGAAAATCCTGTAGTGACAAATCAAGAGGGAAGTTTCCTTTCTCAGTGCTATCAGTTCATGGTCTGGTTAAAGAGATAATAAAGTTTGACACCTTAGTGAGACATCTGACTCCCCTCCCCCCTTTAAGTGCTTGGAGGAGAGTAAATATTTTGACATCCTAGAAAGTCAGCTTGGATAGTGCTAGGTAGCTGAACGACAAAACAGGCAATTTACGTTTGAATGCCTTGCCCCGTCCTACTTACTTTTGAAAGACCAATCATCCTGAAAGAATCAGAAGGGTTTTTTTTAGAGAAGCTTAAAATTTCTGTCTTTACACATACTTCTCGCATCCCATTTTCGATATCCAAATAGCAGTAATGTCAAATGGTTTTTAGCAGAATTGCCTCCACTGTATAGAACGGGCCAGTCACTCTGAATCTGCTCCCTTCATCGTAGTCTCTTGTCCTCTCTCTTAAGAAGTCAAGCAGATGAACGTGGTGCCAAACCACTTTTTCCCTTTCAGCTACCCTGTGTGGTAGGTTAGGCAAGAAATAAATTGAGTTAGTGGTTTGACCTAAACTCTGCCTAGAGTTTTGCATTCTCTTCATTGAATTGCTAGTACGTTTATTAATCCTTGTCGCTTTAAAAATCAAAAGCTTAAAATAAACGTATGCCGGTCTGATCTCCTTGGAAAGGAGGATAGGCTAAAATGTGATGAGAACTTCTTTCCTTCTTACTATTCCTTGGTGGTGTAATTGACTGTCAGCCTTTTGGACCAGGCGGTGATCACTTCTCGGTATAGTTCTTGGCACATCCTTAAGTAAATGCGGGTTAGAGGGCCACCTAGCTGTCCCTCGTGCAGAGCCACAACAGCGTTGCCTCCCCATGTTGTCGTTCTGCTTGACTTCAGGGTGTGTATCAGCCACATGGATGAGTCCTGTCAGGTGGCTGTTTCGGGCAGCCCAATCCTAACATAGCCAGACAGGCGCGGCTGGGACACATCCTAAGCAGCGGTGTTATGCTGCCGGAACGCTGGGCGGGACATCTGGGTCATCGACAGCCCGCCCATCGCATTCCGGAGCGTTACGCCGTTTGTGTAACCAATTACGCCGCTTGCGTACGTTACGCAAACGGCATAACACTACAGAACGCGACGGGCGGGCTGTCGATCACCCGGATGTCCCGTCCAGCGTTCCGGCAGCATAACACCGCTGATCCTAAGCATGTTAGGAGGCAGAAGCAGTTCAGTGCGGGGCAAGGGGATGTTTTCCCCTTGCACTGGGGTAAGCTCCAGCCAGCCCTATGGGCAGTGGTGTCATTCAAATGATTTAGGAACAGGAACTCACTTTTGATTGGCACTTGTTAGGAACCCGGAACCAGCCACAGAGCCCGTTAGGACCCAGAACACCCGTTCTGGTCTGTTCCCCCTGAATGACATCAGTGCCTATGGGGCTGCTCGGATCTGCGCCAGCAAAATAGCAGGCGCACGTCCTCGTGGCCAGGAGCAGCCCGAATCGGGGCTGCCCAGCCTAGGGATGGGGATTTATCCATGTCCCGTCTCTGCCCATGGCGCCGGCCTGCTACATCCCTGGCACACCCTTGGCACGGCCCTGTGCCGGCAGAGCTACACTGGCTCAGTGATGGGTGCTGTGGCACCCGAGTGTCAGCGCTGCTGCTTGTGCCAGCCCAACAACCAGTGGTGTCATTCAAATGATTTAGGAACAGGAACTCACTTTTGATTGGCACTTGTCGGGAACCCGGAATCAGCCACGGAGCCCGTTAGGATCCGGAACGCCCGTTCTGGTCCGTTCCCCCTGAATGACATCACTGCCAACAACCGATTCTGCAGCACAAACCGCGACAGCACTGGTCCAGTGCAAGAGTGCTGCAGCGGTGCAACACCATGTTAGGATTGCGCCCTTAGCTGTGTGATCGGCTCTGCCCACATTCAAGCGCAACCATGGTGCTTTGCCTTATGGGGAAGCCATTCCTACGCTGCCGTGAAGGCAGTCAAGTTTTCCCGTTTGTTTCTCATTTTATTGTCCATCCCTGAGTTCCAACTGCTTAATGTGGATGAAGATGCATTGCAGAAAGTTACTTTGGCCGAGTATTTTGTGAGATTTTTTTTTTAAGTAACTATGCAAGTTTTCAAATGAAGCCTTCTTTCCCATCTTGATGTGTGTTGTAATGATTGAGCAGGGTAATTAGACAGCATATTGTTCACTAAACAAAACATTTTCTATGTGACATCCTTGAATTATAGTGGTTATTAACGGACAAATTTCTATTATTCATCTTGCTGTGAGCTTTAAAGATTGCTGGATCAGCAAGCTCAAGAAATATGAATGGACAGCGCTGATTTTAGAGGAAACATGTCGATTTTAATTGGTCTTGTTCCTGTCCTCTTATCAAAAACCAATAATAGAATGTTACTCCATTGAGGTCAGAATCATTTTAACCATTTACACATTATCCTCTTGCGTCACTCATTGCTTTGTTTTGACCCCTGGAAAAAAGCAGCAGGTAGGCTGCGTCAGATCAGACATAGCTGGGGAATTAATTCTGGCTTTCACACATCCTCATAGGGGGTGATGGGTATACCTGGAACTAATCCCTAATAAATTACTCCCTCTTTCTTTCCTTTTCCTCCCAATAATCAGACTAAGTAGGCCAATGTCTACATAGAAGTTATGACTTCTATTGGCTATACCTAGTCACATGATACTAAGGGAAATGTTTTTATGGCCAATCAGCACCACTTTTCTGACTGCAGGGAACAGGTCTCACCTGGGGGGGGGTGTTGTATTGGATTTTCCATGAACATCTGTTGCACTCAACCGAATGGGCAGTTTTTGCATCCTCCTGGTCTGTGAACCGTGGTAGTTCTGTATTCCCTTAGTTTGTGGGAGGTTGGCAGTGTTGTGGAGTGCATATAACTGCCATCTGTTTTGCTTGATGCAGAAAAATCTAGAGCTCGGTGGAGGAGCGTATGCTTTGTATCCCAAAGTTTCCCAACTTAAGTATATCTGCGTGTTGCTTTTTTTAATATTGGGGTTGCAGTGCTGTGAAAGAACTTGAATGAGACTTGGGGAACCACTTTTAATATCAGTAGGCAATAATAGGTCAGTGGTTCTCAAACTGTGGGTCCAGGTTGTGACCCAATTTTTGGTGATTTGCAAAACGGAAAGGCCAGATTAGGCTATGTGCATCAAGGATTAAACAAGCTGCCACTTTCCTTTCCTTTCCCTACTAAAGGCACCACTTTAAGCTATAGTTCCCCTGGCCCAGATACAGCTAGCACTGGCAGTATTTGCAGACTGCTGGACCCCAGCACTAGTAGAGAGGTACCCCCCCCTCAGTGGCTTGCCTGTATGCCACAGGGCCTCTCCTCCTGCTTCTGAAGTTGCTCTCCAGTGAACAGCAGTCATAAGAACATAAGAAGAGCCCTGCTGGATCAGGCCAAAGGCCCATCTAGTCCAGCTTCTTGTATCTCACAGCGGCCTACCAGGTGCCCCAGGGAGGCACGAGACAACAAGAGGCTTGCATCCTGTGGCCACTCCCTTGCACCCGGTACTGTGAAGTAGTCTACTACTAATGTAAGGAGGTTGCACAATCCATCATTGCCTATAGCCCACGATGGACTTTTCTTCCAGAAATCCATCCAATCCTCTCTTAAAGGCATCTAGACCAGATGCCATCACCACCTCCTGGGGCAAAGAGTTCCACAGATTAACTACCCGCTGGGTAAAAAAGTACTTCCTTTTATCTGTTGTAACTCTCCCAACCCTCAGTTTGAGCGGATGTCCCCTGGTTCTGGTGTTTTGAGAGAGGGAAAAGAACATCCCTCTATCGACTTTATCCCTTCCATGCATAATTTTGTATGTCTCAATCATGTCCCCCCTCAGGCGCCTTTTTTCCAGGCTGAAGAGCCCCAAACACTGCAGTCTTTTTTCATAAGGGAGGGGCCCCAGCCCCGTAATCATTTTCGTCGCTCTTTTCTGCTCCTTTTCCAGCTCCTTTCTGCACCTTTTCCTGTCCTCAGTAGTTTTAGTCCAATAATCCTCAGTCGGTCAGTAAATCAGTCCGTCACGCCAGTGCAATCGGCCAGTAAGCCAGTCCTGTAAGTCAGTCCGTTGGTCAGTTTGTCAAGCCAGTAAGCCAGTCCAATGTGTTAGCAAGCCTCCTCTCCTTCCACCACTCTCTCCACTACTACAGCTCAAACCTTCTCCTTCCTCCAGGTGCTCCTTATATCCCACTACAGGCTCTTAAGTGGCTGCAGCTGTGCCTGCCTAAGCCAAGGGCCACTGTCGACACCATACGCTGTCTCCTCGAGAGTCTCCTTCCGCATTTCCACTACAGAGAGCAAGATGCTGAAAAGCTGGTTTGTGGAATTGGTATTGACTCCGCCTCCACCCAAAATGGCTTCTGATTCGGACTCCAATTGAGCAGGGCTGTGGAGTCATAGTTGTGGAGTCGGAAGCAGTGATGTTATCCAGGCGCGCCAGGAACCGGAACGCCCGGATGATTGGCAGCCCTCTGCCCCTATGGTGGAGGCCAGCCACACCTCCCTGTGCCTGGAATCGCTCCATTTCAGAGCGATTCGGATGCACGGGAGGGCAGGCGGGCCCAGGAACAGCTCGCCCGTCCTCTGGAGAGGCGGCGCAGCCCGGGCCCGTCCGCGGAACAAGCAGAACGCCGTATCGGCCCGTTCCGCCCGGATGCCACCGCTGGTCGGAAGCCATTTTTTGGGTGGTTCTGACTCCACAGCCTTGCTGGAAAGGCCTTAATTGATCATTTCCTGCAATACTATGATGGGGGATGTTCTTGGTTTGAATTGTGAAACAGTTGTGTCCTGCAGGACCCATATAAAATGCATCCTAGAAAGTGCCCTACAATTCTGTGCAGTGCACCTAATTTCCTTGGCAGATTTATGAAAAAGAGTTCAGACATCTTTCAATTTTTGTTTAAAGGGTAACTGCAACTCTAGATTTCTAATAGACGAGTGGTCTGAGTCCATACAAGAGAGCTTATTTTTTTAACAGAAAATTCTGTAAGATTTATTATATGCCCCTCAGTTCAGTTTGTGAGATGGCGACTTTTGCTGCTGAGTTAGAATCTCTGTATAATACGGCTCTTCTTTGATGCTTTTTTTTTTAAAGCCCACAAAATTAGGAAATTGTGTTCTTATCAAGCTGCTGCTTTTCATGACTCGTTAATGCACTTTTAAAATCTAATTGCACTTCTTTAGTAGGATGCAGTGTAACCTTGGCGTGCCATGAATGAAAAACGAGATCATCTTGTCATGAAAAACACAAAAGTAGTCATTGAGAAGCTTCACAATTTCAGCAGCAAATGAGGCATAAAATATATGGGCCCAATAGCAGCAACTAGGAGAGGAAGTGTGTGTGTGTGGGGAGCCAGTTAATGTCAATAAATATTTAATCTTGTTGGAAGTTACAAATAAAAAGCTTTTCATTTTAAAAGGAAGTCCACTCCTCAACCTGCTGCACTTAATAACACCATCTCAACGATGCCAGTGGATGAACAGGAAAGGCATCCAAGAAGCTAGAGGTATCGAGGGAGTTTTATTCTCTTGATATTGCTGTGTTTAGATCTCCATTAATATGTGGAGATTCCAAATGCTCTGTGTAAGCGTTCCTGGAACGAAGTTAATTTGGTATTTGAAATTAAAACATTAAAACAAAATAAACCCACATCGTACTGGGGAAACTCACAACCTGATGACAGACACGTTGTCGCAAGTTTCTATTACTTCACATTACAGGAGAGAGGAGGGGGAAGTTGACACAGGGTATCCCATTATCCTTGATCAGAACTGCAAATGTTGTGTGAGCGCAGTTGTGGTTAGCTTTGTTAACTTACCCAGAAGGGGATTGGACCGTTTTATGGAGGAAAACTCCATCACAGGATATAAGCTATGACTGGTATGTCCAGTCTAAGATTAGCTGGCTGCTAATCATAGCCATCATGGCTAATCATAACCATGGATGGCAGTTTTTTGCCTACCCCAGACTGGGAGGGAGGGACAGATGGGTGTTCAGTAGGTTTCATGATTTACACTTGTGTTTAATAAAGTTAAACCCCAACCTCAGTCTGGTGTCTTGGTGGTGCAAGGGTAATAAGCTACCTCAGAATGTCAGATACAAGGGAGTGGCAACAGGATGCAACAGACCTTGTTGTCTTGTGTGTGATGAACCTGGGTGACGCAAAAGACATCTGGCATCAGAAATTGGTGGATCTTGAATTGAGATCTGCGAGAGTCAGACTCCCCGCCCATGTTTTTCTTGGGGATCAAGCGTTTGTACTTTCTCCTGCCAGATATTTTTTTAATACTGCTATTTCCAAATTCAGGATCGCTTTTACAAACACCAGGCTTAATGCACTTTTATCATCAGTACTTTTGGGACGTTATGCAAGGTGTCCCTATTCAGAGAGACTGTGTCCCTGTCCTCATAATGTGGTGGAGACAACTGCCCATATTATCTTACAGTGCCCAAACTATGACGATCTGAGAGTTAAATTTATCTCTCCGATTCTCGGCACTGTAACGGGGATGCAGGAGGAAGAGCAAATTGCTTTTCTGTTAGCCGACTTTCATTCTGACATATCACTCAGGGTTGCCCGTTTTTGCCATGCTGCACAGTTGACTAGAAGGAAATTTGAGAGTACTAATTCTTGATCATTGATTTTACGATTTATGTTTTTAATGACTTTTGATTCTTTTGTGTTAATGAATACAGGGGATAGGGGTGATGTTTTTATTTTCGTGTATTCTGTTTAATTGTTTGTGTTTTGCTGGTTGGAAGACCATAAATAAAGAATCTGATCTGTCTTGTGTGCTCCCTGAGGCATCTGGTAGGCCACTCTGAGATACAGGAAGCTGGACTAGATGGGCCCTTGGCCTGATCCAGCAACATTTTTCCTATGTTCCAATGTTGTGCTGGTATGGGAATGTGGTCTGAGGTTCTGGCACAGGCAACGTCCTAGTTCTCCTTGCCACAGGACATTGGTTCCCAAATGTGTTTGACCGGTGGCTCCCTTGACCTACTGGGCCATTGGCCATGGCTCCCCATTGGGTTACAATCATATACATGGTATAGGGTGGTGGGTTTTTCACCAGGATTCTGTGGCTCCCCTGGCTGGTTTCTGCAACCCCCTGGACAGCCACGGCTCACAGTGTGGGAACCACTACCACAGAGGGTTTCCCCACCCCTACTACCACCATGAGTGCGACAAGTCTCAGTCATACAACCTTGGAGCTGGGGTGAGGGTGGAGTGTCATTATCGGAGGTGTACTTTGCTTCTGAGGTGTTCAGAGACCCTTGACAGTGCAACTATGGGGGACATTTCTTCCACTCCAGTTTGGAACTGGGAAGGAACCTCTTGCTGACCTCGTGTGGTGTTTGGGGATGCCACACAAGATGGGTGAAAGACCCTGTCCCTTGAGAAATGAGCAGAAGCCTAGTGACCCCAAATTTTGAGGATTGCCAAGGCCTCCATTTTTTCTTATTTGTGGCTTTCAGCTTGGATGTGGTAAGAGATTTCTAAAATTTATCAATTCTGGCTGAATTTCTAAAATAAATGTAGACCTCAGCAAGTTTTGGGACTGACTCGCCTACATATTCTGTCATGAAAGAACCGCTGTTATCTGTGATAACATTATTTTTATTATTGTATTTTTCCGTCATGGACCTTAAGGCTTTTTGCCCAAAGTCTGCAAGTGGTCACCTAATCTGGCCCTGGTGGTCTGTGACCTGTAAACCTTCATCACAACAGCTATATCCTGTGCCGATGGCGCATGTATGCCAACCATGTTTCATTGCTGCCAGAAAATGGAACTTTAAGGTGAAGAACTGCATGGGACGTTCTGTTGGGAGGGACTGGTTTTCTGTGTGGTTTGGGGGCATTGTGACCAAAGTATAATAATGTTAAATAATAATACTTGTATTTATATACCGCCTTTCTTAGGTCACCAGATTTCTCTAATGACTATAACTCAAGGCGGTTTACGTAGGCAGACTTTATTCAGAAACCCAAAGGTTTTTACAATTTTTTACAGAAACGTTCTATCTTCCAAGAACTACACACTTACAGATGGCTCTTTCTGGATTTAGTCCTCCTTTCTGGCCACCTGTTTGTCTTCTTGCTGGCTGATAAGCGGCTTCCCTGCTCCCACCAGAGAAGCGGCTGAACTTTGGCACAACTCCCCCTCACACAATGCAGCCAAAGCTCAGCTGTTAATCAGTCGCAATTAACGAGGTCTGCCACTCACAGAGACTTCCGGTTGTCCTGAACTGGCGATCTTCAGCTCTTATCTTCAGGCAAACAGAGGCATTAACCCTCTCGACTAAATCTTCTGCCCAAGTATCACAACCCTTATTTGAGTAACTGTTCTGGTGTGACTAAAGGTTCTCATCCAGGTAATGCCATTGGGAATCGACTTCTATCGCTACAGTACTGCCATGGACACAAAGTCCCTTTTGCCAACAGCAGCAACTACTCCGCAAAGAGAGTCTAGTTTTGTGAGCCCCCTGAATAATTAAAAGGAAGGGGACTCATAAATGTCTAAATCATTGGTTCCCAAACTGTGGGTTGGGACCCACCAGTGAGTCGCAGACCAATTTCAGGTGTGTTGTGAAGCACCTAGAGCAACCATGATTGAAAATTTGGGAAGATGGGATGCTGGAAAGGGGGAGGGCTGTGTGATGGTTTTGTAAATCAACATTCTTTCTTTCTGATTGCTATTGGAAAATGGCTGAGAAATAACCCAACTGATTGCTGCATTCTCAGGAAAGCAGCAGGTTCTGGCGTCACAATGACGGCACTTCCAGCCATAACCACTTCTGGTGGGGTCCCAGGCAGATTGACATCCTAAATGGGTCCCAGTGCTTAACGGTTTGAGAACCATTGGTCTAAATAAAATGGAGGGAGTGTAACTGATGGACCTTCTCATTTGCTTTTCACTGGATGCTGTTGCCCTTAGGTTGATGCAGGTCGATTCTGTTCACACTTACAACAGCGTGTCTCTTTAGAATCCACATGTTTTGAATACTTTCAGTGTGGGAAGAAGGTGTCTGTGCTTTCACTCTATGTACAGCTCTTGTTTCAAAGTGAGCTGAGACTAGTTGGCATTTCTTGTTAGCCATGACATGTGTTTCTGCTGAATTGTGTGGTTGGATGCCAAGTTGAGCATGCTGGTTGAACACTAGAAGCTGTTGTCTTGGAAGTCCAAGCACTGACTTTTTTTCAGACCCAGTAGCGTCTGTTTGGTCTGGCAGTTTTCCAGGGTCTCAATCTTTGAATGTAATGTGATATGATGGTGATTACATTATCTAAGGGTGCAATCCTAACCTGGAGTTAGGCTGGCACAGTTAGTCCAGCAAAGTTTGGCCGGCACAAGGGCCACTGTAAAGTGCGTTTGGACCACTCGCGGAGTCAGGGAGGATGGCTCACGTCTGTGTGCTGGTCTCTCTGACTCCGAGAGTGGTCCAAACATACTTTAAGGTGTCCCTTGTGCCAGTCAAACTTTGCTGGCCTAACTGTGCCGGCCTAACTCTAGGTTAGGATTGTGCCCCAAGTCAGTGATTTTTCAAACCTTTTCATCTCGTGGCACACTGACAAGGTGCTAAAATTGTCAAGGCGGACCATCAGTCTTTTTGACCGTTGACAAGGTACACCACACTGCTGGTGTGTGACTTATATCCCCCAATGGCCCTTCTAAGAAATGGCCTTCACTCAAACTCCCGCAGCACACCTGAGGACCATTTCTGGCACACTAATGTGCCATGGCACACTGGTTGAAAATGGCTGGTTTCATTCATTCATTCATTCATTCATTCATTCATTCATTCATCCATTCATTCATTTTGAAGACTTTATACCCCACCTTTCCCATGCCAAAGCAAATGCCTCAGGCAGCTTACATGGGCAGGCTAGTCTAAACCACCATTTTTTAATAGGTTTTTCTACAAATATACAGTATTCTGCGATTCACCAAATCCTCAGTCCCAAATGTGTGAAATTCAGCTTGTCTTGGTGTAGGTTTTGGATTACCTGGGCCCAGAATTGAAATTTCTGCATGCAGGTATGACAACAGCTCAAGACGCCATCAGAAAGCAAACACACTTCTGTAGAAATCAGGTGCAATCTCTTTCATCCTCTTACAACTCAGGGCATTTTGGTCCTATGGAGAGTGAAATATCCCAAGCGTTTTTCCACCTTTGTAAAGAGCTCTTCCTGAGATGCTGTAGAGCAAGTACAAGAGCAGGTAACAGAGGTAGATGGTGCAATGGCCTGAGAGCACAATCCTAACCTGGAGTTAGGCCGGCACAGTTAGGCCAGCAAAGTTTGGCCGGCGCAAGGGACATCGTAAAGCGCGTTTGAACCACTCTCGGAGTGAGGGAGGATGGTGCACGTTGGTGAGCTGGCCTCTCTGACTCTGAGGGTGATCCAAACATACTTTAGGGTGTCCCTTGTGCCGGCCTAACTTCAGGTTAGGATTGCGTCCTAAGGCAGCAATTGGTGTCCGTTGCTAAGTCGTTCTGATAGCTTTGTCTGCAGTCCGGTTCCTCTTTTCCTTCTCCCTCTCCTAAAGAGCTACTTACAGAGATTTCCATGCCCGATTAATTGCAGCAGTGTGCTAGGTAAGAATAAAGACAAATGGTTATTTAAACCTGCTTACGTACCATGACTTTGTTTCTCGATCTGTGCTAGAGTGCCAGTTGATGAAGACGGAGAGACCCAAACCAAACACATTCATCATCAGATGCCTCCAGTGGACTACAGTAATTGAAAGAACGTTTCATGTGGAGACGCCAGAGGAGCGGTATGTTTCCTTCTGACATAGAGACAAAAGCAACTTGCAGAGGCAGATGTAAATGTTCAGCGTTATTAGTGCGCTCCTTCTTCTCAAAGCTTTTTTTTATTGCTTTGGGGCTGTGGGCTTTGGAGTCTAATTTCCTGTGAAGTTCACTTTCGTCAGTTTGGTAAGAATGGGGTGGGCTTTGTGCGCTAGGAAGGATCCACTTTTATTTATTTATATCTCTTCCGGGCCAATAACTTCCGCTCTAGATGGCTGCTGTAAAAAAAAGTGCTTAAAACAATATATAAAACAATCAACTATATGACTATCTACATCAGTGTTATTCAAATTGGGTCAGGACCCACTTGGTGGGTCTCAACCTGATGTCAGGTGGGTCACAGAGAGTTGGGAGCAGCCATTTTGGAAGCTGCAGACCTTATTCCTGCTATATTCCGTTTGTGGGTGTTAACAGTTTAAATTTTCAAGTGAGGGTTTTTTTAAAAATTGTTTTTAGTTCAGTGCTTTTACTTCATATTTTGACCAGATTATGCTTTCTGTCAGGGATGGTTCATGGTTGTACAATTGCTGCAGTCAAAGAATGCCAGTTTGCGTTTCAGGAGTGTCATTTGGAAGTGATGTCATGGCTGGAAGTGACATCATCAACCAGGAAATGCTATCATTGTGATGTGATCAAGAGTGCAATCCTTTTTTTTTTTTTTTTAAATAAATTTTTTAGTTTATTGATAAAGGTATGGGTAAGGAATACAGAAAATAAAAGGAAAGGGGTTAACAAGGGAAACACATAAGGTAAATCATTGTGCGGTGTCTTAAACCATAAAATAATGCTTAAAGTATCAAATCTTACTCTTAACAATTGTTAAGTAAACATTTTCCCCCCCGCTTATAAACTAAATTCTATAGCCATACATTTAAGCAAACTTAAAATATATCCAGTTAAACGTCTTCTTTAGCATATGGTCATCAAGAGTGCAATCCTAATCTGGAGTTAGGCCGGCACAAATTAGGTCAGCAAAGTTTGGCTGGCACAAGGGCCACTGTAAAGTGCATTTGGACCACTCTCGAAGTCAGGGAGGATGACGCACATCTGTGTGTTGGCTTATCTGACACCAAGAGTGGTCTAAACATACTTTACAGTGTCCATTGTGCTGGTTAAATTTTGCTGCCCTAACTCCGCCGGCCTAACTCCAGGTTAGGATTGCGCTCTCGATCACATCACAATGATAGCATTTCCTGCTTGATGATGTCACTTCCAGCCATGACATCACTTCCAGGTTAATGACATCACTTCTGGTGGGGGCCCAACACGAGTGCTATTCTAAAAAGTGGGTCCCGATCTAAAAGGTTTGAGAACCGCTGATCTACATAAATAGCAAAGACACTTTGCAGGAGGAACTAAACAAGAATAGCCCAGCTAAGCTCAAGAGAAATAGCAGGAAAAAAGACTTCTTTTTTAAAAAAAACCCTTCAAGCTGCCCTAAAGCGCTCCAAAGTAGTTCCGTCTTGGCCTAGCATTGGAACTCTAGCAAAGAAGTGAGGACAGCTAGGGCAAATGCCCCAGTTGTCTACTGGGAAAGCTGCTCTATAGCCAGCATGCATACATGATTATAACATATGCTTGTCTCCCAATTAAAGAGAAATATTTATTTATTTTTATTTGAAAAATTTATATCCTGCCAAGATTTTTTAGTGACCCAAAGTAAGAATACTGAGATTCTGTTAGAGCCCACTAGGGCTGCCCCAGTCACTCACAAGATTTGTTCCCAAAGTTCCCTGGGGAAGCGGGTTTGATCTGTATCGTAAGTGTTCCTCCTGTGTGCTTGGGCCTTCAGCATTGTTCTCTAGGCCAGCAATTTTCCGCCCGTTTCCTCTCATGGCACACTGGCAGTGAGGACAGGTTAATGACATCACTTCTGGTGGGTCCCAACACGAGTGCTATTCTAAAAAGTGGGTCCCAGCCTAAAAAGTTTGAGAACCACTGATCTACATAAATAGAAAAGAAATAAATAGAAAAGAAATAAATAGAAAAGTAGTAGCTCAAAGTACACCATCGATTTATTTATTGATTTGAAAAATTTATACCCCGCCTTTCCCATGCCGAAGCAAATGCCCAAGGTGGCTTACAAAGCTCCATAAACAGTACAATGTAACACAACAATAAGTAGAAAACAACAAAAACAAAAGCATTAAAAACACTGAGTAAGCTCAAAACACATACACAAAATTATTTCAAACGGAACAGAAAGCAACACCTTTCGTCAGGCCATGGGGGGGGGGGGGGAAATAAAATTTCCCGGGGGGGGAAGCAGTTAGGCTGCAGCACTATTCCAGAGTCACAGAGGACTAACATCCACCTATCATCCAAATGCCAGGTGAGGTATGTGTTGAGCCCTCTCTGAAAAGAGGGGGTAGTTCTTAATTTTTCTGGAAGGGAATTCCATATTTGTGGTGCCACTACAGAGTGCCACTACCCCTTTAACTTGGGATAGAGGCAGCACTTGAAGAAGAGCCGCTTCAGGTGATCTAAGAGTATTGATCCTATTGGTCTTTGTTCTCTCTCTCTCTCTCTCTGGATTGTGATCAGTGATGTCATCTGGGCAGGACGGTCCAGAACGCTGTACCGCTTGTTCCGAGGATGGGCTGCGATGGGGCGCCATTGCGCGGCAAATGCCGCACACTTTTTGGCCCTCCCGCCCTCCCCTGCGCTTGATTCGCTCCGATATGGAGCTATTCCGGGCGCAGGGAGGCATGGCCGGGCTCCGCATGGGGCGGGGAGCTGCCATTCAACCATGCATTCCGGTTGTTGGCGCTGACGGATGACATCACTGATTGTGATGTTATATTTTACAACTTCATTTTATATTTTAAATTTTGAACTCTGAGAATTCTGATCTAAAAACGGGCTATAAATCCTCTCAAAGAGGCATTCTTTTTTTTTAAAGATTACTGTAAAAGTTGCTTTGAGAACTTAATTTAGTGCAAAAGCAACTAAACACTTTTTAAAATAAAGTTAGGTTTTCGTTGGACGATGGTCCTGTTGGCTTGCTGAATTCCAGAGTTGTGCAAATTTATGAAACCATAATATATCCCAACTCCCACTGGTTTGTATAAGCATTGGATTTAGTGTGCCCCTGAAGCGCATACTAAGTGCATAGGACCTACTCACCCACAACTTTTGTGCCAATGCATGTTAGTTTGTTTAAAAAGAATTACCTGGTGTCTCATACTTTTGACATGTGAATTATTCAAAATACAGTCGTTTTGTGGCAAGTCATTTTCAGATCACAAGTATGTAACACATGCTGCTGCTTAACTTTTTTTTGTTTTGTTTCTCAGGGAAGAATGGACAAAAGCCATCCAAACAGTAGCGGACAGCCTTAAGAAACAAGAAGAAGAAATAATGGATTTTAGATCTGGTTCCCCCAGTGATAATTCAGGGGCTGAAGAAATGGAAGTTTCTATGACAAAACCAAAACACAAAGTGGTAAGTGTTGGGTTAAGCTAACTTGTTTTTAAAGTATCTGTTTCCTGTGGCCTAGATTTCCACTGGTCTCAATTACTGTTATTCTTGATGTCCATGAGTTGCATTTAATTTAATGGAGAAAAGTATCCTAGAGCAATTGTTTTCAAGCTCTGCTCTGCTCTGCTCCAGAGGATCCCGTGGTGTTTCTTGGTAGCTTACTAGAGGTTCCTCAATCATAAAAGCAGTAATGGAAAACAAACTCTCCTTCATAAAAGCTGAAGCAAAGCATAAACACTGGAGCTGTTCAAATGTATTGCACAACCATGATTAGCATTACAAGCTTTAGTACCCTCTGCTTCTGCATTTCCTCTTATTCCTTCCCCTCCTGCTGTGTTTACAGGAGGAAATACAAAAATTTGTTTAGCGGCAAACCATAATTTGCTGTTGTGTCCAAATTCACACAAAATAGAGTTTATTCATAAACCAGAATTCCAAGGCATGTGGTTTGCTGGCAAAGCACGGTTTGCATAAAACATTGTTTTCTAAGTTTGGGCAAAGCAGCCGAATTTGCCGAATTTGAGAATAGCAGCTTCCAGTGTCGTCCATCTACACAGAAATTAAAAGAGGAGAAAGTATGAAAGTTCTAGAATGCTTGTACTCTATAAGGCTAGATTCTGTAATCCATGGTTAGCTTTACATCTGAATAGTCCCAGTGTGTACAGTTTGCTTCAATGTGTCCAGTTTTACATGGTTTTACGTGAAACGGTGTGTCTATCCCCCCACAACACACACACATTGCTACTTCTTAATGATATGTGATGGTATGCCTAAATTCCTTTTCTGTTTGTTCCCTCCAAAAATTGAGGAGGAAGATGGCACATTTATTACATATTGGGTCCTCCTTATCTGTGGGTTTGTTATCCGCAGATTTCAGTACATAAGAACATAAGAAGAGCCATGCTGGATCAGGCCAAGGGCCCATCTAGTCCAGCTTCCTGAATCTCACAGCGGCCCGCCCCAGGTGCCCCAGGGAGGCAGGAGACAACAAGATGCTTGCATCCTGTTGCCACTCCCTTACACCCGGTACCTGTAGCCCACCACCTTTGTAAGGAGGTTACACAATCCATCATTGCCTATAGCCCACAATGGATCTTTCCTCCAGAAATCGGTCTAATCCTCTCTTAAAGACATCAAGACCAGATGCCACCACCACCTCCTGTGGTAAGGAGTTCCACAGATTAACTACCCGCTGGGTAAAAAAGTACTTCCTTTTATCTGTTTTAACTCTCCCAACCCTCAGTTTTAGCGGATGCCCCCTGGTTCTGGTGTTGTGAGAGAGGGAAAAGAACATCCCTCTATCAACTCTATCCCTTCCATGCATAATTTTGTATGTCTCAATCATGTCCCCCCTCAGGCGCCTTTTTTCTAGACTGAAGAGCCCCAAACGCTGCAGTCTTTCTTCATAAGGGAGGTGCCCCAGCCCCGTAATCATTTTTGTCGCTCTCTTCTGCACCTTTTCCAACTCCACTATGTCCTTTTTGAGATGCGGCGACCAGAACTGGACACAATATTCCAGGTGCGGCCTTACCATTGCTTTGTACAATGGCATGATAATATTGGCTGTTTTATTCTCAACCCCTTTTTTAATTACCCCGAGCATGGAATTGGCTTTCTTAATTGCTGCCGCACACTGGGTCGATACCTTCATGGAATTGTCCACCAGCACCCCAAGATCTCTCTCCTGAGCTGTCACAGACAGCTCAGAACCCATTAGCCTATAGGTGAAGTTTTGGTTTTTGGCCCCAATGTGCATCACTTTACATTTGTTTACGTTGAAACGCATCTGCCATTTGGCTGCCCATTCCCCCAACTTGGAGAGATCCTTCTGGAGCTCTTCACAATCCTCTCTGGTTTTCACCACCCGGAAAAGTTTTGTGTCATCCGCAAACTTGGCCACCTCGCTGCTTATCCCTGTCTCTAAGTCATTTATGAATAAGTTGAAAAGCACGGGCCCCAAGACAGATCCCTGGGGCACTCCACTTTTCACCTCTCTCCATTCTGAAAATTGCCCATTTACCCCCACTCTCTGTTTCCTGGCCCTCAACCAATTCTGGATCCATAAGAGGACCTGCCCTCTTATTCCCTGACTGTGAAGTTTCTTCAGCAGCCTTTGGTGGGGGACCGTGTCAAACGCCTTCTGAAAATCCAGGTATATAATATCCACAGGTTCACCCACATCCACGTGCCTGTTGACCTTTTCAAAGAATTCCAAAAGGTTTGTGAGGCAAGACTTACCCTTACAGAAGCCATGCTGACTTTCTTTTAGCAGTACTTGTTCCTCTATGTGTTTTAGGATTTTATCTTTGATAAGGCTTTCCACCATCTTACCCGGAACAGACGTTAGGCTGACCGGCCTGTAGTTTCCAGGGTCCCCCCTTCTCCCTTTTTTAAAGATTGGCGTGACATTGGCTATCCTCCAATCCTCTGGCACCGTGGCCGTTTGAAGGGACAAGTTGCATACTCTAGTTAAGAGGTCAGCAACTTCGTTCTTTAGTTCCTTAATAACTCTTGGATGTATACCATCTGGGCCTGGTGACTTATTTATATGTAGTTTATCAATTTGATCTAAAACATCTTCTTTATTAACCAGTATCTGCTTTAATTCCTTAGTTAGGAAGGGCTGTTCGGGCTGTGGTATCTGCCCAAGTTCTTCTGCTGTGAAGACGGACGCAAAGAATTCATTTAATTTCTCTGCAATCTCTAAGTCCCCTTTTATCTCATCTTTCCCTCCCTCACCATCCAGTGGGCCAACCGCCTCTCTGGCAGGTTTCCTGCTTCTAACATATTTGAAGAAGCTTTTATTATTCCCCTTTATGTTGCTAGCCATGCGTTCCTCAAACGCTTTCTTGGCCTCCCGTATCACCTTCTTACTTGTCTTTTGCCAGAGTTTATGTTCCTTTTTATTCTCCTCACTGGGGCAAGACTTCCATTGACGGAAAGAAGCTTCCTTGCTCTTTACAGCTTCTCTAACTTCGTTTGTCAGCCATGCAGGTACCCTCCTGGACCTTGTTGAACCCTTCTTTCTTTGAGGTATACACTCCCGCTGGGCGTCTACTACTGTCACTTTAAACAGCCTCCACGCAGCCTGGAGGGATTGGACTCTTTTTACCTTCCCTTTCAATTTATTCCTAACTAGCCTCCTCATCTGAGGGAAATCTGCCCTTCGAAAGTCAAGGGTTCTTGTGTCAGATTTGCTCTGCACTCTTTCCTGGACATGCATGGCAAAACCAATCGCAGCATGGTCACTGTTCCCCAATGGCTCAGTAACACATACATCCCTCACTAAGTCCCGAGTGCCACACAATATTAAATCCAGAGTCGCCTGTCCTCTGGTCGGCTCCATGACTAGCTGCTCTAAGGCACAGTCATTCAACACATCAAGGAATCCGGTCTCTCTTTCTTGACCAGAGCAGCAGTTGACCCAGTCAATATGAGGATAATTGAAGTCCCCCATGATTACAATCCTGTCTCTCTTGGTCACTGCCCTGATTTGTTCCCTCATTTCAAGGTCACAAGGTCACAGTATCCGCAGATGTCAAGCCTGCAGTTGGAAAGCCTCAGAGGACCTCCCAGTCACAACCGGAAGTCACTTCCAGTTGCATCTGGAGGTGTTCTGAGGCCCTCCAGCCACAGATTGGCAGCCTAATCCGGTGCATGTCTACACAGAAGTAAGTCCCATTATAGTCAATGTGGCTTATGCCCAGGTAAGTGTGGATAGGATTGCAGCCTTAATTATTCACAAAATTTGGTTTGTGTGTGTTTGTGTGTGTGTGTGGGAGGGTCATGGAACAGAGTCCCGTGGATACTGAGAGCCCACTCTATAGAGGTAGCAAAAGGAAAAATCTACAGATCCAGAATTAATTCTGAAAGGGAAAAACACACTTTTCCCACCAGCATTTTTGGAATGCTGGTGGTGGTGATAATAGCTGGTACAGGCATGCCCTGGGGTTCCTTTGCAGACCCCACTGTGGATATGTGAAACTTGTGGATACTGGGAATGCCTTTTTAAAGATAGGGGAACATCAGTGGTTTTGCTGCAACAAGGTAAAAAAAATATTTGTCTAACATTCCCCTGTCTTTTTGAATTGGCATCCCAGTATCCATGGTGTCTGTGGATAACTGAAACTGTGGATACTGAATGAGTGGATACTGGGGCATGCCTGTATTTTATAGCTCTTTATGAGCACTCAGTGCACTTACTGTGTGTTATCGCCATAACCCTGACGACAACCCTGTAATGATAATGATCATCCTCACATTTGAATTGGGGCAGAGGACAGGCTGAGACAGACACAGGACAGATTTCCCAAAGCCCTCTGGTGAGTTGATGTCTGAGATTTGGACCAGAGGCTTCCTAGTTTATAGCTCCATCAGTTGATCACTGGTCTTTCACACCAGTTTGCTGCTCTTCGCCAGATTTTCATGGAATGCCAGTTGAGATTGAGTAATAGTTCTGAAATAGAAACAAAAATGTTGGCTTAAATAAATGTTGATCAAAATTCATACTGTGGGACGTCTTTTCAGTGCTGTGCCACCAAAAGCGAATCTGCGAGAATAATTAGTTTTTGGAAAAATCGAGGCACTTTGCCTTCAAAACTCCCCAAACATTCCTTCCGATGATGTCAAGAAAATGTTTAAGAAAAGCTCTTCTGCAAAAGAAGGGAGCAAGATTACTAGCGTTCAGCATTCAACCTTGTGTAAAAGAAGCAGCAATTTCTGTACAACACAAGTTGGAAAGGGCAACCAAAATGGTCAAGTGGTTGGAATACTTTTCCTATGTAGAAAATCTAAAGTACTTGAAGATTTCACAGTGGGGCTTTTTGGGGGAGGGGGCAGGAAAAGTGCTATTATTGAGGGACATGCTGGAGATTTATCAAATATATGTATAGTATGGAAAAGGTGGAGAGAATTAGGAAATGGATGTCACCACATAAGTGGAGGAAAGACAAGGAGGAAATACATGAATTTGGTCAATGCAGGACAAAAGAATGGAAAAATAAATACCTCTTTCCAAAGAGTAATTAATGTGTAGAGTTCACTGCCAGGAGATATAGTGAAGGTCACTGACTTGGATGTCTTCAAAAGAGAATTTAGGCAAAGTCATGGCAGGTAAAACTACCAAGAGTTGTTAGCAATGTTAGCTAAGTACAGCCTTTAGGCTACATTTTAAGCTGCCAAATTCTGGACTGACTTGGCTCTTTTTTCCTTTTTCTGGCTGAATTTTTGTTGATTTCCAAGGGGCTTTTCTCTTGTCGCTCCCATTATGTGGAGCTCTCTGCTCTTCTCTCTTCACCACCAGTTGAAAATTTTCCTTTTGCCTAGCCTTTGAACTTTTCTTCTCTCGATTGAGCCGACGTAACATTCTGTTGTTCGGCTCCCCTCTAATTTGGATTTTATTGGGTGGGTTGTTGCTTTATTTGCACTATTTGGTGTCTCTCTGATAGTACATTAAGTTTTAATTTTGTTCGGGTGCCTTCCCCATTGGGAAAGCTAGGATAAAAACATTTACAGATACATTTTATTGGAGGTTGCATGCTGCTGTTTCCTCGAAGCTGATTCAGTATCTGTAAAGCAGAGGATACATTTTCTAAATAAATAATTAGAAATATCTGGAGTGCAATAGTGGGGAGGTCTACTATCTTTCTGTCCTGTTTGTGGGGTTTCTTCCAGGAGTCATCTTGTTTGCCCCCTGTGGGAATCAGGATATGGGCCCGGTTAGGCTGATACAGGGACGTGGTGGCGCAGTGGGTTAAACCGCTGCTGCTGGGCTTTCCGACCGCAAGGTTGGGAGTTCAAGACTGCGCGAGGGAGTGAGCTCCCGTTGCTTGTCCCAGCTCCTGCCAACCTAGCAGTTTGAAAGCACGTAAAAAATGTGAGTAGATAAATAGGGACCACTTCGGTGGGAAGGTAACAGCGTTCTGTGCGCTACGGCGTATAGTCATGCCGGCCACATGACCATGGAAGTTTGTCTTCAGACAAAACGCCGGCTCTACAGGCTTTGAAACAGAGATGAGCACCGCCCCCTACAGTTGGTCACGACTAGACCATTCGGTTGTGGGGAAACCTTTACCTTTACCTTTAGGCTGATCCAGCAGGGCTGCTCTTCTGTATTTATAATTTTGATAAAGTTAGTTGGATTCATGGATTGTTAGTTGGATTCATTGAGGTTTTATGAAATTGATGTCAGTGTCTGGTGAGGGGGCAGTTTTTGATTTGCTTGTTGCTGGCAACAGTATCCCCTGCAATCTACAAATAAAGGATTGCAGGACCCCTGCTAACTGGGCAAGAGGCACTTTTCCAAGTGGTGTCCTCTTATATTTAGCAGGGGGAGAGCAATTGTCCCTCTTCACCCCAGCACAGTGTCTTTCTCGTGGCTGTCGCTGGTGGTGTTTCTCCATTCTTTTAGATTGTGAGCCCTTTTGGGACAGGGAGCCATTTAACTTGAATGTTATTATTTGCCTGTAAACCGCTTTGTGAACTTTGTGTTGAAAAGCGGTATATAAATACTAGTGATTGATTGATTGATCCCTGCAATCTGTGCCATTTGCGCAGTTGTATTCGTTTTGGGACATTTGACTTGTAAATCTCTCTTCTTATGTCTTAAATGTGTTTTCCATAGACTATGAATGAATTTGAGTATCTTAAACTCTTGGGAAAAGGAACTTTTGGAAAGGTCATCCTAGTGAAAGAAAAAGCGACTGGACGATATTATGCGATGAAAATTCTGAAAAAGGAAGTAATCGTTGCCAAGGTATGTTAATCTCTGCCAGTCCCAGCTCCTGTTCACACTTGAGTGAAATGGGAGGGGGTAATGGGGGGAAGGTAATCTGTCATCAGCAGGGAGCTATTTTGTTTATTTATTAAAAGAATTTATGTCTTGTCTTTCCCATGTCGAAGCAAATGCCCAAGGCAGATTACATAGGAAATCTAGTCTAAACCACCATGTTTCAATGGGGTTTTTACAAATATGCAGTATTCTGTGATTCAGCGAATCCTCAGTTCCAGTTGTAGCCTTCACAGTGTGGTTCTCTCCTCTGGCTGTGTGCCGTCAAGCTTCAGCAGGCAACGTAAATCAAACCTAGACAGGTCCTCAAGATCATACGCTGTTGGTTTGCCAGCTGGCCTTCTTGCACACTCCCCCGCAACTCACTTGCGGTGACTAATCAGCTCCACAGCGACTCCGTCCTGCCAGAATGGGAACAGCAGCTTGTCACAGGCTAACATTCCGTCTCCCAGCCACAAACAAGGGCACAGGTTCTCCTGTTTAGCTTCAGGCAGTACTCGCAGCTCAACTATCAGTCCACACCTCCTGCACCTAGTTGTGCATTCCAGTGGGCAAGGCTGACCCAAATTCCTTCTGTGAGTTAGTGTTGAAGTATCACATGATGCACTCTGTCTTTCGTTAAGAGGTTTCCTTGCTTAATTGGCTGGTCCCTTCAGCAGGCTCTTTTTAGATCTGGCTGGTGATGCACAAGCCTAAATCCCCGTCTGATATCCTTCAGGCCACCAACGGAAGGCTTGCGTTGTGACAGCGCACCATGGACTTGCCTACTAGCAGTGCCTGCCTTGCTTTTAAAAACTTCTGTCCTAAAAAAGCGTTGCTTTAACAAAGAATGTTTGTCTCTTAAGTGCTTTAAATAGAGTAGTGGTTCCCAAACTGTGGTCACAAGCCAATTTCAAATGGGTTGCAAAGCACCTAGAGCAGCCATATTGAAAATATGGGAAGATGGGATGCTGGAAAGGGGGAGGGCTGTGTGCCAAGGCTGCAAATAGGCTTTTTTCCCCCTTTCTGGTTCACTTTGCAATTGGACAATGGCTGAGAAATCACCCAACTTAGTGCTGCATTCTCAGGAAAGCAGCAGGCTCTGGCATCACAATTATGGCACTTCCGGCCATGACATCACTTCTGGTGGGTCCCAGACAGAGAAGCACCAGGAGCCACTTTTAAGAATGACAAGAGTTTGAGAACCACTGATATTGAGGATTTGTACCCCTCTATTCTGACAATATTCATAGGGACGTGGTGGTCCAATTCCTTTCTTTGTTGTGCCAATTATTGTTGTGCCAATACTAGTAAAAGCAAGAAAAGAATGAGAAGTATCAAATGTTATAGACAGAAAGACATCTTACAGCAAGATTGACATTTTAAGGGCCTTATAGCACTTTTGCTTGACAGCGGAAATGGTTTCCACTTAAACTCTCCCTGGAGTGACATTTCAAATTTTAAGGAACTCTATCCTCATCCAAAAAAGGGACGTGGTGGCGCAGCGAGTTAATCCGCTGCTGCTGGGCTTTCCGACCGGAAAGTTGGGAGTTCAAGACTGCGCAATGGAGTGAGCTCCCGTTGCTTGTCCCAGCTCCTGCCAACCTAGCAGTTCGAAAGCACCTAAATGCAAGTAGATAAATAGGGACTGCTTCGGTGGGAAGGTAACGGTGCTCTGTGCGCTACGGCGTATCGTCATGCCGGCCACATGACCACGGAAGCTTGTCCTTGGACAAAATGCCGGCTCTACAGGCTTAGAAACAGAGATGAGCACCACCCCCCTACAGTCGGTCACGGCTAGACCATTCGGTCGTGGGGAAACCTTTACCTTTTTATTCTGACAATAGTCTCCCAGGGGTACAGTTTAAATGTCAGTTTAAATGTTTAAATGTACAGTTTAAATGTCCCATTTTAAATGTTAACACAACAAAGTGCAATGCTATAGCATATGGAAACAAGAATAGCATCTAAAAGAAAAGGTCTGAAAGACCTGGACAGATTGAAAGGTCTTCTGCACTGCCTGTGCCCAGCCTGTTTCAAAGGGGAGCTGGGCCAAGTGGAAAAGGGGCCTCTACAATATGGGGAAGGGGTGCATGTGCAAAATGGCATGTACACAATAACATGTATGCCCCAAAGGGGACAGAGAATGGAGCTGTGCATAAGGCATGATATTAGCTTGGGCAAGGGCTGAAGGACAGATTCCCAAGTTACTTAAGATTTCAAAGGTTAAAGCCAGGAGCCACTGTCCCTGTTTTAAGGCTAGCAAGTTGTGCTTCACATGCCTGGTACCAGTTAGTTTTCTGCCATTGAGGCCACAAGTGTCCAACGATGGCTGGGGTCTTATAGCACCCCTAGACTATGTACCAGCCCCATCAGGAGGCATGCAATCCTATACAAAGTAGATCAGCCACCATCTCCTGGTATAGATGAAATGTGTACCAACAGCATTTCCATCTTGTCGGGATTGAACTTCATTGTGCTAGCTCTCAATTCAGTCCATTACCGATCCCAGGCACCAGTTCAACGCTTCCGCAACATCACCCGAACTAGATGAAAAAGATAAATGCGTTCCATGCGTTGATCAGTGTTGCATTAATCCAATAATTTGTTGCTTATTCGCACCGCATTTGTTTGTACTGCAGGATGAAGTGGCACACACCCTGACAGAAAATCGTGTTTTGCAGAATTCTAGGCATCCTTTCTTAACGGTAAGTGCTCTCTCTCAAAGTGTATGTTGATGGTGCTTTGTCGAAGAAGACACCAGGATTGTTTCCTGACATAGATGGCAAATTATGGGAAAGACCACTGTCTGACTACTAGACAGTACCAATGACCTGTTCTGATTAACAGTGGCAGACCATAGAGATACGTTTTCCAACTAGGAATGTGATGGGTTAGTGTTTAGTAGTGTACTCCTCATTGGATTTATAACTGCATTGTGTAGCAGCTGTGTTTGTCGCAGCTACTTTGGTGTTTCCATGAAGTGTGGAGGATATGTATCTCTAAATGCGCTGTGGACGTGTGCCTAGAAACTCATACTTGTCTGTAATATCATAGATACCCAGCCAAAAGATGAGAAATTTTTGCGAATAAATGAGCTGTAAATTGCCTCCTTGTCTTATCTCAGAGTCAGTCAGGGGTCAGAGTAGTTCAGTGGTATCAGCTTCCTGTTGATTGTCTACAAAGTATCTGTGAACCTCTTTTATTCTTGCAGAGAGCTACTTGGCGCTGTCCTTTGCTTTCTGTTTCATTGTTTATATTGGTCCAGAGCTGTTCTGAGCATGCTGTTAACTCCTTAATTTCCAATCCTTTCTGGAATTGCTATGCTGTGGTGTGTTTTTAAACATGTAGTTTTTTTCCCTGAAGTATGGATCTGTTTTTTTTAACAGCAATTCAGTGCTGTCTGTCTTGTGTCATTAGTGTGTGTGTGTGTGTGTGTTTTATGCTCCTCTTCACAAGCACCATTTCCCTCACTCTCCCCTTTCTGCAGTGATTGGCTCCATACCTTCTCACTATGGAAGAAACAAGGGAGAGTAAATTATATCCTCTCTATATCAGACAAAATCATAGTCACACACACACACCCTAAGTTTTATCCTTCAACTTATCTGAGGGTCATAGACTATTCCATGGTTTTTGGCTCAAAACCTGCCCATAACTTATTTGTGAGATCGACTTATACTTGAGTAACTACGGTGAGTGTGATTGCCATGTAAAAGGACTTTTTAGAGACACCTAACTTTTCACAAAGCGTTTCTAATTGGCTGCTTCATTAGCAGACCTTTCCAATGCCCCTGACTTTTTCAAGGACAACCCTGACTTGAGCCAAGCTATTTTTAAAAATTTTCTCTCTCTTTCTGTCCATCATTACCTTCGGGAGTTTCTAGATTCTCACCAGGTGTCCCTGAATCTGCCTAAATTAATCTGGAGTAGCCTGCAGTTTTGTTTAATCAGCTGCCAGACGCTGTTGTGACGTCTGCCCAGCTAATGGAAAGAGAAAACTCTTCCCTGTTGTCTTGCAAACTCAGATCCTTGGGTTAGCAGAACAGACAGAAGAGGTAATGATACTGAAAAACAGTGGCTTCATTAGCTAGTGTCAGAGCCTAAGAACTGTCCATATGAGCTATCCAGCATATGGTCAGTCCTCTTTATCTGTGACCTCGCTTATCTGCGAGGGGCAGAATTGCTACTTTCCTCGTTATCTTTGCCTCGTTATCAACTATGACCAGCGCCGACCCTTTTAAAATGGCCAGCAGAAGCATCCACCAGCCATGTTTAAGTGGTCCAAGCTGGTCGCAGGAACCATTCTGGTGTTCCCTGAAGCCTCTGGAAGGTCTCCGCAGCATTCAGAGATCTTCTGACTCTGCTGCACTCTGCTGGCTTCCTGAGGGTCTCTGCTAGATTCTTCTGATGGCAGATAAGGCACCCCTTGCACCGAATTCCATTGGTCCCATAGGATCAATGGTTCATTATTTGCAAATTCGCTATCTGTGAGCATTTTTAGGAACCGAACCTTAGCTGGATAATGAGAACTGACTATAGTTCATACTTCTCCTAATGCAGTGTTACTGTATTTGTTTTGGACCTCCCAATTTCTGGCATTCACACCTGATCAAGTCCACAGTTTGCAAACCATGATTGCTAATTGCCTGTGATGGAGGGAGTTACTGAGCAACAGCCTCTAATTTACTCTTGTCATCTGGGACTCTCTCGCTGGAGGAGAAACCATCCACTTAGAGGCAACTTGGATGTAAATCCAAGTACACCATCTCTGAACGTAAGGAGGACTGTGCTGGATCAGGCCAAAGGCTCATCTAGTCCAATTTCCTGTATCTCACAGTGGCCCACCAGATAGGGAGCACACAAATTTAAGAAAATCTTGTTATGCTCTTTACCTGCATCCTTTTGTCACTCCCTTGCATCTGGCATTCTGAGCTAGCCTATGTCTATAATCAGTAAGTTGCATACACCCATCATGGTCTGTAACCTGTAATGGGACTTTTCTTCTAGAAATCTGTCCAGTTCCCTTTTATAGGAACCCAGACCAGATGCCCCCATCACATCCTGTGGCAAGGAGTTCCACAGGTGCAGTCCTGTATCTGAACTATCAAAACCATTTCCATTTGTACCAGGAGACCAGATCAGCTGAGGACAATGCTTCTAATCATGATGGGTGGTTGGGCAGGTCCAAGGTACTGCTACTCATGTGTACTACTCATGTATAAGTTGATCTCGTAGATAAGTCAAGGGCACGTTTTAAGCCAAAATTACAGAGTTTGCTATGATCCGTGAATAAGTTGAGGGTAAAACTTGGGAATGTATGAAATTCTTTGAAAATGACTTTCCAGTAATTGCTCTGAGGCAGCAACAGAAAGCAAACAAAAAACAGAGCCATTTCACCTTTTTCAGAGGCAGCACAGAAATGGGTCTATTCTCCAAAGAGGGGTGAGAATGCTTACGGGAGTTGTAGACTTTGTGAGGAATATAGTACAGAACTTCCATAGCAGCAGCTCTCATCAAGACTACAATTCCCACAAGCACCTTCAATCCCTTCTGTTTGGAGAAGGCAAGATGGCTACCTTTTTTTTTTCTTCTTTTTTTTTTTTTTGCTTGCTGACGGTTTGTGCCAGAGAACGATTACTGGTAAGTAAAATTGCTCCTTTTTTCCTAACCCTTCCCCAGCACCTTTTGCTTCTTTGCCCTGCCCCCCAGCTGCTGATAGAAGTTTCATTTACCGTATTGACCAGTGTATAAGTGGATCATTGTTTTCAGGGTCAATTCTCAGGCTTATTTTTTTTACTTATACATAATAATTATATATGGTAATTGGGATTCCCTCTGTTAAACCATTTCTGACCTTCCCAGCAACCTAGTATGAATTAATAGCTGGAGGGCTAATGTATGGCAAAAGTTGGTTGCACCCTGGATTAAGCAGGTATACTGACGCACTCTTAAGAACGTAAGAAGAGGCCACGTGCCCATCTAGTCCAGCTTCCTGCATCGCACAGGGGCTTACCAGCTGCTTCAGGGTGCACTCAAGATACAGGGTGTTACCTGTATCTTGTTGCCATTCCCTTTCCTCTGGCCTTCTTGCATTTTATCACTGACGTTCCTTGGGCATTATACAGTATTTATTAATAAAAGAATACTTCTAGAAAAGTACTACTTTGTGCTAGAGCACTGAAATTGAACTTAACATTCCCTGATAGAAAACACCTGATCTTGAGGACCGTCTCTGTTTGCCAGCCTCAGTTTCCCATCCGTAAAATAAAAATCATAGCAACTGGTGAAAATAGCTGTGTGGAGGTCAAAATACTTCTGACCTTCTGGCTTTTTGGAAGAAGGCCCATTGAATTCATTGAGGCTTACTTCTGAGCAGATATACGTAGGTTTATGCTGTGATAGAGATACGATTAAAAGAACCAATGTGATTAACTGTCAATAACTAATGAGCAAGCAGCAGTCGACTTGAGGGTGAAGTGGGAAGATCTTGTCATGTATCCCCAAAACTTTGCCTGTAAAATCTGTTATTATTTATGGATATGTTTATTTTTATCTAAAGCAAAAGCTGTGACTCCTTGTCTGGCTCTGAAACCCCAGCTGTAACTTCTGGGCTGCAGCCCAAGCAAAGCACAACAGAGGGCACGTCAAACTAAGCTGGCGGTTCTCATGATGTAGGAATGCGTGTGACGCAAAGCGGCACTGACAGTTGTTGGAGGGGCGAATGAAAGAGGGTAGAGAGATGGGCTCTTCCACCCACCCGACCCTTTTCCTAGCATATTCTATTTTAGTGACTTCAGTGTGGATGTGGGCTGATGGAATTTCTGGGCTGGCTGGCGTCCATGGAGTCGGAGCAAAGAGAGGTGGAGGAGATAATGAGGCCGAGATAGGATGGGTCTATTTCACTGGCAGCCTCTAGGATCTAGAAGTCTACATTTGCTGAATGCCATTGCATGTCACAGAATTGTCACTGGCGGTATCTGCCTTTTTCAGTTTGAGCGGTGGCTACTACATCTGGTTGCCATGATGCATCCACTAGGGTTAGGTTCCTGGAAATCCTCTTGGTTACCAAATTTGCAAATAGCAAACCATTGATCCTGTAGGATCCTACAGGGGGGTTAGGTGCAAGGGGTCCCTTATCTTCCATCAGAAGAATCCAGCAGAGACCTTCAGGAAGCCAGCAGAGGGCAGCAGGAAGTGCCAAAAGATCCCTAAATGCTGCAGAGACCTTCCAGAGGCTGCAGGAACCTTCAGAAGGACACCTGCGACCAGCATGGACCCCTTAAACATGGTCAGCGGCTGCTTCTGTTGGCCATTTTAAAGGGGTCAGCGCTGGTCGCAGGTGCTGTTCTGTAGGTGTCTGCATAGTGGATAATGAGGACAGAGGTGCAGATAGCAAGGAAAGTAGCAATTCTGCCCCTCGCAGATAAGGACGTTAGCAGATAATGAGTTCGCGTGTAACGAGGACTGACTGTATTATTATTATTATTATTATTATTATTATTATTATTATTATTATTATTA
>JAJKFI010000077.1:1095517-1194279 GCA_029204185.1 Lerista edwardsae
TATTATTATTATTATTATTATTATTATTATTATTATTATTATTATTAGCGTCTGGAAAATGAATCCCCTCCTCTGGAGCCCCCCAAAGTGTCACTTTCACAGCATTCTGGAACTCTCAGATATTGTGTGTTATGTATGTGCATAAAAATATTCCAGGAATAAGAACATAAGAAGAGCCCTGCTGGATCAGGCCAAAGGCCCATCTAGTCCAGCTTCCTATATCTCACAGCAGCCCACCTGATGCCCCAGGGATACTACCCTAGGAATACTTGTGTGCATGGCTGAGGACTTCAGATATTAAAATGCACCAGCCACAGCCATTGACATTCCTGTAACAGAGCGTGGTCCAGACAAAACGTTACAGTGTCCCTTGTGCTGGACAAACTTTGCTGGCTTAATTGTGCCGGCATAACTCTAGCTGCTAATTTTACCTGGATGGCATTGAAAGAGCACGGAGGAGGGGTTGTTTGGTTACTGTCATGCCTCTTTGTGGGCTTTCTGGGAGCATCTGGCTGTCTACTGTGGGAAACTGGCTGCCAGACTGAGCAAACCCTTGAACTGATCCAGCAGGGCTCTTCTTTTTTCCTCTGAGCTTTGTCTTGGAAATGAAATTATTCATGGCCTTGAATACAGGCCTTCTTGATAAAATAGTCTAGCATTGCTGTGGCACGCTCCTGTTTTGTCTTTGCTTGCCCAGCTTATACTGAATGCAGTTGCTTAAAGCAGTTGTTCTCAAACATTTTTACCCTGTGACCTAGTTTTTAGAATGACAATACAGGAAGTGATGTCATTAACTTGGACATGATGTCATGGCTGGAAGTGACATCATCAAGCAGGAAAATTTTTAACATGCCCCATATGACAAAATTTAATTAAGCAAATTAAAAGTTTACAATTAGTATAAGTTAAAATATATTTAAAACAAAGTACTTTCCTAACCTTACCAAGCATTTGCTGATCTGTTTAAAAACAATTCCCAAACATCTCAATGGCTGCCATCCTATTCCCACTTACCCTGGAGTAAGCCCCATTGACTATAATTGTTAAGTACAGATCTGTAACATTTCCCCATGGTAGCATCAAGTCTACTACATGAGAAAGAAAATGCACATTGAAATGAATGGGGACCTGAAATTGTCTTGAAACCCACCTAGTGGATCCTGACCCACAGTTTGAGAAACACTGGCTTAAATTATATATGGGATTATTCAAGAGCAGTTTCCCAAATTGTGGGTCAGGACACACCAGTAGGTTGTGAGCCAATTTCAGGTGGGCCACGAAGCACCTAGGATAGCCATATTGAAAATATGGGAAGATGGGATGCTGGAAATGGGAAGGGGTGTGTGTTTTTTGTTGTGACAGGGTTATAAATAGGCTTTTCTTCTTTCTGATTCATTTTCCTATTGGAAAATGGCTGAGAAATCACCCAATTTATTGCTGCCTTCTCAGGACAGCAGCAGCCGCTGGTGTCACAATGACATCACTTCCGATGGGTCCCAGACACTGTCATTTTAAAAAGTGTTGTTGTTGTTGTTCAGTCGCTAAGTCATGAATGACTCTTCGTGACCCCATGGACCACAGCACGCCAGGCCTCCCTGTCCTCCACTAGCTTCCGGAGTTCGCCCAATTTCATGCTCATTGCTTCGGTGACACTGTCTAACCATCTCATCCTCTGCCGCCCCCTTCTCCTTTTGCCTTCCATCTTTCCCAGCATGAGGGTCTTTTCTAAAAAGTCCTCTCTTCTCAGGAGGTGGCCAAAGTATTGGAGCTTCAGCTTCAGGATTTTTCCTTCCAGGGAGCAATCAGGCTTGACTTCCTGGAGGATTGACCGACTGGATCTCCTTGCAGTCCAGGGGACTCTCAAGAGTCTTCTCCAACACCATAATTCAAAATCATCTATTCTTTGGCGCTCTGCCTTTCTTATGGTCCAGCTCTCACCTCCATACATTGCTACTGGGAAAACCAGAGCTTTGACTGTGCGAACCTTTGTTGGCAGGGTGATGTCTCGGCTTTTTATTAAGTTGTCTAGGTTCGCCATAGCTTTTCTCCCAAGAAGTAAACGTCTTTTAATTTCATTAAAAAGTGTGTCCCAGTGCTAAAAACTTCGAGAAACCACTGTTCCAGAGTTTTCTTTGCAGAAACACCCAAGACAGGATTGTCTGTCCACTCCTTCATTCTGCTATTGGGCAAGAATCTGTTGTGCTAACACAGGAGATGGATGCAGTTCTCTGATGATCAAATAATGTATCCTGTACTATGTCCCAGTAAATTGTGGGCAACTCACTCTGGGGATAGCATCATTTTTGCACTGCTGACTCCTGGCTGACCCATCTTCGCATTACTGTAAATGATGTTGTTACAAAACTCAGTATGCTCTCAGCTTTAAACGGGGGTGGGTGGGAGGGTGGGTTCTTGCTGACATATTAGGGAAAAATTATACATATCACAAAACTTGTTATTCCAGTTAAGGCAATTATTTATTCCACTTGTTAAGGCAGATGTTGACCATCTCAGGAACATGTTTTGTTTTGTTCTTCTAAGCCTTCTCAAACTTGATTATAGTGCATCAAGTTCACTGTTATGGCTCTTGCGGCTAATATGGCCCTGATTCTATTAGTTGGGTGTCCTGCTTTTAAGGGTGCGCTGGGAATACTATTGTGAATTATTTGAGAAGTGTTGTTTTGGGTTAACTGTTCCTGTTTTTGAGTCTGGTGGCTCAAAGTGAGGTTGCCCACTTACAGGAAGAACTCCTTGCTCTATGGCAGGAGTCTCCAAACTACAGCCTAGGGGCCACATCTGGCCTGCCGCAAGATTTTATCCATCCAACAGCCCTTTTTTTGGCAGAGCGTTTGCTAATGTTTGATATTTTTACACATTATATAGCTTCTCAGTTTAAGCATGGCATTCTTCCTTTGTAATGGTCACATTTCTCTTTTGTTCTGAATTGTGTCATTTTGATTTTTAAAAAATCCAAGTAAAACTTATTCATTCATATAAATTTCATTCATAAATAAATACAACTGATTTTTTTTCGGCCTGTAGAAAATATGTGATGTGGCCCTTGTATTGAAATGTTTGGAGACTCCCAGCTCTATGGAGAAGGAGCCACAGCCACTGGTAGGGTGTGTGCATTGCCAGGTGGAAGGTCCTCAATTAATTCCCTGCATCTCCAAATTGAAATGGTTACAGGTAGCATCGTTGAGAGAGATTGGGTCAAAGCCAAAGCAGACAGTGATGGGCTAGATAGGCCAGCTGTCTGATTTGATGAGTCAGTGTGGAAAGTATTCTCTGAAGTTTTTGAAACCTGCAAGGATCAAAGGTTGACCTTCACCCTGAAACACCTGCGCTCACACCCTAGCTCACCTTGTGGGCTTGGACAATGATTTGGGCCAGGTGGCAGGCTATTAACCCGCATTCCCCAGCTGTAATGCAAAAATAATATGCAATACTGATTACTTGATCTAAGTGCTAAAAAAGGCTAATTGTATACATGTTTCTTTTGTCTCTCTTTAACAGGCTTTAAAGTATTCCTTTCAGACACATGATCGTTTGTGCTTTGTTATGGAATATGCCAATGGAGGGGAGGTAAGGACTGAGCTTGTCTCCATCAAATGATCTTGTGCAGAGTGGGTGCTTCACCTTGTGCTGCTTGAGTGGTTTGAGAGTTCTCCGAAGTTCATCGTGGCAAACCTCTTTGACGGTCAAATAGACGTTTGTGAGAATGCAATTTTGAAGAGGCATTGCAGCATTCGAAAAGGAGATTTGTTTAATGTTCCTCTATCTTTTTAATAGGGACGTGGTGGCGCAGCGGGTTAAATCGCTGCTGCTGAGCTTCCAGCTGGAAGGTTGGGTGGGAATTCGAGACTGTGGGAGCTCCCATTGCTTGTCCCACCTCCTGCCAACTTAGCAGTTCGAAAGCACGTCAAAATGCAAGTAGATAAATAGGGACCACTTTGGTGGGAAGGTAACGGCGTTCCGTGCGCTACGGCGTAGAGTCATGCTGGCAGACGCTGAGACAAACGCCGGCTCTACAGGCTTAGAAACGGAGATGAGCATTGCCCCCTACAGTCTATCACGACTAGACCATTTGGTCGTGGGGAAACTTTTACCTTTATCATTTTAATAGGTCCAAAATCAAATTTAATCTATATTTATATTTTTATATGCCATTAAAGGTTTTTGATTTTTTAAAATAGGTGTCCCAGTATCCATGATATCCGTGGACAACTGAAACCGTGGATCGATCAATCAATAGTATTTTTATACTGCTTTTCAACACAAGTTCACAAAGCGGTTTACAGGCAAATAATAATAATGAAGTTAAATGCCTCCCTGTCCCAAAAGGGCGCACAATCTTAAAAAAAAAAAAATGCAGACCACCACCAGCAACAGCCACTAGAAAGACACTGCGCAGGGGTGAATAGGGACAATTGCTCTCCTCCTGCTCAATATAAGAGGAGCTCCACTTGAAAAAGTGCCTCTTGTCCAGTTAGCAGGGGATACCATATCAGCGGATACTGCGGCACTCCTGTAATGCATTTTTATGCAAAATATGCACATATTGTCTTCATTTGCATTGTTTAAAAAGATTGCAGAAATCAGCTTTTCTTGATCATTAGGATTTCCTTGGGGCAGACCTTTTAATTTCCTTTTAATACAGAGTAGACTTGGCCATTATTGGGTATATGGAAAAAGTCCTGCAAATACCCACATGAGTCTCTGTGAAAAGAGCAATAGGAAACATTTATTATATTTATGCAATTATTTTAAAATCCAGACACATCTGAAATCCGGACCTGTTCCCGTTCCAAGTAGTCCGGATAAGGGATACTCAGCCTTTATACTATCAGTGAAGACACACACACACACAGAGGGGCCAACATTTCCTTGGTTTAGAAATGGTGAGGGGAATGCTGAGCGCCATCTCCTGGCTGATACAAGGAACTCACCGAGCTGGGAAAGGGGCAGGATCTTGGGACCCAGTCACTGATACCTTGTGGGAAACCTAGGAAGTCGTCCAGGGCAATGAATTGGTGAGAGGGCTCCCACCACAATGTTGGAATCCCCATTGACCAGGAATTTGCAGACAGTCCAGCAAAGCTGGGTTCTCACTTGGAAAGCCCAACTGAAAACCACTTGGGTGGCCTTGCAGGCATTGTACAGGGACTCAGACTGAAGCAAAGGTTTCCATCTTGGGGGGGGGATGGTCTTCATACCTTGTATAAGACCGTAACTAAGGCTAGCAAACTGTTCGCCCTTGCAGCTGTTCTTCCATCTATCAAGAGAGCGTGTCTTTTCTGAAGACCGGGCCCGGTTCTATGGAGCTGAGATTGTATCAGCGCTGGACTACCTACATTCAGAAAAGAATGTGGTTTATAGAGATTTAAAGGTATGCAGAGGGTGATATTTTGCTGGAGGCTAAATTCAGCCTGTGCTTGTATAGAGTTTGCAGCTGGACTGGTTTTCAAACCAGTAGGAGTCTGTTGGTTCCCCTCCCCTTCCAGATGTTGTGGCTCTGTTTGTGTTCTCTTTAACTCTGCCTTGGGTTAGAGAACAATTTTTCCCCATTTATATCTCCTTAAATGAATACATGCAAGCAAGCAGTGACCAGTTTAATCTCTGCATAGGCAGCCTCCCGAAGCATATGAAGAAGCACAAGGTTCTTGAGGCTTCCTGGGTTCTTATTGTTTTCACTCAGACATTTAACAGCTAACAGGATTTGTTGCTGTTTAACCATTTCATAGATCAAATCAGTGACGGACCTGAGGGGGGGGGAAGGGGGTGGAAGCCCCAGGTGCTGGGTTTGGAAGAGCGGCGGCGCAATACACCCCCACCTTCATGCTATTCACCTAGCACTCATAACTTCTTGGAGGTGCTGGTGGACCTTTGGAGAGTGCCTAGTCATGCCGAGAAGCAGCTTCTGTAGTGCTGCTTGCTCTTTCTTGGAAGGACAGGTGGCTCTTCAGAGCTACGCGAGGCTGGGGGGGGGGTTGCGGGTGCAGGGGGCCCCTGCTGGGGGGTGCATTCCTGGAGGTGTGCCCCTGGGCGCCAACCCCTCCCCCCCAGAATTGCCCCTGGATCAAATGTTGTTATATTTCCTTCAGATTCTCAAGAATTTAAGGTAGCAATTGATAAAGTGCTACTCAGTGATACAAGCATAGAACTTCTAATATTTTCTTGTTCATTTCATATTACAGTAACACTCCAGATTAAAAAAAACGACCTCAGAATACAATATCCCTGCAAGCAGTTTGCACTGTTGTGCTGATTAACATTGACCCCAGCACACTTGCATGATCAGTAATTGTGTGGACTGATTAAAGCTTGCAGCCCAAATTTATTTTTGTAAAGTGCTGTGCAAACTTTTAAGCCAGATGTATGTCTCAGAATACTACTAAATATAGGCTGGGCCTGCACGGTGAGTTCATTGTGCTCCTTGCTTAAAAGCTGAACTTGGGAGAACCGGGAATGAGGCAGATGCTTCCTGTTTAGACAGGAAGTCATAGTGAGTGACATCATGCTGGTGCCATTCCTGGAGGTTCCCAGCCTCGCAGCCGATCTTTTCAGCAGTGCACGTGTGAATTTGTAAGAGAAAGAGCAGGTTGTGCCAGTTGGGCTTGCATAAGTAGAGACAACAGTGTCTGGTCTTTCCATGGCTATTAAAATAAGCTACCGTATTTCCCCAAGTATAAGGCTCACCAAAGTATAAGACGCACCTTAATTTTGGGGCCAGAAATTTGAAAAATATATTTTTGGGGCCGGCTGCTCTTTAAGGCAAGCGGGAGCACAGATAACGCTGCGTTCTCCGTGCTCCCACTTGCCTTAAGAGCCGCCGGCTTCCCGCCAGCTCTTGACACTTAAGGCAAGCGCGAGCACGAAGAACGCAGCACTGCCCGGCACACCCCTTGAATAAGATGCACCCAATTTTTAGCCCCCCTTTTTTGGGAAAAAGGTGTGTCTTATACTTGGGGAAATACGGTAAGTACCGCTAGGTTTTTGAAATGTAGCTGACCTTTTATACTGGTACAGGTGAGATCCTGCTTTGCCCACCAAATAATTTATCTTTTCTTCTTATTTAAGTTGGAAAATTTGATGCTGGATAAAGATGGACACATAAAAATAACAGACTTTGGCTTATGCAAAGAAGGGATCAAGGATGGAGCAACAATGAAAACATTCTGCGGCACGCCAGAGTATCTTGCCCCAGAGGTACGTTTGTGCTTGTCTAGGCCTCAAGGAGAGGTACTTTGCATATGTAGTGGTGAGTTTAGCTATTTATTCTTTGCTTTTAGTGAATAGCAACAGCAAAGTAGCTTACAGAATGGAAGTCTACAGAAGCAATACTAAAGCAAAGAATCAAAGCAGCAATAAAAACGGCAGTCAAATAAATCCACAGACTAAAATATTCCCCTGGAACAGAGTCTTTACATTCCATCTGAATGGGGCCAGAGCAAGGGGCAGCCCAATCTCCCTGGAAAGAGAGGTGCAGTCACTGAAAAGGCCCTGTCCTTTGTCAGTTGCATCCAGCAAATAGAACTTCTGCGGCAGATCTTAAAGATTGGCAAGGCCCCCCCCCCCATATGGGAGGAGGTTGACCTGTGTCCAGAAAAGAGATGCCAAGGTAGCTCTCAATAGGTGCTGTGGAGACTTTAATGTGTGTTGGAAAAACATATCTTGTTATGATAGTGTGTAGGATAATAGGCTAGAGGTAGGATTACAACAGTGCAATCCTGTACATGTTTACTTAGAAGTAAATCCCATTGTTTTTGGTGGGGCTTATTCCAAAGTAAGTGTCTGGTTCTTTTTGGGAGCCAGAACTTGTCAGCTTGTCGCAGAGAATCCCAAAAGGTTCTTCTGTTCTGTTCCTCTTACACCATCCATTCTGTACTGGTCACAAAAGGGTTCTGATAAACCCTGGAAGTCCATGTGTTGGGGGTTTTATTGCTATAATGTAATGACTAAGGCTTTGGGTGATGACTCAGCAGTTCTAATATGCCTCAGGCACTGTCCACATTGGCTGACCCCTCCACTCCATTTATTTATTTCTTAAAACTTTTATCTCACCCTACTTCCAAGAAGGTCTGGGCAGCGTACATGGTTCTTCCTCCTCTCCCCATTTGCTCTTTAGGGCAGATTAGACTGTGGAGGACTGTGACCATCCCTAGGTCACTAGTGATACAGTCCTCATCCTCCCTGAGCCTACACTGAAAGCCTTGTGCATCACTGGCTTTCTGAATCTGCATTATGGGGATAGCAGGAAACACAGTCCCCAGCTTACAGTCTTCTGACTTAATGGGCATCTGAGTTAGGGATTGCTGCGTTGGCTGGTGTATCATGCTGGTGCAGTATGTTGTGTGCAGGTGCAATAGTGCTGGGCTGGCAAGAATTAACTCTTCCATACGATGTCTGTTTCAAGTACTGACCTCCAGAAACTAACCTCTTGATAAGTAGGGGACTCACAGCTCTAATCCAAACCAATGTTCCAGCACTGATGCAGCCGCAGTGCAGCCTCGAGGCAAAGGAATGTTAGACTGTTCCCTCACTGCAGGATGCAGCGCACACCCTATTGACGTGACTGCATCAATGCTGGAAAGTTAGGGTAGTGGATAAAAGTTTTGGACTCTGCAGAAATGGATAAACTTACAAGGTTACTTAAAGTTAAGTTAGTACAGATGGAGCCTTTTTATCCGTTCCAGGAACCCTCACGGATGCCAAAAAAAAACACCCGTTAAATGGCTGCAGCCATTCTCCAGGGGCTTAGAGCAATTAATATCCATTAGCTGAAATAAGACCTCTTCCGTTTGCCCTGGAGCAAAGGGAAAAATATAAAAACGGAAGTGATTAATCACACTTCCTTGAATGTGGGAGGAGGTCTTATCTCAGAGCTAATGCGATTGGCTGCAGCTGCATTGCCATGGTAAGAAAAGCACATGTTTGTTTAACAAAGAGCCCTTTTGGGAAAACCATGAGAAGGCTCCTCCTGTAAATCTTTTCATGAACAACTGGAAGCCACATTGACTTTTTGCATACGAGTGAAAACTGTGATTTAGTGATATGCGGATTTGGTGAATAGAATTAATGGAACTAGATTAAAATAACTGTCTTGGGGGGATTAATTGGATAGTATAAGGACTGTTGGGGATACGTTTTGTTGATTTTGATATTTTGATTTGGTAATAATAGATCTCTACGTAAGTAGGTTATACGGCTTCAGTCTTGCTGTATCTATGTGATTTAAATTCTTTTTTTATTTTTTGCTTTTTAGTTAAATAAAATAAATAAAAAGTCTTGACAGAAAAAGAGAGAGTTAGTTAGGATTTTTTTAACTGTCTTTCAAAATGCCAGCAGGGAATAGGCATCCTAATATCAATTGGAAATGAGTTCCATTGGGTGAACACCATGACTTGCTGTGGATCACCACCAGATTTCTAAAGGTGATGGCACCTGGACCATCTGTGATGATCTCATGGGACAGACACATTAGATGGGTGGAGACAGTCTTTCAGGTATCCAGCTCCTAAACCATGAAGGACTTCACAGATAATCACAGACACTTGGAATTGAATTCAGAAATGTACAGGCAACAAGTGCTGATGTCGGTGTTGGGGAATGCTGTCGTGGTTAATGAGCTACGCATTTGGGAAAGACCTTGACTCCTCAAAGAGGACCTTCCACCCTCTAAGGATTCTTGTTCTCTGACTCAGGCTCCATCTTGCAACGTATTAAGGGTCTGGAGACTTCTGTCATCCAGTAGTGGGTTGGTGTTCAGGCACTCTGGAGCGCGTGCACAAGCGAATGCCCTGTGAACATGAAGTCACTTGTCCTTTTCGAAAAGCCGGGCTTGCGTTCCTGTCGTCTGTTTGTAATTGGAGCCCGGCCGCCCAGCCTGTTTGTACAGTTGCTGCATCGTTGTTTTAGGGTCACGCTGGAATCTGGTGCATGCGCTACGTCAGCTTTGATGTGTCAGATGTATCGGTCACCGAGGTGTTTACAGCTGTTGGGGCCCCTTGTAAATTCCGCCCGCACAGCTGTTCCGAGCTGCTGGCTCCCACTCTGACTGGCCACTTATTTTAAGTTAAATGACCCTTTTTTATCCTCTTGCCTTCTGCTCACCCTGCCTTTTCCTGTAAATCATGGCTGGGGTTCCCCCCCCCTCTTTCCTTATAATATTCCAAAGTCAAATGTGCTTATAGCGGAATGAGGCATTCATTCTAGTTGGAATCTGTCTTCTTGGGATGACTTATTTTCTCCTGGTTCTCCTGCAAATTCTCCTCCAACACTGGCCAGTAACTCTCTTCTATATATGGCTACTTCTCCACTCCAGGACAGGGCAGCAAGAGTCAAGATCTCCTGGCTGAGGAAGCTGGCCATCACATGTCCATCAAAACCAATATATTTGGGGCATTAAAAGCTATCCTAACAGCTTGGCTTTGTCTCCAGAGAATGATTGCTAACTCCACTCGGTTCAGTTGGGAAGTGAGTTTTGCAAACTGAGCTATTTGGCAAATAGTTGTTTTCCAAGTTCTGTTCTGAAATTCAGGTCCTGCTGTCCTCATCATTGGTAGAGCACTGTTATCCCAAATGCCCTCCCTTTCCTTCCTATTTACCTGGTAATGATAGTGAGGTTTCAGAGAATGCCTCTCTGCAAGGCCTCTTAGTCCTTAAGGATCCTGGGAGATACCATTTTCCAGAGTACCAGTCTGAGTATTGGATGCCCTGTGGAAACTATGGGTGGCATCCAGAGTTACTTTTTCTCCAAAGCAAGCAACTCTTTCCTAGCGCTAGGACTCCTAGGGCTCCTTGCATCATGGGTCAGGAAGAAACAGATTTGCAAAGGGAGGCAGTTCTGTAACCCAAGAGCTATGGTGGTTGACACTTGCTTGTTTTTTTTTTTAACTGTCTTTCAAAATGCCAGCAGGGAGTAGGCATCCTAATGTCAATTGGAAATTAGTTCCATTGGGTGAACACCATGACCTGCTGTGGATCACCACCAGTTTTCTAAAGGTGATGGCACCTGGACCATCTGTGATGATCTCATGGGACAGACACACTAGATGGGTGGAGACAGTCTTTCAGGTATCCAGCTCCTAAACCATGAAGGACTTCATAGATAATCACAGACACTTGGAATTGAATTCAGAAATGTACAGGCAACAAGTGCTGATGTATTACCATCGTTACAACCTTGGCATCTGTCAGCAGTCTTGCAGCTGCAGTCTGTACCAACCGAAGTTTCTGAACAGTCTTCAAGGGCAGACCCAAGTAGGGTGTGTTACAGTAACCTCGATGTCACTTGGGTATCAATCACCATAACCGGTGCCTGATCTAAAAAGAGGACACCTTTGTGCACCAACCTAAGCTGTTAAAGGCTACATTGGTGGTCCAACCCTCTCTCATTGTGACCTCTATCAAGTCAATAGGGTGTGTGAATTGTGCATACAGTTCAGTCAACATTTCCTTGCAATTGCTTCCTACTCAAATGTGGACTGTGCAGCTGTTCACGTGGTGCTTAGGCTATGTTTGACTGGCATATTTCTTGTAGCTCACAGTTACTGCAAAATAATTAAAGTATGAGATTTCTCCCTGCCCCATGCACAGTGCTTATTCGGAGTGGGTCTTTCTTTAGCTCAGAGAAGTCTGTTCAGATTGTCCCAAGGCAGTCTGCAAATTTCAACAGGAAACATCTTGGGGGGTGGTGGAGCTCTTTTGGGCCCAAGACAGTTAAAAAGGAGTGACCTCGTTATCTGTGCCCGTCTCCCTTGGATAGCAAAGAGTCTGCGTTCTTTCACTGAAGCCGCTCCGAGGGTTCTAACTGCATTTTGTCACCGTCCTGCGTTTGAGGCTCCCCCCCCCAATTGCTCGTAAAGGGTGATGAGGCTGGCTCCTGGAATCCTGGCAGACCAAGCAGCTGTGCTGGCCTTCTACATATATGGGGCAGCTGCAGAGCCAGCTGTCGCTTGGTACGACTCCTACGGCAGGAGATGCTGTAAATAGACCTGTGTGGGGTAATCCAATACCTGGCAGCCTCTGGCTTTTTGCTGCGGGCCCTTTTCTGGCTTCCAGTAATTTTTTTTCCCAAAGCAGAGTGCTAAGAGGTGGGCAGAGAGGAGAGTAAATGTTGATCTGCTCTTATGTTGGCTACTTTGCCTCTCGTCAGTGCGTTTGGTTTCCTGCACTTGTGAGATCTTTGGGACAGCCTTGGTACTTGGAGAGGCCCTTCAGTGTACCATGTGTGTTTTGAACTGTTGACATTTGGGGGGGGCGACTTTACCCCACGCAGCATCTATTTACAGCATCTCCTGCCCTTTCTCTGCAACTGTTGACGTTTTTGGGGGCAACTTGCAAATCTGTAGCCTGTGACCCGTCATAAACCATCTTGCAGTATTGTTGCAGAAGTTTTACCGCTATGGACCTTTCCCTTCAAAGTGGTATAGTAAAGCAGTGTGGTGCCTTATTGCTCGAGCGAGTTTGAGAACGTGGACCTGATAGGTGTATCCATTTCATTGAATATTTCCGTAGTGATGTTTGGAGTATATAAGTTTCTGTATCTGCTTCTCCACTGACTGTGGTTTGATAGCGCTCTGTCCAGTAGCGTAGCTACGGGAAGCGGGGGTAGCGAGGTAAGTTCTGCAGGAGCAGCAATGCACTGTAAAGTGGCCCCTCCCACTCACTATTGGAACCGTTCTTGGCAGTGATGGCAATGCACATGTTGCCATTGCTACCCAGAATGGTTTTGATGGTGAGCGAGAGGGGCTCCTTATATGGTGCATTGCTGCTCCTGCCCACCCTGTGACCAGCGGCAGCATTCAGACGGTACGCTGGGCGGGACTTGGCTTTGAGTGGCAGTCCGCCCGTTGTGTCACGGCGCATTCTGCCACTTTCCCGCCCGCTGGGGCGGGCAGGAAAGTGGCGGAACGCGCCGTGACGCAACAGGCGGACTGCCGCTCAAAGGTAAGTCCCACCCTACGTACCGGCTGAATGCCGCCGCAGCCTGTGACCCCACCCATAGCTGCACAACTGCCTCTGTCACCTCTCTCTAAGTGAAAGGCACCAGCAGAGTAAGCTGCTTATTCATGAGATTGTCTCCTTTTAGTTCTTTCCCCACTGCCTTTCGAAAGCTTCCTCCAACCCGCCTAAGCCCGTTGTGAAGCTGAGTACCACAAATATACACACTGTTCTAAATGTGGCAATGTTCTGAAAATTCTCATATGGGGAGAATTTAGAAGGCAGTTTCTAATAACGTTGCTGTCACTAGATCTGTGTTTGGTTGTATTTTGAAAAACAAGAAACAGCTTTGTAGCTTCCAAAATGTGAGAACCAGTGGCTGGCCGAAAAAGAAAAAAAGGGACCAAAACTCAGCAGCTGTCAATAATACCCAGATGTTCTGAATCGTTATGGGATTTTTGGGAGAGTTTTTCTGGATCTCTGGCCAGTTTGGTTAAAATGCCCTCAAATGCCATTGTGGCGTTTTCAAGTTTCAGCATCTTCAACAGTTCTGCTGCATGACGATGATAAGGAAATCGTCTTCCATTTGGGGCAGAGTGAATCTCTTCTGTCTGTGTCTTTGTAGGCTGCTTCATGTTGTCATTTTTTTCAACCTTGAGCTAATAATCTCTTGCTTCGGTAACGTGTGTTCCAGTGATTCTCGAACTTTTTGCACCTACTTTTTAGCATGGCACTCAATGTCAGGACCTGCCAGAAGTGACATCATTAAGCAGGAAGTGAATCATTGTGACATATTTTTTAGAACGGCACTCATGTCATGGAAGTGATGTCATGGCCAGAAATGATGTCACCAAGCAGGGAGTGCTGTCATTGTGACATAATCAAATGACACTCCTGGAATGCAAACTGGCATTCATAGCCTGCAGCAATTGCACAGCCATGAAACATCCCTGACAGAAAGCAAGATGAGGACAAATATTCTGTTAAAAGCACCGAACTAAAAACAAAATTTAAAAACCTTCACTTGAAAATTCAAACTGTTAACACTCAGAAAAGGAATATAGCAAGAGTAAGGTTTGCGGCTCCCAGGTTTCCGCCACCCAACAAGTGCGACCCATCCCACAAATAAACACTGGGGTGTGCTGTTGTGTAGCGAGTGTGAAACAAATGTTTGTTTTGCTGCAAATACATAGTTGGCAAGTAATTTTCAAGTACTGGGGGGGGGGACTTAAAAAGGAAACCAGCAATACCAGTGGTGTCATTCAAATGATTTAGGAACAGGAACTCACTTTTGAGTTCAAATTCAAATGTTAAAAAAAACAACAACCCGGAAGTAGCCACGGAGCCCGTTAGGATCTGGAATGCGCGTTCTGGTCCGTTTCCCCTGAATGACATCACTGGGGCGCCCGTTAGGATCCGGAACGCCCATTCTGGTCCGTTCCCCCTGAATGACATCACTGAGCATTACCACCCCTTCCCACCTAATATGGTCTGCCACAAATTTATATGCTTTGTCCATGACTTTTTTCCAGGCTGGCAGTGGAAGGGTGTTTGGGGGGCAGTGTTGAGTAGATAACATCTCCCAGTGGGCTGAATTTGGCCACTCAGCCTTCTGTCGGTAACCTGTACCATCCATAAACTGGGCAGTCAGTTGCCTAATGAAGCGGGCTCATTGCGTGTTGTGGGAATGTGCCCCCCTTTGAAATATTTATTTATTGGTTTAATAACTACTCTGTTGCTTACAGGAGAATGTTTTACTATTATATGTAAAATATTTCTGTGCCACTGTCCTATCAAAATAAAAAATCCCACGCTTCTTGTAAAAATAAAAACTAACAACCCATGACTAAAAACAGTAGTAAAACATGAGCTAGACTAAGTGAAATTTTGTCGCAGGAGTTTCAAAACAGAGGAAGCCTCCCACAACCCGTATCGGCAGCAATAAAATCCACCACGTGAAAGGTCTGGAGAATAAAAAGATCTGAACCTGTAGCGGGAATGATAAAATGTTGGCACTTTTTTCACCTGGCCTCGAGGCTTGACCTCGAGGAGTGGGACGTTTCATATAGGGAGAGGCAGACTTTCCTGCTGGTTTCAAGCAAGTTAGAATTTTGAAGGCCAAAATCAGAACTTCAAAGTCTTGTTTAAACAATATGTATCAAAAAGAACCCATTTGGAAGAACTTCCAGAGAGAGTGATACACAGCCCGATCCTAAGTAAGGCCAACATAGTACGGCCAACATAACAGGGCTGTATCCTAAAGTCCATTAGGAGGCGGCAGCAGCAACGTGCAGGCCAAGGGGAGATTTTCTCCTTACACCCACACAGCCGCGTATCTGACCTGTAGCCCAGGGTGGTGCGAGCCATGGGCACCGGGCGGCGGCGGGGCGCCATTGCGCACAGTCTGCGCACGAAACAACGCGCTTTTCGGCCTTCCCTGGCCTCCGGAACGCTCCGAAATGGAGCGTTTCTGGGCACAGAGAGGTGTGTCGGAGCGACACACGGGGGCGGGGCAATGTCCTGGGGGCGCGGTTTTGGTGCCAGCCATGGGCGTGCTTGGGCCTCCGTTCGTTGCTGCACCCATATAAGCCACAGTTATCCCAATGGGTCTGCTCAGATCTGCGCCTGCTGTTTTGTAGGTGTGCGCAGGAGCGGCCCGAATTGGGGCCGCTGGGGATGGGCTTTAGGATTTGGCACTATGGCCGTCCGCTCTCTGTGCCGCCCAGTCTCCGCCCCCTGTGCCGCCCAGTTACGCCCCTAACACACCTCTGGAATGCTCTCGGAGAGGCCCTGCACCCACCGCGCGCCACCAACGCTCAACCGGCAAAAGGCCAGCGCTGCTGGCAGTCGTGGCGGCGCCCGAGTGTTGGCTCTGCCGCTTGCGCCAGTCCAGAGCCATATTGCTGACGCTGATGCACTTGACGGCACGTTTGCTACAGTGCTTGGCCGGCACAAGAGCGTAGCGCCGGTGCAAGGGGGATATAGGATTGCGCTCATGCTCAGGAGTGTGTCATGCTGGTCTGCTGCAGCAAAAACAACAGTCTTGCACATTTTAGCACAAGCTTTGTGTGAGCTACTCCAGGAAAGCGATGAAATGTTGAAGAGCCACGAGACTTTTGGTTGTGTGCAGCAGTGTCCCTAGAGGAGGGTGGGGCACTGCGTTTTGCAAGGTGCCTTACCTTGCTGTGTAAACCGCTCTCCCCTGCCGTCATAGCCAGTCCTTGCGGAGAAAGCAATGCTTCCACTTTGCTTACTGGCTACGATAGCGAGGGAGAAGAATGGTTTACATGCCAAGGTAAGGCGCCTTGCAAAACATAACGCTCCACCCCCTCTAGGGGCGCTACTGGTTGTGCATTTCCCGTTTGGAATAGTTTCTAAAGAATGCTTAGCATCTGTCAAAGGTGATCAGGGTCCCAGTCTGGAGGCTTTAGGGTTGCCATTTCGCTGCATGGTCTGCAGCGAAATGGGGTGCACTTATTGTGGAGGGAGAAGTACATCCTTCATTTCTTTTTGCTTGGGTCTCCCAAAGGGGTTGCCTTTGGGGTGCCTGCCACACTTGCAGTCCGTTGTAGCCAGTAGGTTTGTGTCATGCCCCTTGGTCTGAATGAGTGGCATGGACGAGACCCAATATATATGAATGTCAAAAAGGATGAGAATTCCACACTTGCATGATCTGTGATAAGCCTGTGATCTAGACCCATTTCAAAAATAGAATCACTGCTGCCGTTGACCTGAAGCTCTGCCATTGTTCGCTTTGCTGCAGGTTCTGGAGGACAATGACTACGGCCGTGCCGTTGACTGGTGGGGCTTAGGAGTTGTCATGTACGAAATGATGTGCGGTCGGCTTCCTTTCTACAACCAGGACCATGAGAAGCTGTTCGAACTCATTCTCATGGAGGAGATCAGGTTTCCACGCACCTTGTCACCCGAAGCCAAATCTCTCCTATCAGGCTTGCTGAAGAAGGATCCTAAGCAGAGGTGAGGTTTGGCAGCCGGACTCTTGAGCGCTTCCTCGACTGTGTATAGTTTTGGAATTAGGTGCACATTTTTTTTTTACCTTGCAGCATTATATCCAGTGACTCCCCTCTCTCAAGGACCCGCTACCTCCCACTGACGTGTGCCTGCTTAGGATTCTTACCACCCAATGTGGTGATGTCAGCTTTTTGCATTGCAGGAGGAGAGATTCCAAATCGAACATTATGTACAGAACATTATGTGCATGCTACCAATATAGCAGCTAGGATTAAAGTAGACAACTAGGACAGTGTGAGCAAGTGTGCTATAGAGACAGAGGCACAGGAAGCCCCAGTGCAAAGTCCCTTTCAACCATGAAGCTTGCTGGCCAAGTTACTGGCCCAGTTCAGCTGTCACATTCCTGGATCAGCACAGTATGGTTCTCCTGCAAGAATTCCTGCCTTGCCCTGAAAACTCTCTAAATCAGGATTGCATATCATAGTTTGATCCTGGTTTGCAATCTGTAGGGAGCCCTCCAACTGCACTTCCCGGTTTGGGTTTCAGGGCAAACTGTGGTTTGATAAACCAGGAAGTCTTGTGTTGGGCCAGGTGGGCAAGAGGAGGAGGAGGGTGCACAAGCACCACATATTCCTGATCCAGGAAAGAAACCATTGTCGGACTGGGAATTCACCATCTGCACTGGGTCACTGTCTCTCACTTTAATATTATATACATCAGAGGGTTGTTGTAAGTATAAAATGGGATGGCCCCATGTATTCTGCCCTGAGCTCTTTAGAATAAGCAAGGGCAGGTGATCAATCAAGAATATTGTCCTCATAAGCAAGAAATGAAAAGCCAAGGATCGTCAAACTCAGCTGGAGGAAATCCAAGCATTCTACCTCTAACAAATGTGTTTACTTATAGGTAGTAATTTCAGACATGCAATCTAATCGGTGTTGATGACCTACACGGGGAATATACAAGAATCCATGAACTGAGAACAGGCTGTGCTTGCTGTTCTTCACATTGCATAGTCCTCTCACTGCAGAATACTTACAGGGTGGGTGTGTGGGTGCATTTAGAAGCATACCTGCGCCACTCGCCCTGCCTTCAGAAAAGTAGCCCACCATTCTCCCCGCGACCCTGAGTTTATAATCTGGGATTACTGTATTTCACTGGTTCTCTGCATTAAGGTTTCAGTTATGCCCACTATGTCAAAGTTTTCCCTAGACACCAAACATTCCACTTCTCAGTACTAGCATTCTCCAGACAGGGAATTTTGAATGTGGGGGTGGTGATGGTGCCTTTTCAAACAAGGATCTCTGGTCCTGTGAAAAGAAGGTATGCAAGACAAGCGGCTTCTGAGAATTTTAAAACGAAATTATTGCCTGCCAGCCAAATGTCGGTGTACTCCAGCGATGCTTTTCTGACTGTGCAATTGGCTACTTGAACAGCTCTCCCATATCCCTGTGTATAGAAAACAGGGAAATGGAACCTTGTGCAGTAAATGAAGATTGCCAAGTGTCTTCTCCACATAAAATTGAATCTGGTGTCTTGATTGGAGGCTGCACTCTTGTTTGGGTTGCTCCTTAGATCTTGCTGTTCCAAAATTCTCTCTTAGCACTGGTTTCTTGGTGGAGCATCTTCAATACCAATGACTGTTAATATCATTAAATGTTTCTGTAGCACAAGCTGTGCACTGGGGGAAGGAAGCAATGGAGCTATCCTAGGCCTCCATGACTGAGGCCCTGCATGCCAAAATGTTATGCTACAAACCATGTAGGGTATAGAATTGTAACATATGTACTCTGTACTAAGTGTTTGTGCAACCTTTTTCCTGCAACAGGTTAGGCGGCGGACCAGATGATGCCAAGGAAATCATGCAACACAAGTTTTTTGCTGGCATTGTATGGCAAGATGTATATGAGAAAAAGGTATTTATATCTAAACTGGGTCAGGGCAGTTCAGGGGTGTCGGCTGCCTGTTGATTGTCTGCAAAGTGTCTGCAGACCAGCTTTTATGCTTCCAGAGAATTTCCAAACTTCAAATAATATTCAGAGCTCTCATTTCTTTCATTGTTTATATTGGTCCAGAGCTTTTCTGAGCATTCTGTTAACTCCATTACTCTCATCCTTTTAAGTTGCTGAGGTGTGTTTATAAACCTGTAGGTTTTTTTTTCCTGCAGTATGAGTCCCCCCCCACATCAGTTCAGTGCAGTCTGTCTTGTGTTATTATTTATACTTCTCTTCACAAGCACCATTCCCCTCACTCTCCCCTTGCCAAAGTGATTGGCTCCTGACTTTCTCAGCATGGAAGGGAGGGTAAAAATCAGACAAAATTGTATTCAAACATTCCCCTAAGTTTTAACCCCCCCCCCAACTTATCTGAGGATAATAGAAAATTCCATGATTTTTGGTTCCAAACCTGCCCTCGACTTATCAGTGAGATTGACTTATATTCAAGTATCTACAGTAAATGATTTTAAAAAAAACACATATAAGTTTGTCATATTGATATATTACCTTTGTTACAGGTAATTCATAGATGAGCTGAATGTTAGATGCAGAATTCTCTCATTTAATACCGGTGGCCTAAATCTGATGTGCCCTCCCCAGCATCTACAGCAGTCAAAATGCATCTTGCCAAAGGGCAGTTGCTCAGTGGCAGATCAATTGCTTTTCCATGCAGGAGGTTACTGCATCAGTCTCCAGCATCTCCAGTTACAAAAGGGGTTCTGGTGGAAGGTGCTTGAACCTGAGACCCTAAAGAGCTGCTGCCCATCAGAATTGACAGTTGGACCGATGATGGGAGTTGGTGAAAGGCCGCTTCCTGTGTTCTGTAGGCCTCAAGGGTTGTACCTTGAGAGAGATTCAACCACCACTTCCTTCATCAGAGATAACAGGTGTTGGTCAGGAAGGTCAGTCTTAACCAACTAAACTCATTACAAAATAGTGAGTTTGCAAGTCTTCAAGAACACCCTAGGGCAGTGATGGCGAACCTTTTGGGCTCAGCGTGTGAAGACTTCAGAAAAAGCTTAGCTCGACTCTGCTGGTGTGTCAACCCCCCTCCCAAGGAAAAGAGAAACAATACTTTATATTAACTTATACAAACCAAAAATACAGTCCAAACAAGCGTGATGCTATATATTATATAAAGAAACATCAAAGAATTACAAAAATGAAAAAAATGACCAACACAAACTCGGTTTTTGTCAGGTGTTGGTGAATGCTGGTGTGTCACCCCAAACGTTGTGGCGTGTCACCTTTGACATGCGTGTGATAGGTTCGCCATCGCTGCCCTAGGGCTAAATGTGAAGCAAAGCTGGCTGGGTGGGTGTTTGAGAGGGAGAGGTCTCAAAATCCACACTTTGTAATACAGGAAACTGCATGCAGGAAAAGTAACCCCTGCTAACTGGGCAAGAGGCACTTTTTCAAGTGGTGTCCTCCTATATTTAGCAGGGGGAGAGCAATTGTCCCTCTTCACCCCAGCGCAGTGTCTTTGCTAGTGGTGTTCTGCATTTTTTTAGATTGTGAGCCCTTTGGGGACAGAGAACCATTTAACTTTATTATTACTATTTGCCTGTAACTGCTTTTGTGACCAGAGGCTCTTCTGAGGCCCTTCAAGGCGGCGCATATCCTCCTGCAGCCTCAGCAGGCCTCAGAATGGTTGCTTTGGCCAAAAAAAGTCACCGGCCGTTTTCCGGGGGAAGCCAAAAGTGATGTTTTTTAATGCTCTATAAGGCATTAAAAATGTCACTGCCCTCCAGACAGCAATGGAGCACAGTTCTGCTGGTATCTTGGGGGGGGGGAGAGAAAATCCCCCATTCTAACCCTGTTGAGGCCAACGTGGCTCAGAAAGCCCTCCGGACAGCAGCGGAGCAGCGTCTGGAGGGAGGGGGAATCAGTGGGTTTAATTGTCAGCGGATTCTTTTATACACAAAGGGTTCTGGGAACAGAGCCTTCATGGTTAAAAAGGCCCCACCTGTATAAAAAAATACCATTTACTCACATCTGTCTCCGGTTCTTGTGTGCCGAGAAGCAGAACTAAAGCGTGTGATAAGTATTTGTATTAGCAAAGCTAGAGACCAATTTTACGTGATGCGTTAGGTAAAGAGTCAATAGAAACTAAGTGGGTAATATTGCCTAGTAGTTGGAGTACCTGGAGTTAAAAGGTAAAGGTTTCCCCACGACGAATGGTCTAGTCGTGACCGACTGTAGGGGGCGGTGCTCATCTCCATTTCTAAGCCTGTAGAGCCGGCGTTTTGTCCGAGGACAAGCTTCCGTGGTCATGTGGCCGGCATGACTCTACGCTGTAGCGCACGGAACGCCGTTACCTTCCCACCGAAGCGGTCCCTATTTATCTATTTGCATTTAGGTGCTTTCGAACTGCTAGGCTGGCAGGAGCTGGGACAAGCAACGGGAGCTCACTCCGTCACACAGTCTTGAACTCCCAGCCTTCCAGTCGGAAAGCCCAGCAGCAGCGGTTTAACCCGCTGCGCCACCACATCCCTGGTGGGGTAACCTGGAGTTACCCCCCCCCATTAGCTGTTCAGCTAAATTAGCATTCTCTTTGTGTTTTGCGTCACATCTGGCTCTAAAGAAGCAGAGGGCTTAGAAGCTTGGTTACCCCTTTGTGGCATTCTTGTTGGTGCCACCCAAGATGGCACTTCTCCTTTTGGCCCCCCCCTTTTTTTTTGCCTCCACCAAGTGATGATCCCTGCTGCTTGAAGCTGAAACTCCTCCTTGCATTAGAGTTTTTTCCTTTCACTTAACTCACAAAACATGTACTGTGTAAAACGGAGCTGGCCAAGTTGTTCCCGGGATCAGGGGGAAAGTGGCAAGATCTCACCACGTCATCTTTGCTTGATCTTTGTATGTGTTGCATTGCAGATGTTGCTCCAGCCGGGTTTCCCCACTTCAACCTGTCTGTTTTCCAGTATGGCTCTCTGCCGCCCTCTAGAGCCATCACCTGCACATTTGTTTTAAGTCGAGGTGCTGTTTGCAAGCTGAATGGGGGTCAGGCATTTGGGCTCAGATAGCAGAGGTTTCATGAGCCACAGGTCTTGACAGTGTGTGTGCATGCATGTGTTTAATTTAGCATCTTATTGAGCTCAGCAGAGACCTTTTGAAAAAAATTTCCATTCAGGTTAATTAAAAAGACCTTCTCCAATCAGATGGTGAAGACCCTTGACCTGTCATAGTCTTTATCTCCTTCCTTTAAACCTTGTTGCAAGTGGTTCCCAAAGTTGCCCCTCCCCCCCCCGCCCAAGAATAGGCTTTAATTTACCAGCCGCTCAAGCCTCTGTGACTTTAATGGTGATTGGGCAGCGGTGTTTCCCCCCCCGAGTTGCACGTTGTTTAACCCTTGATGCACAAAAGCATTGATGACCTTGATGACCATCAGCTCAGACACAGCACAAAATGATGTCACACAATGCTTTCTATATATTTTTCCCTGTGTAAGTTACATAAAGAGATAGGAAAAGCCACTGTGCGAGTCACACAGCAGCTCCTTGTCCTGCTCTGCCTGATCACTCATTTGGGTTTGTTCCAAGCCTCTGTGATGATATAGGACAGTGATGGTGAATCTATGACACGCGTGTCACATGCGAAGGCATTTTCAGTGACACGCAGAGCTGGGGAAGTGCGGCAGGCTAGCAACTAGCCACGCCTGCCAGCACTTAAGATACTCTGCAAGCAATTCCCTGGGTGCTATGTGTATGAGAGAGAGAAAGGCTGGAGGCACTTAAAAGCTGCTCAGAAGCAACCCCACCCCCAGCCAGCTCTTATGAGTATGTGTGAGAGAGAGACAGTCTGGAGGCACTTACAAGCTACTCAGAAGCAACCTTATGGGTGTGCGTGAGAAAGAGAGAGAGTCTGGAGGCACGTGCAAGCTGCTCAGAAGCAACCCCGCCCCCAGCCAGCTCTTATGGGTGCTGTGTGTGAGAGAGAGTCAGGAAGCACTTAAAAGGCGCATTACATGTGTTAGAAGCAACCCCGCCCCCAAGCCCTTTCGTGTCAGCACGAGTTGCAGCAGGGTGCAACTAGGCTGGCGAAGCTGGGTAAGAGGTGCGAGGCATTTGGAAGGCACGTGCCTAAAGCAACCCCCTGAGCCTGCTCATGCCAGAAGCATTTCCCAAGCTTGCTTGCACCAGCACCAGTGGGGCTCTTTCTGCCCCAGAGCTGGGCTCAAGGCATGCAGAAATAATCTGAAAGGACATGCCAGAAATAATCTGAAAGTTTATTGCACCAGCACAAACTGCAGGGAGGGAGGAACTGGGCCAGTGGTGCTCTTTCTGCCAAGCAGGGCAAGTGGCTTGAGAAGTTGGGGAGCCGCACCCTTTATGTGTATAAGGAGCTGGATGAGTGGCCTGAGGAACTGGGTAAATTAAAAAAGGGGAGGTTGGCAAAATTCACCTTTACTTTCTTCTCTTCATTAGCATTGCCCAGTTGGAGCTGCTGCAGTCAAGTTCCTTTGGCAGCCTGGCCAGTATTCTTCCCCCTACACCAGAAAGTTCCTTGAATGGCTTTAGATTGCTTTGTCTGATCTGTGTCCAAGCTCTTGTTGTAGTTCATGCAAGTATATATAGGAATAGAAAATGTACCATGGTTTGCTGTATCTGGGTTTTGTTCTTCTGCAGCGTTTAAAATCAAACCTTATATGGCATTTTGTACCTGGCTATACAAATTTAGGAAAACAAATTTTACATCCTTGGCATGTATAAATGTCATAAATAAGTGCTTTGCTGTTATTCTTTAAAAACAATAACCAAATAAAAGTGAGGGATCAATCCTCCCTAACTCCCCCCCGCCAAAAAAAAATCCCATCCTGAGATTTTACACTGCGCAGGTGGAAAGTTGGTTAGGATTGCACCCCAAATCTGCCCTATACATCAACAGCTGAAAAAGGTGGTCCCATCAACTCCATGTGGGTTCAGTGGACCTTTAGTACAGCTAATCGGGTTATATATATACTGGCCATGAAAGTCGTAGCAGTTTATTAATCAAATAAAAAGTAATGTGTTCCAATATGTGAATTTTTTGTCTTTTGTTCTCTGTGGGGGGTGCCACACCAGAAGAGTTGAGTTACAAATTTTCTGAATTTCTGACACACCAAGCCCAAAAGGTTCGCCATCACTGATATAGAAACTTCTGGAAGAAAGCTGTTAGTTGGGTGGTGACGGGGAGGTTGCAGCAATATTGCCACCAATCAGAGCGCTATCCTAAGCTGCGTTAGGCCAGCATAAACTAAGTCAGCAAAGTTTGGCCAGCACAAGTATGTTTGGACCACTCTTGGAGTCAGAGGCCAGCACACAGACGTGCGCCATCCTCCCTACCTCCAACAGTGGTCCAAACATACTTTACGGTGGCTCTTGCGCTAACCAAACTTTGCTGGCCTAACTGTGCCTAACTTAGGACTAAGCACAGGACTGGGTAGGATTGCGCTCTGAGAGAGATCTGGCTTCAGCTCTTCCATGGCTCCTAAATGTATATGAATAACTTTGAGTTCCTTTCCCCCCCTGACTTTACTTGGGTTGTGCATTTTAAAAAAAATTAAAGCAATGGATTTTTTTTTTATTGATTAGCAAACTGATGCCAGCCAGTTTCAGGCCTAAGGTTAATTGGTCTGCTCTGTAGGTCTTGAGTTCTAAATCACCCCCACATACTCTCTGAAGTCCAGCACTTCACGAAATCATTTAGAAAATGAATGAAGCCCAGATCAGGTGCCAAAACAACCATTAAGCTAAGTGAAAGCTGCAGAGTGAGCTAGCAGGAAAAACAACAGTATAGGATGTGAACTTTAATTAAGGAATGGAAGGCAAAACACTTCATCAGGATGATCTGCATATTGCAGTTTTAAAACAAGGTAATGGAGCTTTGTCATTGAGTTAAAATAATGAGGTTTAACTATTGAATCATAGAAGCTTCATCCTTTCTCAAGCAATAGGACATATGGCACATTTGGAAAATTGTTTAAAATAATGATTAACATACTTCAGAGATTTCTGAGAAAAAAACCCAACTATTTAATGATGGAAAAACCGCCCCCACAAGCACTTACAAAGTCTTCAAAGTCCAACTAGAACTTTCAAGACCACTGTGTTAGAGAGCGGGCTGGGATAGAACATTCAGACATTTTTGGAACTTGCTGAAGATGGGGATATAATGAATTGGTTTATACTGCTTCCCCAGGCCACTTTTCAGCATCCTTGAAACTCATGCAGGGCTTTTGATTTGTTTGTTTTCCCCAGCTGGTACCTCCATTTAAGCCACAAGTGACATCTGAGACAGACACACGCTATTTTGATGAAGAATTCACCGCACAGATGATTACAATCACACCCCCTGACCAAGGTAAAAACACTTTTCGCCATGCTGGTTTTAAAAAAAGACTGGGATGGAGTAGAAGCTAAAGCAAATTGGATCTAGTGTTTGTTATGAGTGAATCCGTGATTTTGAATCATATTTCTAGATCAGTGTTATTCAAACGTTGGGTCAGGACTCACTTGGTGGGTCGCAACCTGATGTCAGGTGGGTCGCAGAAAGCTGGGAGCAGCCATCTTGGAAACTGCAGATCTTACTCTTGTTATATTCCTTCTGTGAGTGTTAACAGTTGGAATTTTCAAGTGATTTTTTTTAAATTTTGTTTTTAGTTCAGTGCTTTTATGTTGTATTTTGTCCTCATCTTGCTTTCTGTCAGGGATGTTTCATAGCTGTACAATTGCTGCAATCCAAGAATGCCAATTTGTGTTTCAGGAGTGTCATTTTATTATGTTATAATGACAGCACTTCCTGCTTCATGATATCACTTCCTGCCACAAATCACTTCCAGGTTAATGACATCACTTCCAATGGGTCCCAACACGAGTGCCATTCTGAAAAGTGGGTCTAAAATGTTTGAATACCACTGTTCTAGATGCTACCATTGAAAATCAATACTGCAATTCACTATATGTAACAGTGGCCCTGATAAAGCCTAGAGCAGCTGTTTTCAGCCGCTGTGCCATGGCACATTAGTGTACCGTGAATGGTCCCCAGGTGAGCCGTGGGAATTTGGGAGTTATTTATTAATAGGGCCGTTGGGGGATGTGAGCTCCCTGCCAGCAGTGTGGTGTGCTTTGTCAACTCCCAAAAAGCCTTCTCTGTAGCAGCAGCACAAATACGGAATTTCCTTCCAGAGAAATTAAGAACTAATAATAATAATAATAATAATAATAATACATGTATTTATATACCGCCTTTCTTAAGATCACTAGATTTCTCTAGTGATTACAACTCAAGGCGGTTTACATAGGCAGACTTTTTCATAAACCCGAAGGTTTTTACAATTTACAGAAATGTTCTGTCTTTCAAGAACTACACACATTCAGATCTTCCTTTCTGGATTTAGCCTTCTTTCTTTAGCCACCCGTCTGTCTTCTGCTGGCTGATGCTTCCCTGCTCACACCAGAGACGCAGCTGACCTTCAGCACACTCCTCCTCCCACGAGGCAGCTGAAGCTCAGCTTCTAATCAGCCGCAGCTGCAAGGTCTGCCGCTCTCAGAGACTTCCTGCAGTCCCGAGCTCACGACCTTGAGATCTTCAGGTGTTATCTTCGGGCAAACGGAGGCATTAACCCTCTCGGCTAAATCTTCTGCCCCCTCCCTCATGGCTTTTCGGAGAGGGCTCAAAACATACCTATTTCACCTGGCATTTGGATGATAGAATAGAATAGAATTTTATTGGCCATACACGGAATTTCACCATACATGGAATTTTACTTCGGCCCAAAAGCTCTCACATCTATCTTAAACTAATAAATAATACCATCCCATTAACAAGCCCCCACTGACTCTAAACTTACCCAAACCAAAACCGAAACCAAAGGTGGATGTTTGTGACTCTGGAATAGAGCTGTAGCCTAATTGCCCCTGGACAACTTGTCTCGCCTCCCCTAATTGCCTGATGAGATGTGTTGGATTCTGTTCCGTTTGAGATATTTTTGTGATGCGTTTTGAGTTCAACGTTAAAATCAGTGTATTTAATGCTTTTGCTTTTGTTGTTTTCTACTTACTTTTTATGTAGCTTTGTAAGACGCCTTGGGCATGGGAAAGGGCAGGATATACGTTTTTCAAATAAACTGATGGTGTACTTTGAGCATTTGTAGTGTCTTACCAGTGTGCCATGGGAGGAAACGGGCGGAAAATTGCTGGCCTAGAGAACAATGCTGAAGGCCCAAGCACACAGACGGAACACTTACGATACAGCTCAAACCCGCCTCCCCAGGGAACTTTGGAAACACATCCTGGGGGTGACTGGGGTAGCCCTAGTGTGCTCTAACAGAATCTCATAATTCTTACTTTAGGTCACTAAAAAATCATCTTGCTCAGGGGTGCAGGAGGGGAGAACCCAATACTTAACATTTGTTCTTTCTTATCCATGGTTTCATATATCCATAGGGGCCCCTTGTGGATACTGGGACATGCCTATATTACTAAAAGCCACTATTGCAACAACTTTGGTCACTAGTGGTGTCGCACACCCCTGAGGGGGGCACCCGCCCCCCCCCAACTACATCACTGGGTGGAACAAATGCTTTTCATACAAAATATCCAAAGTTCCATCTTACGATCTCCAGTAACAGGAAACCTGCTAGAATTATTCTGCGAACTGATACCTGTGATAACACTTGTTTCTCCCGTTCTGCTTTCAGAGGACAGTATGGATTGTGTTGACAACGAGCGACGACCCCACTTCCCGCAGTTTTCTTATTCCGCCAGTGGGACGGCTTAATGTTTCGCTTGTCCATTCACAGCAACCAATCAGACTGCATTTTGGGAACCTTATTTCAACGGACACTAGAGATCTCTCTCTGATACATGAATTACAAACTATGTTTGTACTACAGTTAGTTGAATTTGTAGGAAGCCTCACAGGTTTGTGTTATTTAAAACAATCCTGATTGCGTTTTGGAGATGGATTCTCTGATGCGTTTTTTTTTAGAAGGAAGACAATAATCCATTCTTAAAATGTAAAATAATAATAATAAAAAAAGCTTTTTCTTCTGGAAAAAAAATGACATGTTAGGTTTTCATGAATATGCACCAAAACTGTTTACTTCAAGTTTAAGATACTCAGCAAATCAACAGCAGCATCGATCGTTTTTTTTTAAAAAAAACTCTTGTTTTATTTATTTCACACAGTTCATTATGTAAGTAGAGAACCTGCACTCTGAGCAATTAGATTTCTTTAGACAGAGAGAGGCTTAGGCAGTGCAATAATGCAAGCCACAGAAATGAACAAACGCTGCAAAGGCAAAGTTTTAACCTCCACCTTGAACAAGCAACACACAATTCAACTGCTCTACGAAACCTATTATAAGAATGGCATTAATGGCCTCAATGAGGTAATTTAAAAAAGCTACATAGAACACCAGCTACAAGATGTTGCATATCGTATAGAATTAAATGGGACCCCTTCTCTCTCTTGCATTACAGAAAAGCAGTCCACTCAAGACCATGCATTTAATGATTCCATTTGCGTGTATGTGACTAGGATTGGCATTGTCAATTCTGGCCTTTTCCCTTGTATAGGCCCCATTAAAACCAATGGAAGTTCTGAAAAAGCCTTGCTTTGCTCACCCTGAACACTGTATTCGGCAGAGCTCATCCCCAAGAGGTTCCTTGCAGGACTGTTTTTCATTTGGGGGAAAAGAGGATTTTTTTTTAGCATCTTCATTTTGAGAATGCTTATAGCTGCGGAATCGGCCCGTGAAGGGTCCCTTTCTGAGTGAGAAAACCCAACAACCACTTTTGAAGTGTCAAACACCTTACCAAATGACTTGCTCGGTGATGGCTACATTGTTTGCACTGAGGCCATCGCCCTTGTTCGCTTAATTATAGACAGTTTTAAAACGGCAACACATCGTGCATGTTGAGATGGCATCTCCATGTTTTCCTCTCTGTCTTCAATTTACATGTTAAAGGATATTTGGGGAAGATCAAGGATGCTGTCGACACTTGAAAGATGCTCCTTTATTCACAGTTGCCACTACGTGTAGAAAGAGCAAACTAGGGTGACATTTTGTGTATTGGAAAGGTTTATCCCCCCTCTTTCCCCCCCCCCGGGGGTTTGTATGTTTATAGATGCCGTCTCATTCTGGGTCTGCCAAAAACAGCGACAAAATATCTCTTTTGCCTTCAGTGTGGGCCAAGATTTCAAGTTCTCGCTGTGCTGCGAACGAGTTTATTCAGTTGTGGCTTTATGTTCTCTTAGATATGCTTTTGTTTCTGTTCTCTTATCTGTATAAAATTGATTGAATATACTGCAGTTCCTTAGCATTTTTTTTTATTTGAAAGGGAGTGTATTTAAAATATTCTCAATTTTCCTGCTATATGAAATCCCATTACATTAGATTTTTTTTTTACAACATTCAACTCTAGTATTTTTACTTATGAAAGTTTCCCTCAAAATACTTCAATAAAATGTGATTTAACAAGTGAGTTTGGTCTTGGTTTTATAAAATGTGCAGATGTGTGAAAGAGCAAAAGCAAAACAAACCTTTCTTTCTCAAAGGACTGGTTGCTAGATTTGGAGGAGTCTTCTGTGGGGCTCTTGAAAGGCGTTAGATATGGGATATTAACAAGGTGCAGTTGTCTGGAGCAATATTATCCCAATTTTGCAGACCAATAATTGCTTGCCCACGGCCATCTAACGGAGTAATAGCGGGGGGGCAATGTAAATAAGGAATTTCTTGGTTCACATTGCATTTATGATTCCACTTCTCAACTTATCCCCACATTCACCCCATCAGCAAACAACCCCCAAACTACAGTCCTGGCCAAATTTTTTGAGAATGACACAAAGATTAATTCACCCAAGGTCTGCTGCTCCAGTGTGGAAGATGGCAATGTGCGTATACTCCAGGATGTTATGATCAGATCAATTGCAATTAATTGCAATGTCCCTCTTTGCCATGAAAATGAACTTAATCCCTGCAAAAACATTTCCACTGCATTTCAGCCCTGCCGCAACAGGAGCAGCTGACGTCATGTCAGTGATTCCCCCGTTAGCCCAGGTGTCAGGGTTGACCAGGACAAGGCTGGAGACCGCTCTGTCACGCTGATGGAGTCAGAATGACAGACTGGAAGCTTTAAAAGGAGGCTTGACATCATTGCCTTGCACAAAAAGGGATTCACAGGCAAGGAAATTGCTGCTACTAAGACTGCACCTGCAGCCACCATTGATCGGATCATCAAGAACTTATAGGAGAGAGGTTCAGTTGTTGTGAAGAAGGCGTCAGGGTGCCCAAGAAAGTCCAGCAAGCGCCAGGACTGTCTCCAAAAGGTGATTCAGCTGCAGGACGGGGCACCACCAGTGCAGAGCTTGCTCAGGAATGGCAGCAGGCAGGTGTGAGTGCATCTGCAGGCACAGTGAGGCGAAGGCTTGTGGGAGGATGGCTTGTTGTCAAGAAGGGCAGCAAAGAAGCCACTTCTCTCCAGGAAAAACATCAGGGACAGACTGGCATTCTGCAAAAGGTACAGGGATTGGACTGCTGAGGACTGGGGTAGAGTCATTTTCTCTGATGAATCCCCTTTCTGATTGTTTAAGGTGAGCGCTACCATTGGCCCTGTGTCATGCCAACAGTAAAGCATCCTGAGACCATTCGTGTGTGTGTGGTTGCTTCTCAGCCAAGGGAGTGGGGCTCACTCACAATTTGGCCTAGGAACACAGCCATGAATAAAGCCATGTACAACAACATCCTCCAAGAGCACCTTCTCCCAACCATCCAGGAACAGTTTGGTGACAAACAATGCCTTTTCCAGCATGATGGAGCACCTTGCCATGAGGCAAAAGTGATAACTAAGTGGCTTGGGGACCAAAACATCGAGATTTTGGGTCCATGGCTGGGAAATTCCCCAGACCTTAATCCCATTGAGAACTTGTTGTCAATCCTCAAGAGGCAGGTGAATAAACAAAAGCCCACAAATTCGGACAAACTCCAAGCTTTGATTATTATATGCAAGAATGGGCTGCCATCAGTCAGGATGTGGCCTGGAATTTGATTGACAGCATGCCAGGGTGAATTGCAGAGGTCTTAAAAAAGAAGGGTCAATACTGCAAATATTGACTCTTTGCATAAACTTAATGTAATTGTCAATAAAAGCCTTTGACAGTTATGCAAATGCTTGTACTTATACTTCAGTATACCATTGTAACATCTGCATGAAGATCTTCCAACATTGGCGCAGCAGATTTCGTGAGAAATAATCTTTGTGTCATTTTCAAAACTTGGCCAGGACTGTACTATTTAGCAGTGACATTTATTTGTCTGGTGCCTTTAATTTGCCTTTCTAGCCCCTGAGCCTTCAACTGAATATGCTGATCAAAAAAAAAAAAAAAAAAACCCCAAAAGAATAAGAGATTAAACTCCACTTAATATATTGAAAAGCCAACAAAAAAGGGGCAGAACCAACTTCCCCTAGGAGAAACTTCTGCTTAGGTTTGCTATTGTAAACCACCCCCTTGAAACCTCCTAGGAACATACTCAAACTCTAGGTAGGCAGGGATACTCCACTCAATCTTAAACCAGAGCTGATAGGCAAGGCCTGAAATATATCTGAAAAGGTTGAATATTGCAGGGCATGGAGGACAAAGAATGAATAGGGCCTGATTTAAAACAAAGTCCAGAAACAGTTCTTTTGCCCCAAATAGAGAGTAGTGGATGTTAGGAGCTCTTGCAAGTCATGGCATTGTTATGACACAGCAACAACTGCCTGTGAAGTCATGGTCCTGTTGTAGCTGCACTGATGCTAAAGCAGTGGGCATTTTGCAGGCACCCATCACAAGCTGCTGTAAGCCAAGCCAAGCCTGCAGAAATAGCACACAGCACAGTTGTGCTCCTTCCACTTGCAAAAGTCCACGTTGCCAGATGCAGAGTGAGAGACTTTATAATTCGGCAGCAAGCCACAGATTGCCCTGACAGTAGCATCCATCCAACCCACACCCCCTGAGACTGTCATGGGAAAAATTCACAGAAGCATCTGAAATCCACATGCATGAGTTCCACAGCAGCTCCCTGCTCTACTAAACTAGTTTTGCTGAAGCTTGTGTACATTTGATGCATGTGACTGGAGTTAGGAAAGTAATTTCCTTTTCTTCCCCCCTCCCCTCCCCAATAAGTTCTTGGGTGCTATTCACACAGGCTGGTTTGAAAACCAGTGTTTATAGCATTGCTTGTAGTAACTACGGCTCTTCACAGTGCTTGTAGGCCTTCTTGTGGGTTCTACATCACCCACTTTGAATGTAAAAGGAGAATGGAACAGAACTTAAATTGGTTTGCGTTCCAGTGCCCCAGAAGGATGTCACAACTGGAGAAGGTGGATTGTATATAAATCCCATGTTTGGCTCATGTAGGAGGAAGGAGAATTTGGTCACTTTTTTCCCCTCTTTCCCTCTTCTGCCTGCTGTAACCTTCCGGAGGATTCTTCAACTCTCAAGAGCAGCTTTTCAAGGAGGTTGGAGAGGAAGAAATCAGTGCAAATTCACACTTTTCCTATGTGAGCACAAGACAGGGCTGTGCTCTTGGGTGGAATGCTCAATAATTTTGCAAGGATGACGTATATGGGATTTTGTCATTTTCTACATAAACCATTTGATGCATTATGCAGAATAAGATGACTGAAAAATTAGAATTGGGGGCCATATCTGCGTATTTGTCATGCTCTTGTGCTTGCATAAGAGAAACTTTTATGCTGTGCATAAACTAGCATAGCAAGTAGAGAAGATTTGTGCAGCCCTTGCTCTGATGGGGTAGATTTTATACATATCTGCTTCCAAGGTGGCTAACGAAGTTACAGTAAACCAACCAAGTGGATAGAACTAGTTCTGGCAGTAGGAAAAAATTTCAAATTGGCACACACTTGTGCACCCACCCCATCCCCTGCCTAGGGACAACATCCCACAAACAAGGCACCACCTTTAGAGAGTGACTCCCTTCATTTCAGAAAGCAGGGCACCCACAGGAAACCTCAAACCAGTTGATGCTGGAGTAGGTATCTTTCAGCTGTCCAGGTTCCAAGCTGCGCAGACTTTAAAATGTGCTTGGAAGGAGTCAATGCAGCTGTTTTAAGTGCTGGTGAGCTGCAACACCCACTCCTTTGCAGCTGCCAGCCCATATTCAGAGGTAGCCTCATAGGTAATGCATTACAATATTCCAGTGGTTGCCAAACTGTATCATGGCACACCTACCCATGGCAGCAGTAAGTTTGGGACCCACTACAGTAGCCTAACATTATTGCAGCACGGATAAATGAGTGGTTGCCATTTTCTTTTATGGGAGAAGAAACAGACACTGCTTTTGAATATCTCCATGGTGAAAGTAAGAACTATTTTCCATTCCTGAGGATGGGTGGGCAAAAATCCCATAGCATGTTTATGCTGCAATATGAACCACGTTTTAGGATTGGAGGCATATTCAATTTACCACCTTGTATTTGAGCTCCCTTCTGTTTACAAGCTCCCTTGTATATATACTCCCTTCTGTTGGAGTACTGTATAATCCTGCATGCTAAAGTCCATTAGCATGTGGTTACAGGTTAAATCCACAGAGCAGAAATTAAATCAGGACCACAGTGCAAGTTACTCTACACTTTACCTGCATGCCATTTTCCAACTCAGAACCTGTTTGCTACAACTGTTAAGTATCTCCTACTTTTGCATTGCAGCCCTAAATGGCTGTTACACACAGCTTATCCTGTTTGTAATCGACTGCTATTCTACCTAGTGCTTAACCTGGCTCCTTCTGTGGGGGCTGAACAATCCTTCCCAGTTCTGCCTACCTACCAAGCCAGATGCTGAACTGCAACTCCAGCTGCCAGCACAGCTTGGGCATATCTGGCACTAACTCTCCCAACTCTGCCTTCCCACCTCGGCAGAACATTGGTTCCAAAATACTACTGTATATGCACTAGTACCAAGAACAGAAATAAAGGTGGTATTCCATCAGTAAAAAATTACTCTTAGATAATATTATTTATATACCGCCTTTCATAAGATCACTAGATTTCTCTAATGACTGTAACTCAAGGCGGTTTACATAGGCAGACTTTTATTCACAAACCTGAAGGTTTTTACAATTTACAGAAAATGTTCTCTCAAGAACAACACTCATACAGATCTTTCTTTCTGGATTTAGCCTTCTTTCTTAGCCGCCCGCCTGTCTTCTGCTGGCTGATAAGAGGCTTCCCTGCTCCCACCAGAGATGCAGCTGACTTCAGCACACTCCTCCTCCCACAACAGCTGGAACGCAGCTTTTAATCGGCCGCAGTTTTGAAAGGTCTGCTGCTCACAGACTTCGGGTAGTCTCGAGCTCATGACCTTCAGCTGTTATCTTCGGGCAAACGGAGGCATTAACCCTCTTGGCTAAATCTTCTGCCCAGAAGATTTTAGATAGGTTCTTGAAGGGACAAAACAGAAGGCTTTCAGAAGTTTCAGCTGCTACATATGCCCAAATCTCTTACAATACTTTTCTCTGTCAAGTAAAACAGTTTTTCAAGCTGTGGGTCAGGGCCCACTAGGTGAGTGGCAAGCCCATTTCAGGTGGGTCATGTAGCACCTAGTGCAGCCATCATTGAAAATATGGAAAATTGGGACACTGAAAAGTGGAAGGGCTGGGTCGTTATTTTGTTTGTCTCAAAGCTGTAAATAGGGGTTTTCCCTTTTTAGTTCACTACTATTGGAAAATGACTGGGAAATAACACAACTGATTGCTGCACTCTCAGGAAAGCAGCAGGGGAATTGCTGGCATCACCCTGATAGCACTTCCGGTGGGTCCCAGGCAGATTGTCATTCTAAAAAGTGGGCCTTGGTGCTAAAACATTTGAGAACCACTGCTATAAAACAGAGTCCTGCAAGAGAAAGGTCAAATGGCTGACCTGTATTCTGCTAGTCAAGAGCCACTTGGACTGGAACAGTTTAGACTAGCATCCAGTGCACAGACTATTTGTAGACAGATTTCCAAATGGCAGGCACAAGCCACTAACTTCAACCCAAGCCCCTTGAAAACAAGAAGCTATAAATAGGCAGGTTTACAGCTAATTTGTCAAGTCGAACTCCGATCACATCAAGGTTATGCCTGCCAGGGACTGCCTGCAGCTTTTACACATTTGCAATACATACAATACATACTGTAAGGCTAGAAAAATACACCCACAAGAGACAACCAGATCATAAAACATAAGGTTTCAAATATATAAAAAAGTATTTATTTCACTAAGACTATAATAGAAATATACATTTTTTAAGAATAGAATACAACGTTTCATATACTAGGAAGTCCAGCTAGTTAAAAACAAAAAGTTTCTTTATATAATCCTGAAGATACTCTGTTCTTCAGACGTAGAACTGATGCTTCAATGATTCTAGTCCTCAAACATTGAGCAGCCATTGCAAAGGATTCGCTCACCAACATCATCAGACCTGGAAGAACAGAAGCCACAAATTGGTCCAAAACAATATAGTCTTGGAGGAGAAACAATTGCTTGCATTATCTTGTCATACACATTGAAGATGGTTCTTATGCAGCGTTTGGGGCTCTTTGGTCTAGAAAATCGAGGGTTGGGAGAGTTGGAACAGATAAAAGGAAATACTTTTCTACCCAGCAGGTAATTAATCTGTGGAACTCCTTGCCACAGGAGGTGGTAATAGCTTCTGGCCTAGGTGCCTTTAAAAGGGGATTGGACAGATTTCTGGAGGAAAAGTTCATCATGGGCTGTAGGCCATGATGGGTTGTGCAACCTCTTTACATTAGCAGTAGGCTACTTCAGAATGCCGGATGCAGGGGAGTGGCAACAGGATGCAGGCATCTTGTTGTCTTGTGTGCTCTCTGAAGCACCTGGTGGACCACTGTGAGATACAGGAAGCTGGACTAGATGGGCCTTTGGCCTGACCCAGCAGGGCTCTTCTTATTTTCTTATTCTACTTCCTCAATTAAGAATGGCATTGCTTAATTATGTCAAGATCTACCTCCTAGCCCAGGGGTCTCCAAACCTTTCAGTACGATGGCCACATTGTATTTTTTACACATTTTCACAAACAAAAAGAAGAATCTGTTTTATAAATGCGATTAATGTAAAATGAATACATTTTACTTTGTTTTTCATCGAAAGATATTTTGTAGTCACAGCATGATATGATTCAGAACAAAAGAGAAAGGTGACAATTGCAAAGAAACAATGCCATGCTTCAATCGAGAAATGATATACAAAGAGTTAACATTAGCAAATGCTCTGACAAAAAAATGTTGCTACGGGCTGGATAAAATCTTGTGGCGGGCTGGATTTGGCCCCTGGGCCGCAGTTTGGAGACTCCTGCCCTAGTCTATTTTGCATATCCCAGGGCATGGTCTGAGGATACTTAGAACGCAATCCTAACCTGCAGTTAGGCCGGCACAGTTAGGTCAGCAAAGTTTTGCTGGCACAAAGGCCACCATAAAGCACATTTGGACCACTCTACCTACCAACCCACCCCATCTACCAACACAGGGAGTAAGGGTTGATCTATGGTTCTTTTCCAGTATTAACTGGGCTCAAATGTCAACCCAAGGTTAATACAACCCTGCAGATACCAGCAAGGGAGAAAAAGCTTCCGATAGCTTTTGTCACGGCAGAACTGCATGCCCATCCATCCCACATAGTCTTTTCTGTGGCCAAAGAACCTAAAGCAGCATGTTCAGTCATTCTGGACTATTGAAGGAAGGTGAAACTCAAGCCTTGGTCTGCATAGACACTTACTCAATAATGGAACACAAGGAGCATGTGACAGCATTACAGCAGGTGCAAAGTTTACTGCAGTTCTGGCAGATGTATCGGTCACACTGCGCACAAGCTTCCTTGATGTCGACTGTTCGTACGCATGATGAGCAGGCTTTGGACACTCCAATAGCTGGGTCTGTTTGGAAACAGTTTTCAGACTAGCTTAGAATAGACCACTGGATCAATAGCTGTAGAAGAAAACCTCCTTTAGTCGTTTTGGTTTCCTAACAAGCAAAAGCACACAGGCAGCAAGCCTCAAGTCATCCGGCAAGATTTGTTATGGGCGCTCTCGGAACTGTCATACAACAACATTTTAGAACTCACAGGCTACTGGCTCAAGCCCCATTTCAGCAACCGCATAATATACCAGAAACCTGCAATATTTAGTTGCAGACAAGCCTGGGGACAAAGGCATTTTGCTGCCATTTGCTCTACCTCTTCAGGCTGGATGAACCCTCCAGCCCAAGAAAGAGTAGGGCTTACACTTGCTCCCCCGCCCCCAGCAAAATTTAGCTGTTAAAAGACTGAGGGCCCAATCCTGTCCAACCTTCCAGCCTGGATGCAGCTGCAATGCAACCCCAAGGTAACAAAACAAACATTCCCTTACCTTGGGGAAGCCTCTTTGCCTCCTTCCCCTCCAAAGGATGTAGCAGTTCCCCATTGGCACAGCTGCATCACTGTTGGAAAGTTGGATAAGATTGGGCCCTAAGCCATCTTCAAAGTGGTCTAAGCACACTGGAAGAGGGGTCTTTTTTTTGGCTAGTCACCTGCTCTAGGAACATACGAACAGCCCCACTAGATCAGGCTGAGGCCCATCTAGTCAGCTTCCTGCATCTCAGTGGCCCACCAGATGCCCCAGGGAGCACATAAGGTACTTGCATCCTGCTGCCACTCCCTTGCCTCTGGCTTTCTGAGTAACTTATTACCCTTGCACCTCCAGTGAAGACACCAGACTATGGGTTGGGTTTAGCTTTATTAAACACAAGTCACCTTTTTAAAAACAAAACAAAACATGAAACAGACACACGGTCCCTCCCTCATTAGTCTGGGGTAGGCAAAAAATAATCTATCACCATGTTATGGGCCATTCCCAAGTACTGCAATTGCTTTGATATGCCTCAAACAAAACCACGTTTGAAAACTGTTCAGAAAGATGCAATTACCAATGAAGAAAACACACACATCCCAATACAACCACAGTGGAGAATCTCCTGGCACAAAAAGCTACATCTGCGCAGAGGTCATGTTTCGAGTGTAAGAAGCCTGCTTGAGAAACTGAAAAGAGACTCCTCCAGCCCACCCATGAATATTTCAGCAGTGGTTTCTCCCTCTAAACAACTCAGCTGCACCCCAGAGGCAGATCTAAGGGAGGGCAAAGCTCTAAGTTTTGCAAGAAGCTTTACCTGGCAGTGGAAATCACTCCTCTCCTGCACCATTTTAGCCAATCCTCACAGGGAAAAGCAACATCTTGGCTTTGCTTACTGGCTACAGCAGCAAGGGAGAGGAGGGATTTACATGACAGGGTAAGGCTCCTTGCAAAACTTAGAGCTTTGCCCTCCCTGTAGATCCACCTCTGCTGTACCCAGAAAGGCCTCACCAGACTGGGGAAAAGTTATCCTGCTCAATGTTGGAGGCACCAGTTGGGGGCAGGGGAAGACCAGGGGACCTCTCACTTATGAAATGCGCTCCCTACCTCTGCACACTCAGGTCCTTCCAACAGCAGTACAGGTTAAAGATGTTCTCTTCACCCCTCCGACTTCCAATTCAATGAATTTGCTTTATTTCAGCCACTTTGACTTTTTCCCCTCTCCAGTTTTCTGTTTCTGAGGCTGCATGCAAGATTATTCTAGAATGTACTTTGTGCCTGCCTTTTTTGCAAACCACCTCAGGCATTGGGGAGAACAGGGAATAAGCCCAACCAATCAAAGCAAAAATTCGAGTCACAGCCAAACCTATACATGTTGACTTGGGCGCAAGTCTCATTGCAGTTATGGAGCTTTCTCCCAGGTAGAAGCCAGGTGGATAGGATTGTAGCCTTAGGATTATAAAATATCCAACATCCCTGAAATATTTTAGAGAATCCTCCAGGGCAGGATTCCCCACCCCCATCCCATCCGGATCAGTACACACCAATTTGCTTAACCAAAAAAAAAAAAAAAGAGAGATAAGCAAGATGCTGGTTCTAGTTCCTAACATTTGTCCTAGATGACATTGTTTTCCTATGCAAACTGCCTGGTGAACTTTTTGAAAAGTAGTCAGGGAACTACTTTTTGAAAAGTAGTCAAGGAACTGCTTTTGAAAAGTAGTCAGGGAACTTTATCAGGCACTTTCCCTCCTGTTAGGAGAGATGTGCAAAAAGCAGCCTACAACAAAAGATGTGTATTAAAAAAAGTGAAACTAAGTCAATAAGAAACCAAGAGCAGCTGACAACATACCTGGAGGGCAACAGAAATCAAAACAATAAGCAAGAAATCCTAAGAAAGCCAAAATAGAATTTCTCAGCCTGTGCTGAATCTGGGATAGCAGAGGTTCTACAATCCTGGGTGGGCAGGGAAGGTCCCTTCCACTATCACCACCACCAAACACAACGAAGTTAGAGAGAAGAGTCCCCTCAGACGTCAAGGGGTGGGCAGTTGAGGGAGGAGGAGGTCCTCTAGAAACTCTGGTCCCAAAAGCTTTACACCTTTAAGAGATTTGTATCTTGCACTGCATTGCACTGGGAATTGTACTGGCAGTCATCACAGACATGATATGCTCTCAAAATGGGACCATTTTGTACCGCGCACACATTTGCACACCACTTTCAATATTTGTTCAACAACTGATTACAGGTACTTACTTAGAACTGAGGGGCTGCAAAGCAAGTGAATTCCAAAGTCTAGTCCCTTACCATAAAAAGTGTGCCAGTGTTTCATTTTGGCAGTTTCATTTCCTAAGAAGTTTGTGGGGGGACAGGACAGGGATACCCTGCAAATAATTCCATCTCCCTAATTTCCCTAAAAGAATTATCTTTGACCTCCTGGTACAGAAGAGTGGGTGTCACCAGCATTCTGCCAAAAATGCAGAAAAAACACTCTCATCTCTCTACTTCACACAGAAAAAATTCTGAAGACTCAGTGGGGGCAGTTTGGGCAGAAGGTTTAGTCGAGAGGGTTAAAGCCTGTTTGCCCGAAGATAAGATCTGAAGGTCGCCAGTTCGACAACACCGGAAGTCTCTGTGAGCGGCAGACCTTGAGAAGTGCGACTGATAAGAGCTGTCTCCAGCTGCCTGTGAGAGAGGAGTTGTGCTGGGCCAGCTGTTTCTTTGGTGGGAGCAGAGAAGCCATTTATCAGCCAGCAGGAAGGCAAGCGTGTGGCCAGAAAGAAGGATTAAACCACGAAAGTTCCATCTGTATGTTGTTGTAGTTCTTGAAAGACAGAACTTCTCTGTAATTTGTAAAAACCCCTTGCGGGTTTAGCAATAAAGCCTGCCTATGTAAACCGCCTTGAATTGAAGCCAATCTAATGGCCAAAGAAAGGCGGTATATAAATATTTGCATTATTATTATTATTATTAGTTGCTTTTAACCCCAACCTCTTACAAACATTGCTCGAACACAAGGCAGTTTTTTTTTTTTACCTTATTGGGATAAACAGGAGCCCTAGCAAAAGGCAGTGATTGTGAATCAAATCAAATGTTTCAGTGTTCTCATCCTGAAAAAAAAAAGACACAGGGCAAAATCCTATTCATGTTTCCCCAGGAAAAAGTCCCACTGTATTCACTAGGGCAGGGTTGGCAAATCTTTTGGGCTTGGAGTGTCCAAACTTAGGGAAATGCTTGGCTCTGCTGGCATGTCAATCTCCTCCCAAACAAAAGAGAAACAATTCTTTATATTCATTTATTTAAACAAAAAATACCATCCAATCATGCATGCTGCTATGTATTACATAAACATTAAAAAAATACAAAAAATGAAGGATCAGTAAAACAAACCCAGTTTTTGTCATGTATTGGTGAATGCTGGTGTGTCACCCCAAGCATTGTAGTGTGTCACCTTTGACACGCGTGTCATAGGTTCGCCTTCACTGCATTAGGGCTTACCCCAGACCAGTCTGCACAGGAGCTCAACCTCAGTTGCATGAACACATGCAACCTTGCCCCTGAAATCAGGCTGGCCCATTCAAATAGAGATCTTAAAGATTAACACACCTACGCACTACAATTTCATATTTCTAACTATGCACATTAGTTTCTCGCAGCAACACTGTAAGTGAATAACTGAAAACAACCAATTTGAAAGGAAATCCTGACCTAGCTTACCTATTTCTCTTGTGCAGGGCTGTCGAAGTTTCCCGTCCTTCCCAATTAACATCTGTCCATTACAACTGTACCAAGAACAAGTTTCTGGTTTGTCTTTTAGTGGTGCTGGATACTGTGCTATTAGACATGCTTCTGCTGCCCTCCCATTCCACGTGTCATCCATATAAGCATGGGCACCTCTGAAAAGCAGCTGTTTCGTTTTCTCTGCAAAGTGAATCAGAACAGAGGAAAAGGTAAGAATGATATGAGGAAGGACCATTTGAATGGACCTCCCACTTTTGGAGCAACTCAAAATATCATCACCACAGGGAAGAAAGGCATGCACACATCCTCCTCCTCTTGAGAACATAAGAAGAGCCTCGCTGGATCAGGCCAAAGGCCCATCTGGTCCAGCTTCCTGTACCTCACAGGGGCCCACCAGATGCCTCAGGGAGCACACAAGACAACCAGTTACTTGCATCTCTTTGCCACTTGCCTGCATCTGGCACTCTGAGGTAGCCTACTCCTAAAACCAGGAGGCTGCACATACCCATCATGGCTTGTAACCTGTGATAAGACTTTTCCTCCATCAATCTGCCCAATCGCATTTGGAGCCAGAGATGACAACACAATTGGTTTCCAAGTTAAAAGACTGCAAAGCAGGAAACCAGGAAACCAAAAGCAACGGAAATAAACACACTGAAGTTTCTCTAACAGGCAGCCAACAATAGTTCAAAGCCATAGAAACCAATGGGGGTGGGTGGGTAGAAAACTCTCTCATGCGTCTGGCAGATTAACACCTACCCCGCCAAGATTTAGCATCTCCCCAAGAGTTACCCCTGCACACGTCTACAAATAGCACCTAGTAAGACCACCTGGACTCCCCTCTCAGACGTCTAAAGGTTCCCTGAGCTTGGTAGCAAATAGAGGGTAGCAAACAGCAAATAAACACCTTCGCCCAAGAACCTGTCTGAGCATGTCAAGGACGTAGCAAAAAGAGCACCCCAGGGCATGCACAGAGCGCCTTCTATTTGCTACCAAGCTCAGGGAAAAACATCTGTGACATGAGAAGACAAAGAAGAGAAGGGGGAGAGAGCACAGAGAGCTTGGAGCCAAGTTTGAGTCCCAGCACCTCTGCGCTCAGAAGGTCAACAAAGGGATTTAATGTGGGGGGGGGGGGCGCTGAGGAAAGTGCCTCCCCTTCCTCTCCCCCCTCGCACTGGAGGTCTGCAGGCGGTGGGAGGGGAGGGAGCCCAACTCTCGCGGGAGGTCAAACTTTGGTCAAGGGGCCGGACGCTGCCCGCGCGGCGCGCTTGACCAAAGTTCTGTTCTCGCGCGAACGGGGCTGCGCGCGCGCGCCCGACTCCCCCGCCCGCCCCGCTCACCGAAGATGTCGCGCCGATAGCGCTCGCCCATGACGCCCTGGCTCAGCTCCCTCAGCCTCACGCGGGTCTTCAGCTGCACCGGGGCCGAGTCCCCGAACGGGCAGGAACGCTTCGGCATCCCCGTCCCTCAGCACACAGCGACGGCCGAGCTTCGGCGCCTCGTTCCCGCCCGCGCGGGAAAAGAGGGAGCGGAAAACAGCGACGCAACCAGACCGCCCACGAAAGCGCTCCCATAAGGGCCCGCCCGCTTTGAAGCCCGCCTCTGCTACGTCACCGCCGGCTCAGGCAAGTGGTGGGCGGGCAAGTGGGCTGGAGGGGGCGCGGCTTCGTCGAGTGCTGGACTCGCCTCCTTCGGCGCGTATCTGTCCAGGAGTGAGTGTGCTGGCCGTTGTCTGCAGTTCGCGTGCTCGAAGACTTGCAGCTCAGTGCGATTCCTTCTGAGTTAAGCACATGCAGCAGCGGATCAGGCAGCTGGAAGCGAGTCCCTCCGAAAGTGCTGTACTGAGCGTCCAATCCTATTCACTATGCCGTTCAGTGGGGCTTACTCCCAGGAAAATGTGTGCTGTGCAGGTAGATGATCACCACTGCCAACTGGGCAAGAGGCACTTTTGAAGTGGTGCTCCTCCTACATTTAGCAGGCGGAGAGTAATGGTCTCTCTTCACCCCTGCGCAATGTCTTTCTAGTGGCTGTTGCTGGTGGGGTTCTGCATTTTTCTTTTAAATTGTGAGCCCTTTGGGACAGGGAGCCATTTAACTTTATTATTACTATTTCCCTTAAACCACTTTGTGAACTTGTGTTGAAAAGCCGTATATAAGTACCTGTTGGTTGATTGATTGATTGATTGATTGATTGATCTCTTATCCGGACATCCGAAATCAAGACATCTTTGCAGAGGTGGTCCTGAGGGCTTGCCTGCCCAGGGGCAAACCCCAAATCAGCCACCCCACCCCCTGCCCCAGAAGTAACTGCAGTGACATCACTGAGTCACCGCAGTTGCCTCCTGAAAGCAGCACACCACCCTCTGCCAGGCCACTGGGCTTCAGGGTAATCAGGCGGCGCCCTGCCCCCCCCCCAATTTGCCACCTGGAACGCTGCAAATGGTGTGCGGGTTGGGGGATTGCATTGTGTAACAGCCTCCCCAAGCCCAGCGCCTGGGGCATTTGCCCCTTAGACGCCCCTGCATCTTTGTTCAAGACTTAAAAAAAAACTTCTATAGAAAGTTCTATCTTGTGCTCATTCCCACACACAGGCTGAAAGTTCTATTCTCTGCTCTGTGTGTGTGCCATTGTTGAAAAATGTAAAAGAGGCCAGCAGACACCCAAATGAGTAACAGTTGAAAGACGATAGCTCACGTCTGTGGGCTGGCTTCTCTGACTCCGAGAGTGGTCCAAACATACTTTAGGTGTCCCTTGTGCAGGCCAAACTTTGCTGGTTAGCTTATGCTGGCCTAACTCAGTTTAGGATTGCGCCCTTATTATAGCTGCATTCATGTAGGTGGGGTGCACCTTTCCTGCTCTGTTCCTGAAAACAAGCCTTTTAGTGAAAATCTGGATAACAGGTACAATTATTACAATAATTGCAGTGGAAAAAAACCCTCTAACTTGTTCCAAAGCAAAAATCACCCAAAAATCACCTAGTCCTTTTCCCCACTGCACCATTCCTGGACCTTACATCAAAAATCTTGATATGGATAAAGAAGGATGGTCCTAATATGTACAGTATATGAAAATCTGTATAGCGAAAGTACTTATAAATAGGGAAGACCGAGTATAATGAGAAGACATTAGTGGCCTTATAATCTAGTCATGCATGAGGGGACAACAGAGGAAGAGGAGAGAAGTACATGTTGTTCTTTCATATTCTTGTACATACGCTTTGTGGCTCTGTTCCTTCATTATCTTTCTTTCTCCTCCCCTTTGTTTTCCTTATGTATCCATCTGTTTAGATTGTGGATTTGTGAGCAGGGACTTGACATTGTTAATTATATTCATGTATCTACCGCACTTAATAGCAATGCCCCGCTAACAGGGCAAAGAGACACTTTTTCTTACATTTATGGCCCAATCCAAACCTGGAATTAGGCTGGCACAGTTAGACCAGCAAAGTTTGACTGGCACAAGGGACACAGTGAAGTATATTTGTACCATCCTCCCTGACTCCCAGAGTGGTCCAAACATGCTTTACAGTGTGCCTGCCAAACTTTGCTGGTCTAAGTGTGCCGGCCTAACTCCAGGCTAGGATTGTGCTCTTAGTCAGGAGAGAGCAATGGTCCCTGTTCTGTTCAGCACTGTCTTTTCTAGTAGCTGCTTGCCTGGCATTTCTTCTGCTTCTTATTTGTATTGGAGATTTCTTATTGGTGATGGGGGAGAGTAGAGTAAGCAGTGGATTCCATTCCCCCTTACGGTATCATCACATGGGAACCTCCCTCACCCAGGGTGACTACTATGAACAAATCGATGGTAAGGCCACACCTGGAATATTGTGTGCAGTTCTGGTCGCCGCACCTCAAAAAAGACATAGTGGAGCTGGAAAAGGTGCAGAAGAGAGCGACAAAAATGATTACGGGGCTGGGGTACCTCCCTTATGAAGAAAGACTGCAGCGTTTGGGGCTCTTCAGCCTAGAAAAAAGGCGCCTGAGAGGGGACATGATTGAGACATACAAAATTATGCATGGAAGGGATAGAGTCGATAAAGGGGTGTTCTTTTCCCCTCTCTCAAAACACCAGAACCAGGGGGCATCCGCTAAAACTGAGGCTTGGGAGAGTTAAAACAGATAAAAGGAAGTACTTTTTTACCCAGTGGGTAGTTAATCTGTGGAACTCTCTGCCATGGGAGGTGGTGATGGCATCTGGTCTGGATGCCTTTAAGAGGGGATTGGACGGATTTCTGGAAGAAAAATCCATCGTGGGCTATAGGCCATGATGGATTGTGCAACCTCTTTACGTCAGTAGTAGGCTACTTCAGACTACCGGGTGCAAGGGAGTGGCAACAGGATGCAAGCGTCTTGTTGTCTCATGCCTCCCTGGGGCACCTGGTGGGGCCGCTGTGAGATACAGGAAGCTGGACTAGATGGGCCTTTGGCCTGATCCAGCAGGGCTCTTCTTATGCTCTTATGTAAAGGTCACATGAGGCAGAGGCTTGGCAAGGATGCAAAAAGAAAGGTTTACGCACAGTTCCATTAGGATCAGAGGTACAACTAACACTTGGAAGGCCAGGACGTAGTGCTGAATGGAGGTGTGCTTAAGATGGTGAGGGGGGCATCAGAGCACTTGGTCTGCACATCTTATCAGGTCAGTGCTCGGACAAGAAGGGAAGGGAAAAAGGTCAAAGCCACCAACACCACCCCATAAGCATCACAGAGAGGACAGGTAAGAAGGGTCTGGGACACAGGACATCACATTTTACCCGCTTTGGAAATCAGACTGCCCCCTCCAGACAGCAGACGGAGTTGTGCCAACTCCAACAATTCGATTGTGACCCCTGGAAATGATTGGTGGTGCAACAATGATATCACCACCAACTGCTTCTGGAAGGCCCATTTCAGGCCACTTGGAGGCAGGGCCAGATGGGATGCCCATTGAGCAGCTGCTCCACTCACTCCACTTAACTGGCTTTTAGCCCATGGAGATCCTGGCTGCTGCAGCAAGTCATCCACTCGCTGTGCCAGTGGATGACTAAAAGCGTGTTGGCCCAATGCGCTGACATTGGCTTAAGGACAGCCTTGCCCCCAGTGCAGACCAAAGCAGTACAGACCATTCCACCACTTCATCCTTTCTGCATGTTTAGACCAGGCCTCGTTGGTCCTCAGAACCCTGAGGAACTGCCCAGGAAAATGCATATTGCTTAGCGCATATCAACTGTGTAGATGTGATTCATCAGGAAAGGTGGATGCTGCCTGCTGTTGAAACACAGGGCGGTACAACTGCTGATCGGAAAGTGCTGCGCCTCTCCTTTCATAAGGAAAGGAGCCCCAAGGCAGTGCATCCTGCTATCAACAAGATGGTTTGTTGGGAATATCTCTGCAATCTGCTGCCACTCACCCACTGCAAACAGGAGTCTTCTGCTGTAACTCCCAGATTCTGCCCGAGGTGTTGAGCACATCACATCTCTTCCTTAATTGCCTCACAAACCTCAGCAATTGTAGCAACATCTGCCGCTGGGTGGATTTTTTTCTTTGACTTGTGGGTCAAACAACAAAATCTGTCTTGTCAGTATCCTCATGTTGTACATGCAAGCAGTCATTTGTAGGTTGGTCTGCTAATTGTTTGACAATCCAGTGAGAGACTGTGTGATACAGCAGGTAAAGTGCATGATTCTGGCTGTGGGGGACCCCCACCCCCAAAATGCCTTCTGCACAATGGAGCTCACTAGGTGGCCTTGGGGACTGCCTTTCAACCTAGCCCACTAATGTGGTCAGAAATATGGAGGGGAAAACATTAAATGTACATTCAGTAGCTTAATCCAAAAGTCTTTTAATTTCACTTGAAGTCTTGGGGCACTTACTCTGATAACAGAGGGCCAAACTATAATGTTAACTCATCATCTAGTTTGGGTCCGCTGCTTAAAAAAATAGCAGTTGCATGGGCCCAATCCAGATTTCCACAGTAAGTTTCATTTTTTAAATTCAGCACAATTTCCCCCCCCCCCCCCAAAATCATTCCCAGCAGCTATTTGCCAATGAAAATGTCATTTGCTGCAATGACATCTTCAGGGGAAAGTTGTTGCTTTGGGAAGAATTTTTTTCAGGAAAATAGTGCAGGGTTAAAAGATTATCTACCCTGAAGTCCCAAAGTGGATTGGGCCTCCTCCCTACAGCTGCTACTTTAAAAGGTGAAAAAAAACCCAACTGGGTAATGTTGTGAGCTTAGAGTCACACCCAGGTTGGCCCTAAAAGTTGTAGACAAGCCAGTTATCTCCTTGACTCATCCAGCAAGAGTAGTCCAGGAACTAAGTGATGTGTCTTGCCTTCTTGGTTCTGATCCTGTGTAGAAAACACAGCAAGAAGAGGGACAAGCCCTACTTGAGCGGGGGGGGGGGGGAGGCTGAGTTGGTTTGGGACAGCAGCAGTGGGGAGTTAAACAGCACCTATACACCTCTAGATCCAAATTGGGAGGCTGAGGAAGGTTTCTTTTTGGGAAGAGTGTGATTTTGGGAGTTGTAAACACTGAATGCCTATATCACATCATGAGGCTCTCAGTCCATTGGGGGGATAGCAGGGAGCATGTGGAAGGTGTCTGATCTCATGTCTGGTCTGCCATAGCATCAAATTTTTGTCTACAATCATGGCCTTCCACATTAATATTTTGGAAACCTGACATTGGCCAAAATTTTGCGACTGCATTTTTAGGATCTACATTAAATGGCACCCAGCTTGACATTTGGGAGTTGATTTTATTACCATCTGTAATTCCCTGTGTTTCCAACACATTTAAAAAAGTGACTCACAACACATGTGGACTGAGTTTATTTAAAACCCAGAACTATTCCTTGACAAATGTCAGCCACCTTCACAGAAATTCTGGTATGCAATAAAACACATATCAAGGACCTGGGAATGCGGGAAAAAAAAAAAAGTAGGATCCAAAAGACCAAATTCCTATACTTTTTACTCCTGTAAGGCTTTATTAAGCAAAAAAGAAAGCTGTTGAATAGAAGGGTACAGCTCCATATACAGTATACAAAAATAATTGAGCACACTTCTTGTGCATTTGCATTAAATAGTGTATACCGGGCTACAATCCACAACAGTATGATACAAAGCATCATAAAAGTGATTAGCTGTCGAACCAGACCTTCTCCACTGTAGCCTTTGCCATGATGTATATAATTAAGATATATCCTGTGGTTTGTCATGCTACCTGCCCACATTAATTCAATTATATAATTTTATTTCAGATCGTTGATTGCATTTAACCTGTGTGCTAGAGTATACTAAACAATTATAAATCCAATTCCAAGTGAAGTTTCAATAATATGCAACAGTTGAGAGAGCAACATGCATTGTTCACATCAAACACATTTCTTAATTAAGATTGTAACTGAGTGGATCATATAGTAATGAAAAAAATATTCTTATTCAGTGGTATTACTTTGCAGGAAAGGAGATTTTCATTAAAATAAGCCAACAATTCAGGAAAATTCTCTATTGATGTCAGTCAAACAGAATAAGGTTACAGGAACAAAACAAAAAAAATCAACTGAATTGCAAACCAGTGGGTACAATCTGCAACAAGCACCTCCTGCAAAGCTTCACCCAAGTGAACAGGAGACATAAAAGTGCTTTTATGAAGTTCCCATTCATTCCAGAGGGTCTTACAGGGGAATGGTGAGTTATGCCTGCAATGTTGTCTGTGGTTAAACTGCTTCACTCCCATTAACTTCAATAGGATTCAAGCAGTCTTTGTGCAGAACTTCAGTGGATACTTGTACGGCAGACTCTATAGTGTATTCCCCAACGATCATACGATAGGGGGAAAAAGTTACCTGGGCAGGACTGTGTGGTTGTTTTGTTTGTGTCAAGGTTGTAAAGAAGCGTTTTTTTTTTCCTTTCTGATTCACTTTGCTATTGGAAAATGGCTGAAAAATAAGCCAACTTATTGCTGCATTCTCAGGAAAGCAGCAGGTTCTGGTGTCATAACGCTGGCACTTCCAGCCATGACATCACTTCTGGTAGGTCCTAGACAGTCATTCTAAAAAGTGTGAACCAGTGCTAAAATGTTTGAGAACCACTGCACTAGGCTGTGATGAAGCCCCATAAAAGCTCAGAGAAAATCCAAAAGACAACATCCCTTTTTGCTATACTATAGAGTAGTCTAACTGGCATCGGTTCCTTCAATCTGCTGCCTACTGTACAGTGGCCGAGAGCAGAGCACTTCTGAATGGCTCCATGTGGAGTGCAAGCTGGCACATATTTAAAGGGACGCTCTGTATTTCTCAGCCACTCAGCTGCATCCAGTTTGACCCACTGCTAAAAAAAGTGACTTCAGTTCCTGACCTCCTTCCTTTCATGAAAGAATCTCTTCTGTTTTTCTCCCCATTTATATCTGAAGTTACATTAAGAAACAAGCACTGGCTTCAAGTCTAACAGCATTTGCTTTAACTGCTGGGCTAGACAGCAGCAGCTACTCAATTTTGCTAGCTCTTAAGGAGTACGGTGCTCTATAATCAGCTTAATCTTAATGCAACATGCAGCTTATGCTGCCATTGCTTCCTGACCCAGGAATGGGGAATATTCTCATACAGCCTTCTACAATCTGGTGTGAATTTCGGTATTGGTAGCTGCTTGTAGAAATAATGCCACATGAGTTTGTCGCTTCTTTTCAGATGACGCTTAAGGTAATGCTTAAGAGTTACCTATGCTCCACCCCTCCCCGTTCTTATTCTATGTTCCTGATTTTTTTTTAAAGCTAAATATTAACGAGTACAAGGTATCAATCACAATCTAGGAAGAATGTTTTGGTTTCAGCCAGCACAATCTTCATCGCAGATCAGGAATAGGAAAGAGCAGGTGAACATTAAACTGCGCTTCTTGGCACCGAAGTTCTTTGTACGATTAAAAGAGCTGGATCATTGATTCTCTCGATTTTCCAACTCCAACCCATTTCACTGAAGAGGAAAGCAATGAAGAAATGGTTAGAACAAATTACTTGGGCATAAGCAAGCATCAGGAAACCTGCTTTAGGTTGTAATTCTAACTGCGGTTGTAAGGGCTCCAGAAGCCTTAAACAATCTTAAAGAGCAAACAACTTTAAGACTGCTGTATCATAGCCAATACAATAAAAGTGTTTAACTTTGGCAGAATATGGGCAACAAAAGGTAAGTGTGCTCTATAAACTACTTTATTACTTAGACAATTGAGTCTCATGTTTTATATTCACGTAGGTTTGCAGCACTTTCTTATTTTAAAGAACAAAATGCTGCAACACACACATGTGCCCGATGTGCTGTTTCATATGTAAAGCTTTAGGATAGGTGGCGCTTAACTCTGAAGGGTGATCCATTGAGAGATGTCAATTGAGACAAGGTTTACATGTTTTCTAAGGCAGTGTTTCTCATGCTGTAGGTTGGGACCCAGTTGGTGGGTCGCAACCTGATGTCAGGTGGGCTGCGGAAAGCAAGGAGCAGCCATCTTGGAAGCTGCACACCTGATTCTTGCGATATTCCTTTTGTGAGCGTTAACAATTTGAATTTCCAAGTGAGGGTTTTTTTTTAATTTTTCTTTTTGGTTCAGTGCTTTTACATAATATTTTGACCTAACCTTGCTTTCTATCAGGGATGTTTCCTGGTTGTGCAATTGCTGCAGTCCAAGAAAACCATTTTGCATTCGAGGGGTGTCGTTTGATTATGTCACAAGTCTAGCACTTCCTGCTTGATGACATTACTTCCGGACATGACATCACTTCAGGAGTGCCATTCTAAAATGTGGGTCCCAATGCAGAAGGTTTGAGATCCACTGTTCTAAGGCATCTAATACTGTTTGGGAACTCCTGATTTAGCCAAATCCCCACAACAGCTGGAGCAAAGTGTGTGCCCAAGTGGAAAGAATCCCTTTCTGGGCACAAATTTCGTTGGCATGTGGTGCACCTGCTAGGATTGGCATTAGGAAGAGACATACCTGCCACTCCAACATGGTTTTCCACAAACCGAATGTAGTTTTGTGCTTTGGGCGGGAGATCCTCCCATTTTCGGGCACAAGTTGTGTCAGTCTTCCACCCGGGCATTGTTTCGTACTCCACCTCCACTTTCTGCAATATTTCCTGGTTAGCTTCAAAAACAAAGTGGGTCAAAAGTGAGATCCCGGGAAATGTTATTTGGTGTTAACAAAATTAAATGACTAAATTTTAATACCTGCTTGTTAGTAGTAATCGGCGAGACAAACTACCAGTTCAGTGTTCCTCAACCACAGCTATGCATAATACCAGTGGTTCTTGTACTCCCCCCCCCATGGTGAAGGGTGGTACAAGCAGGACCGCTGCGGCATGGCAACACAACCTGACAAACCGTAGTAGGAGGCTTGGCTCGGTGGGCAGAGCTCCAGTGTGGCGTGTGCTCGAAAACCCCCTCCTGTCCATGCTGAGCCTTTTCTGGTGTTTGTCACGGTGTGTCTGGCCTCCCAATCCAGAAGCAGCTGGTGATTACATCGTGGCCAGTTACTTCCGGCGGTATTTCCAATAGGTGAACCATTCAAAGTGGTATGCGGGGGGGGGGACCCACCAATGTTGAGAAACACTGGACTAGTTTACACCAAACTCCTATGGACACTGTAAAAAATGGAATTCTTACCTGTGAATGTCCCGTTCTTGGAAGAGGGAGAAGGGCATTCTTTCACTGCACGGGAAGCCCCTCCCACTCAGGGAGGCAGAGTCGGACCTGCTTGAAGACTCCTCTCCTGGTGGGGGAGGGGATCCCAATCCAGTCCGGCTCTGCCTCTCTAAGAGTCGAGTCGTGTCCTGAGGAGCCCTTAGAGCTCAGCGTTTAAAATGAAAAATTTCTCCTCTTACTATTTTTTCTTCGTTCTCTCATCCCGATTCCCTCCTATGGTTCCCTTTCCCCCCTGGCCTCTGTTAATTGCCTCTTTTACCCATCTCTACCTGTTCCCTGTTCTGAGGAGATTACGGGAGAGACAGGGAGATTGTGTGAGAGGCTTTGGAGAGCGCCTCACTGGAGTAGTGATCGGGGCAGCAAGGCAAGCAATTGTGGCTGCTTCAGCTCAGACTACCATCAGCAGCACGAAAGGTCCTAAGATCATCTGCTTGCGGGCGGCTCGTGGCCTTACAGGAAGGCGAACGAGCGTTTTTTCTTCTCATGTGTTTTTTCCCCACACGTGGAGCAGTTCCACAAGCATAAGCCATGAGCGCACAAGCAATACAGCAGGAATGGCCATGTGTTGAGAGCTGAGACATGCCGGTTTCTTAAAACATTAGCGATCGTGACAATTAACTCACCTGGAAAATATGGAATTCTTTTTCCACCCAGCTTGTAAGCAACACCAACTTTGATTTCATCAAGGGCATCCAGAATATCCACTTTTGTTAATGCCAAGCTGCTCAGAAGAGATTAGATAAAATTACATGTAAAACATCCTCACTCAACACCTTCTTTGATTCCCTGCACCTGTTTTTATGCCTTTAGCTCATGGGCCATCCCAATGGAATGAATACATGTGACCTTAAGTAATATAGTAGTGGGGGTCCTACTTTCCACACCTCGGGGGTCTCGCATTCTTTGAGAGGGGAGGGGGTTGAATCACCCTGGTTGTCATTGTCCTCCTGTTCATAAGAAAACTTCACAGTACCCCCCCCCACTCCTTAAGCATATCCTGGAGTCCTCTACTCTCATCAGCACATTAATGACTGGTCTCTTCTAGCAGTGGTCTCCAAACCGCAGACCACTGCATCAAGAAGAAGCCATCCCTGTGTGCACACACTTTCTGTTCTGCACTGCAGGCTTTATCTTGCCATCTGACCTGCACAGTAACTCACGATGGGCAGCCACTCACGATGGGCGCCCCAAAAATGCATGCACATAGCCCTCTGGGGCAAGGGATGTGGCTGCCCGGCATGAGTCTCTGTGCAGATCAGCTGGCAAGATATGTGGCTGCAGCATGGAATTGAAAGCTTTGTGCCTTTGTACCTTCCCATTCCCGCCTGTGCCCCATTTCCCAGCATATGACCAGGGAGGGGCAGGAACAGGAAACTCTGCTCCTCATTGTCACTCCTCACAAGGAAGCCAGTTTTGCCCACTAGCTTCTGCTGTGGCTCCCCCAGTGTCCCTTCGACAATCTAGGGTGCTGTCCCTGGCGGAGGACCTGGACACCAATCACAGAACGAATTGCCATGAACAGTTATGTTGCCCAAGTTTACTACCCATGTATAGAAGTCCCCTTAAACACATTTACTGATCATACAGCAAACAAACACATTAAGTGGTGTGAATGTGAAAAGGTGAAAGCTAACCCATATAAACATCAGATGCATTTTTAAACAGGTATGCAGTGCAAGTATTTTTTTTCCAACTTCCAATATTTTATTTTTTTAGATTATCTGCCAATACAACAATGAATGTTAAATTTCATGAGGCCTGTCTACTAACTTTTTCTAAAAGATCAAACAAAACAGAGTTGCACCTATTATCCTCCCAACCCTCCTTTCTCATGCAAATATTTCCACCACCTTCACCATTGTCAAGGCTTATGTTGGCGTCCTCTAACCATTGTTAATGTTAACCAGGGTTCCACCTTAATCAGAGTTCAAAGCACAGATCATGTATTCCCTTCCCGGATCTTTCCAGGCCATCAAAGACTGAGGCAACACCGTGCCCAGATAGACGCCCCAGAAGAGGAGTACAACATCTGTACTTCTCAGAACACCCAAGGAGGAGAAGCAAACAGAGCCCTTGCCTTTTTGGCCTGTTAGTATACGCCATGTTCACCCTAAAAATGTGTGCTGAGGTCCTAGCCATACAGGCAGAGATTATGACACCAGGAGTTGTACAAAACATAGCACTTGGTTAGACTAATCTTAATGTTACCTACATATTTGTACTCCAGAAGATTAAAAATTATAAGATCCTAGTGTAGGTCAAAATCTGTGGTGCTTACGCTGTGAATCCATTGATCATATGAGCGTATCTCAAAATGACAAGGTCTAACCAGCCACAGCGCCTTTTCCTGCCTGTGGTCACTCCCCATTCGTGGCCTCGAGACTGCAAGAGGTCTCCAATTTCCTGCAGGGACAAAGGCATCTTTGCAACAGTGCTGTTAAAACATCAGACAGTCAAAACAACTGGTTCAATTTCAAAAGTCTTCAGATGTGTGGTGCACTAAAAACCAGACAACATACAGCTTCTCTTCTAAAACTTTGTACCGCATGGAAGTCTCAATTCCACATTAAAATTCATTCTACGTATTTTTAATTAGAAACAAGGGTGTTGGAGATTTTAGCATTCTTTTTTTTTAAAAAAAAAATACTTCTCAATAGCTAAACAAATAAAAGGGCCCACAATCTTAAAAAAAGATACATTTCCCTTTCCGTTTCCTAGCTCTGTCGCAGAAAACTCTCGTGAGAACCATATAGGAGATAACTGAAACCCTGGGTGAGAGGGAAGAATAAGAACCTGTGAGAATCAGGGCATAACTTTAAAATTAGATTTCAATCAGGACACGCCTAGCAAGAGATATTTGAAGTATCCTGCAAAACAGAGTGAGACATAAGTATCCTGCAAAACATATGTAGACTCCTACAAGAACATAAAAGCCACCTAAAGATTAAGCTATCACATAGCCTTTCCACACTGGAACAAAGCTTGGGATTTGTGTTAAAATATTTCAATTTTGCAACTCCACCCTAACATGAAATAGACTAGCTTCCTGGCATTGTTTTGGCATACATGCCTTAATGGGCACCATCAGGGCAGCTCTAGGAGTGGCGGTGCCCAATGCAGGGCATTCCCGCGGGGGGCCGCCCCACCCACCTTGCAGGGCCCCCCCCTCACCAAGGAAAGCGCTTGTGCTTTGAGCAGCTCCTAGAGTTGGTGGTGATATGACGACATCACGGCCAACTGCTTCCAGGAGGCCCATCCTGGGCAGTTTAGAGTCAGGGGCAGGTGGGAGGGCCCAAGGTAAAGCTGCTTTATTTGCCCCACTTACTTACAGTCCGTAAAGATCCCAGCTGCTGCAGCAGGCAGTATGCTCTCTGCCCTGATGTGGGGTCCCCTAAAGTGGAGGGCCCAGTGTGATGACATTGTTCACACTGGCTTAAGGTTGGCCTTGGGCACTATAATCTTGCTATAACTGTCACATTTCCCTTATTTTTCCTGTTGTTAACCCTCGACCTACATTTATCTGTTCGGTGGGAAAGGCCCCAATTCCCACTCTAGTTGTGTAGGCCTTCACGACACCATACACCTCTCCAATGTACTGAGGAGGAATGCCCAGACCAGTGCAGACTCCGCCCACAGTGCAGTTTGATGATGTCACGAAAGGGTAGGTGCCTGCCAAAAAACAATGATGATAAATGGTCCATGGGAACAACACACTTCACCTTTTGTTATTTTATTTCAAGATGCCCTCATGCAAGCACTGTTAGTTTACTTTAAGCAACCTTAAAAGATTAAAATAAGGAGACCCTGATCACATCTGCAAGTAAGGTGGAGCAAATCTGCATAGTACTGGAAGAATCTGTGAAGTAGACTGTTGCTGGATTATAAAATGGTAAAGTACAGGTGGAGCTTTTTTATTTCCAGGAACCCTTTTTTGTGGATACCAGAAAAAAACCCAAGTTAAATGAAATAATGCTGTTATTTAGCATTCAGCCTTTAAAAGAGCTTCTCCTACCATAGCAATGGGCTGCAGCCATTCTCCAGGGACTTAGAGTAATTAGTATCCATTAGCTGAGATAAGACCTCTTCCCTTCGCCCTGGAGCAAGGTGAAAAATGCAAAACGGAAGTGTTCATCACACTTCCAAGAGTGAGGGAGGAGGTCTTATCTCAGAGCTAATGAGATTGGCTACAGATCTCATGGCTGCAGCTGTGTTGCTGTGGTAAGAAAAGTTTTTTTAAACGCTTAGCAGCACGTGTTTGTTTAACAAAGAGTGCTTTCCTTCTGCACTGAGTCAAATCAGCAGATGGGAAAACCGCGGATGAGAAGGCTCCATTTGGATAAGCAAAATTTTAATTTTACAAATCTAAGTTTAATTTAGGGTTCATTATCCTGTTATCCTGATACCCTATTATCCATACGGAAATTGAGCACATAGTTATCTGAACTATTAGAAAGCACCTAGAAGGTACATCTAGTAGTGAGAAATATCTGCCTTCCCTCAATCCCTTATGCAATTTTTCCAAGACTTCCTGACTTGGATACAAAAAGAGAAGTACATTCTTGTCAAGTTCACACAAAGTTAAGATGCACCTCAAGCCAGGTCCTGATAATACGTTGAGACATCATCCCTTAAGGTTCATGCACATATAAGAGTGAAGGGGTGAAGTCTCTGGACCAGTTTGCAGACTTTATCTTTACCAAGTGTATACTGTGCCTGTAAAACAAATCTGCACACACGAAGTCAGGAAATTTTGAAGAGGTGGATGTCAATGGAGATAAAAGAGCGTATTGAATAAGGGTGACTTACCAAAGTCAATGTCAAGCAATGCCGCATTGGCACCCTCTACAAGAATTTTCTTTGGAGAGCCATGCAGTGCTTCGTACATAAAATAAACACCGTCTCGCACCATCGGTCTTATTTTTTCAGCGTATCCCTGCAAGATTCAGTGCACACAGAAGTTTAATCGAATGTTTATCTGACTGGCAGTAAGCCAAGAACAAAAGCATTCCAAGAGCCAAATCACAGAGTTACATTTCAAGGATGATGGATAGATTCATCCAGATCAAAATTAAGGCAGTTTACTACAGGTCAAATTTGTAGCTCCTTAGGACACAGTTGAGCCATTACAGTGTAAGGCCAGAACTAATATGTGCATTTATTTCAGGGATAAAACCTAAGTATGGCATGGAATAACATGTAACAAGTTCACTAGTTATTCCAAGTTCTAATTATTTTCAAAGTAGTTTGCTGCTTCAGTCTTAACCTCGGTGTGACTGAAGATTATTTCCATGTCTTCTAAAACAGTGCTATTCAAACTGTGGGATGTCAGCTGGAAAGCTGGGAACAGCCATCTTGGAAACTGCAGACCTTACTCTTGTTATATTCCTTTTGTGAGTGTTAACAGTTTGAATTTTGAAGTGACTTTTTTAAAAATTTTGTTTTTAGTTCAGTGCTTTCTATTAGAGATGTTTCATGGTTGTGCAATTGTTGCAGTCCAAGAATGCTAGTTTGCATTCCAGGAGTGTCATTTTATTATGTAATGACATAATGACATCACTTCCTGTTTGATGATGTCACTTTCTGCCACAACATCACTTCCAAGTTAATGACATCACTTCCGGTGGATCCCGACATGAGTGCCATTCTAAAAAGTGGGTCCCGGTCTAAAAAGTTTGAATATCACTGTCCCGACATCCAAGACATGTCCTACATTTCAACCTTCTGTCCTAGGTAAATTTCAAAATGCCCTACATTTCAAGACCGACAGGGGGTGCCAGCATCAAGAGGAGCTTGATGTAAAATATACAAATTAGGTCCTCCGGCCTCCCCCTCTTCTGATTCCAGTCATTCTCCAAATCTCCTCTGGTATGTAATTCCTTCATCAGCCGTTAAAGACTGATTTCTGGAATCATGGTGAGAGGGTTTTAAGCGTGTGGGGTTCGGCACTTCTCAGTGCTAAGTGAGTGATTCGGAGACTGAGCACTGTTGACTGGGGAATTCAACACTGGGATAACTAGCCTGGATTAAGCAGGTGTGTTCTCTCAGCCCACCAGCTGAGGGGGGGGGAAGTGGGGTCTCTTGCTCCAGCTCCAGGCATACTGTGTGGGGAGGGTGACTGTGTGTGGGGTGGGGTGGGGAATGGGAGAAAGACAGTGGGGGAAGGGTGTTGGCTTGCTTGGCCAACCATGAAGGAGGACAAGATACCCCTGGGCAACCATGGAGGAGAATATATGAGGGTTCTTAGAGCTAGGAATGTCCTTTTTTGTAATGTCCTACATTTACGGTGCTGTGTCCTCCTTTGTGGTTATGACATCTGGTCCCCCTGGCCCTGGTACAATCCAACATCTCAACATAAATGCATATCCCTAGCATCCTAGAGGACACTCTTTGGAGTCCCACGGAGAACACAGGAAGCTGTCTTATACCAAGCTTCCTTTAGCTCAGAACTGTCCACGCTGACTAGCATTGGCTTTCCAGGGTTTCAGTCAGGAATTTTTATCTGCCCCAACTGAAGATGCTACCAGGGATTGAACCTGGGACCATGCTATTGCCCTCCCTTCAAGCTCATGCACTCCCATTTCCCCATTACAAAATGTCCCCGGACTCAAGTCCAGACAGGCCCGTTCAGGCCACAGACTCCCATTCAAAAGCAAATGCCCCAGAACAAAACAGTCAAATATTACGGACTAGCAATTGTCCAGGCCACCCAAACAAGTAGCTGAGAAAAAAGTACATCTTATGTGGCTCCCCATTTGCCATTTCCTGAAGGATGCTGCTCTGCTCCAAGGCTAAATCCACCCAGACTCCCAGTTTTCCGATGGACCAATTAACACATGCAAGTACACTTAATACCACCTGCAACACTACTTCCTATAACACTGTTAGTTGTACCACTCTGTGTCCTGGGCCTAATTTGCTCATTATTATAAACAAGACACAATTCAAACAATTCAAATTTAATTATATATACAATTTAATTGTACCTATTAAGACAATTCAAAAGTTTGATGCTGAGAGGAACAGCTGTCTGAGCTAGGGTTTCAGCCAATGGAGGCTGTATAGTCTGGCCAAAACATGGCCAATTGCTTGCAACCATGAAATGTTTTGAGAGAGGAAGCAGCAATTTATCTAGAATCTCCAACAAGATGCCTGTAGTTCCCAAAGCTAAGTCATGACCTGGCTTATCCTCCTGGAGGTAGCTCTTGCCAGAATATTCCACCACTGCCATGTTGGAGGAGTAACAGCAGTAGTGGTCACACACACAGCAGGCTGTGACTAATGCACGGGTGAGTGCATTATGATGGCCAAACTGGATCTGGTCCCTGATGCAAAAGCTCTTTCCATGGTGATTAATAAATTATTCCAAATTTATCATATCCTCTCTCCTTGGAGCTCAAGGTAGAACATAAGGTTCCTCCCTTGCCCACATTTTAGCCTTACAACTGTGCTCTGAGATAGGTTAGACCAGTGATTCCCAAACAGGGGTTGGGACCCCCAAGGGGGTAGCAAACCAATTTTCAGGTGACTGAGAAGAGCTTGGGGCAACCATCTTGAAAAATTGGGCACCATCATCTTGGAAGCTTAATTTTGGCTAGGGAAGAGGCTAGTTCATGGAATGCTACTAAGCTGGTGATTCCCTTCCCAAGGCACACTGCCTCCATGCATAAGAACAGAGACTCACTAGATCAGGCCGAAGGCCCATCTAGTCCAGCTTCCTGTATCTCACAGCAGCCCACCAGATGCCTCAGGGAGCACACGAGACAACAAGATACTTGCATCTTGTTGCCACTCCCCTGCCTCTGGGATTGTAAGGTAGCCTACTTCAACTGTCACTTCCTCAATGCTTGTGGCTGCGAGGGAAATTAGCCTTGGTGTGTGTGTGTGTGTGTGTGTGTGTGTGCGTGTGCGTGTGCGTGTGCGTGTGCGTGTGCGTGTGCGTGTGCGTGTGCGTGTGCGTGTGCGTGTGCGTGGGTCTCTTTCCAAGCAAGCATGTCACCCCTTCCTTGAGAATGCCTAGGTGAGTCTCAGCACATGGAGAAGAGAAATGTTAATACTAACATTTGGCTTTACTACCTTGGTCAGCAACGGCATGGAGACGCCACAACGCTTTCTCTGCAGTGTTGTTCCCAGTGCTGAACTCAGACTCAAACATCACTTAATTACAAAGCATTAAGAACATTCTAAAGAGGATGTCAAACCCTCTTGACTTTCAATTCTTTTGACTTTCAAAAAGGGTGATTTATTTTAAAAATGACTTCACTTCCTGCATAATGACATCACTTCCAGCCCTAGGTCTTAGAGGAGTCCTGACTGGTCATCGTACCTAAAAAGGGGGTCCCAGTGAAGAAGAGATTGGGAACCACTGGGTTAGACTGAGATTGGCTCACCCCAGTGAACTTTGTGTCTGGGTTGAACTGGATCTCCCTGCTCTTCGCTCAGGGTTCCAACCACTGCACCCCAATGCTCTATAGCCATATCACAAATACAAGTCATGACTTGATATGTCATCAAGTGATGGATATGCATCAAGTGATGGATATGCATTTGTGAACTCATCCCTAGAATCCTTCTGAAATGCTTATGCTCAACTCCCATTCATTTCATGGGGGGGGGGAGGTTGTGCAGAAGTTCCCAATGAATTGTGACCTCAAGCAAGTGCTGTACAACAGATGAGCTACTCCTGGACAAGGAAACGTTCAGTTAAAATTCACTCTCCCATTTTGAAGACCTTGGCTGGGATTTCAGAGGGTCCCTTGGAGGAGTAAAAGGCCTTTTCCCTATTGCTGACTCTCTCTCTCCTTGCAGCCCTGCATTCCATGTCATTCTGGAAGGATCCTGACCCCTCAGGAGCAGCTTTTCAAAGGGGGTAACAAAACACAGCAGTGGGGAGACAGAACCCCCTGCACACTCCAAGCTAAATTGTGCTTGCATTGCTCTGAATCCTGCCCAGCATAAATGCAGAACAACATTTCTACATACAATACATACGTACTTCTGCTTTACCTTGTATCTATCTCCATTTTAAACTGCTATTTCTGAGAAAATAAAGCCACTTATATTTTCTCTTTGATCACATTGTTTTATTTTTAGTTCCTTCTAATTTTCCTCTCTAAACTGTGATTCTCCCTTCTGGTCATCTAAAGCCGGATCTGCTGGTGTAGTGACTTTTTTTCCTCCTCCGGGTGACCCAGGTTCTGCCGGGGAGCAAAGTTACTATACAAAGTTACTATACTATACTATAGTAACTATACTATATACCCTATATATATACTATACTATATACCCTATATACTATATATACTATATACCCTAATGGTCACTGCAGCCAGCCGCTTCCAGGTTCTGTCACCCAGCAGGCTGAGACCCCACTGTTCTGGGCAGGGGCAGTTGGCCACAGTAACACTCGGTGACCGTAGTTGCGGCTGTAACTTCACTCCCCGGCAGAATGGTAACTGCGGGTTTCAGCAGGGAGACGCTTGGCTGTTGCAGCCGTCTCCAGTTTGGATACCGCTGATCTAAAAAGTCTTAAATGGACACTTTACCACTTAGTTCCGTTGCTGTTTTATTTACCTTTAGTTTCTTCAGTTGCCCCTCTGTGTCAACTTCCAAAGAAGGGAACATCGACTTGTACTGGTGAGCCAGATTCTTGAACCTATAGAATACAAAACAACGTGGCTGCACACATGAAGAATTCTGGAGATCTGGCTTCCTGTTTTAACAGCCCTTGGCTACAGTTCACGGAATGCTACTAAGCTGGTGATTCCCTCCCCAAGGCACACTGCCTCCATGCATAAGAACAGAGCCCCACTGGATCAGGCCAAAGGCCCCTCTAGTCCAGCTTCCTGTATCTCACAGTGGCCCACCAGATGCCTCAGGGAACACACGAGACTACAAGATACTTGCATCTCATTGCCACACCCCTGCCTCTGGGATTGTAAAGTAGCCTACTTCTAAAATAAGGAGGTTGCACCATCCATCATGGCCTGTACACTGTGTTGGACTGTTCCTCCAGAAATCTGTCCAACCCCCTTTTTAAAGGCACCTAGGCCAGACACCATCATCGCCTCCTGTGGCAAGGAGTTCCACAGATTAATTACCCGCGGGGTAAAAAAGGTATTTCCTTTTAGCTGTTCTCACTCTCCCAACACTCAATTTTAGCAGTTGTTCCCTGGTTCTGGTGTTGTGGGAGAGGGGCAAAAGAATATCGCTCTTTTGATTCTATCCCTCCCCTGCATAATTTCGTGCGTCTCAATCATGTCCTCCCTCAGGCACGGGGACCAATTTCAGCTGATGAGGATGATCTGAGTGGGGGGTCTCTCCTCGACACCCCCCCACTCCCGTGCAGGCCTCCCTCCCTCCCAGTCATGCAAGGCTCAGGCTTCGTGTGCGAGCTGCCAGGTCTTGCCCTCCTAAGTATGCACAGAAGCTGCCAGGTCTTGCCCTCCTAAATAATGCACAGAAGGGATAGAGTCAATCGAGGGATGTTCTTTTCCCTCTCTCAAAACACCAGAACCAGGGGGCATCCGCTAAAACTGAGGGTTGGGAGAGTTAGAACAGATAAAAGGAAGTACTTTTTTACCCAGCGGGTAGTTAATCTGTGGAACTCTTTGCCACAGGAGATGGTGATGACATCTAGCCTGGATGCCTTTAAGAGGGGATTGGATGGATTTCTGAAAGAAAAGTCCGTCATGGGCTATAGGCAATGATGGGTTGTAACCTCCTTACGTCAGTAGTAGGCTACTTCAGAGTACTGGGTGTAAGGGAGTGGCAACAGGATCCAAGCATCTTGTTGTCTCGTGCCTCCCTGGGGCACCTGGTGGGGCCGCTGTGAGATACAGGAAGCTGGACTAGATGGGCCTTTGGCCTGATCCAGCAGGGCTCTTCTTATATTCTTAAGTACACAGGAGGCACTTTCCCAAGTGGTGCTCCTCTTATATTTAGCAGAGGAAGAGTAATGGTCCCTCTTCACCCCAGCGCAGTGTCTTTTCTAGCGGTTGTTGCTGGTGATGTTGTGCATTTTTTTTTAGATTGTGAGCCCTTTGGGGACAGGGAGCCATTTTTTTGCCTGTAAACAGCTTTTTAAGTATTTGACATGATCCAAATCAGACACAAACTGTACAGGATATATTGCTTTATAAATGTATTGTTTCCAATTTTGTTTTAAGGTGGGTTTTAAAAAACTCTTCCCCCGCCCCACCGCTATGTTAGCTGTTGCTGGTGTTTGGTGGTTGCAAAATAATAATAGTTTATTAAAATAAACACTCATCACTTCTTGCTGAGCGTTTCAACAAGGTACCTTGAAGAAAATTCATCGAAGTCTGAAAGAAGATCACAAACTCGAAGCCCTGTTCGTGCAGCTTTGGAAGAATAGGTTGGTCCAATTCCTTTCTTTGTTGTGCCAATACTAGTAAAAGCAAGAAAAGAATGAGAAATGTCAAACATTATTGACAGAAAGACATCTTACAGCAAGATTGACATTTTAAGGGCCTTATAGCACTTTTGCTCGACAGTGGAAATGGTTTCCACTTAAACTCTCCCTGGAGTGACATTTCAAATTTTAAGGAACTCTATCCTCATCCAAAAAAGGGACGTGGTGGCGCAGCGAGTTAATCCGCTGTTGCTGGGCTTTCGACCGCAAGGTTGGGAGTTCAAGACTGCACGATGGAGTGAGTTCCCGTTGCTTGTCCCAGCTCCTGCCAACCTAGCAGTTCGAAAGCACCTAAATGCAAGTAGATAAATAGGGACCACTTTGGTGGGAAGGGAACGGCGTTCCGTACGCTACGGCGTAGAGTCATACCGGCCACATGACCACGGAAGCTTGTCCTCGGACAAAAACGCCGGCTCTACAGGCTTTGAAATGGAGATGAGCACCACCCGCTACAGTCGGTCACGACTAGACCATTCGGTCGTGGGGAAACCTTTACCTTTATCCTTATCCAAGTCAGATCATGTTGCACCCTCCTCTAAACTAAAACCCTAACAAAACTGAAAAGATGCACATGGGAGAACGATCCACTTGTGGGTCCTAACCTACCAGTTGAAGGCCAATGAAGTGCGTGCAATTGTGTGCGTCTCATGCGCATACGAACACACTTCTGAAACTTCCTAGCATGTGGTATTAAACTACTGTGTGTGTCCTTGCAGAGCACTCTGTTTCAAACAGCCAGGGTAGTCAAGCCACTAACCTCCACCTTTGAGCTGCTACCCACTCACAAGCTGGGGCAAACAGTCAGGCCTATGGTTCTGCAGGGAAGCCAGGAAGTGGTTGCGATTTTGTCTGCCCACTCTCCTCTGGGAGTCAGCCAAAAATCTTTGGGAAATTTTGTTCTTGAGCTACAGATTGCAACTGCTCCTTTCAACAGCAAACACCCCAATCAACTAGTAGTTTCCTTTATGACATGACACACAATGCACAGGGCCATAAGGTGACTGTCATGCCAAACTATGTGCCAAACTCTGAGGCTCCTGTGTGTTTGCTGGTTTTCATTCCCTTGCTCCCAAACCTTGCAGAACTTTCTAAACAGGTCAATTGGGTATCACTTTCCAGCTCACTGACTTATCTAATGTAACATCTAACACAGGAGGCCTGGCAGGGCAGACTGGGAAGAAAAGAAACCCGACAGTTGGGAGAAGGCTGTGCACTTCCTCAGTGCATTTACAAAAATGCAAATGGAGGCTAGTTAGGAATGAGGAATGGAAGACGAGCAATCTGACAACCCCTTTTACTATGGGAGAGCTGGAAGAGGCAATAGGTAGGTAAAGCAACCAGCACTGATGAGATTCAGGTTGAGCAGATCAAACACAGGAATGGCTACTTAACTTTTATAATAGATGTTTAAGTACCGCTCAAATACCCAAGATATGGAGGAAGGCCCGTGTGATAGCCATACTCAAGCCAGGCAAGCCACCAGACGATCCAAAAAGCTATAGGCCCATATCTCTCCTTAGCCATCTATATAAGATATTTGAACATCTAATCCTGAATCGGCTGAGTGAGATAGTAGACCCCCTGCTTATACCACAGCAAGCAGGCTTTAGACCTGGTAAAAATGGTGTAGCTCAAATCCTTAATTTAACACAATATATTGAGGATGGTTTTGAACTGAAGGAAATTACAGGAGTGGTGTTTATAGATCTCACCACGGCCAATGATACGGTTAATCATGCTGCCCTGTTGAAGAAAATCTACTATCTTACAGAAGATTATAAATTTACAAAAATTATAGGCTACCTATTAGAAAATTGTAGATTTTTTGCAGATTTTCAGGGACAACAAAGCCGATTGAGAATCCAAAGAAATGGACTGCCACAGGGCAGCGTGCTAGCCCCCCATGCTATTTAATATACATACTAATGACCAACCGCTGCCAGAAGCTACCAGAAGTTTTATTTATGCCGACGACCCAGCAATCGCCACACAGAATGCAACTTTCGAGGCTGTTGCGGAATGACTGACTAAGATATGAATATATCATAGGGATAATTGGTTAAAACCAAATTGTTTAAAGACACAAATCTGTGCTTTCCATCTGAAAGACCGAGAAGCGTCAAGAACATTGCAGGTATGCTGGAATGGAACCAACTTAGAACACTGTGCTATCCCCAAATACTTGGGAGTAACTCTGGATCGTACACTGACTTTTAAGACTGTTTTAACACCAAACAGAAGGTCTTTCCCAGAAATAATATCCTGAGGAAAATAACGAACACAAGATGGTGTGCCCAACCGCATGTATTAAGGACATCCGCTTTAGCACTATGCCACTCGGTTGGAGAATATGCCAGTTCTGTCTGGTATAGATGTAATAATGCAAAACAGGATGTGGCACTAAATGAAACAGCAAGACTGGTCACAGGACGCCTAAAACCAACTCCAATACGAAAGGTGCATTACCTAGCTGGCCTTCCCCCTCCCAAATTTCGTCAGGAAAGCACAGCGCAGAAGGAGTGGGTTAAAGCGATGTCCCTAGAAACACACCCACGGTATGGCCATCAACTTCCACCGTCAAGATTGAAATTGCGGAATAGCTTCCTTAGGACTGCGGCCCCCCCTAATAACCAGTCACCACAGACTGCTTTGGAACTATGGAAAGCGAGCAAGGAGCTGCCGAGTGAATGGGCACAAACACATGTATGCCCGCCACCAGGCCAAGAACAACCGTGGCCTGTATGGAAATCCTTAAATGGACTGCGTGCTGGGGTAGGAAGACAACCTGAGGAAATGGGGTTTCCCCATAAAAGACATGCTGTGTGAATGTGGAGAAGAACAAACCATCTCACCAATGCTAAAGTGCACACGGTGCCCCTCTACATGCACAATGGAAGATCTTATGTTGGCAAGGGAGAACGCTGTTGAAGTGGCCCAGTACTGGGCAAATGATACCTAGTTTTAACCTTGTATTTTATTCTAAAAATATATTTTGATGCATGTATAAAATTATATTAATGTAGGTGCTTCTGATACGAATAAAGAAAGAAACCTAATCGGGGGGAGGTTGCGACAATGTTTCAAGGCCTGTGCAAGAGGGGCTTGGTTCCAATCCACTAATGGTGCTGCCTTCTCAAAACTGAGTTCTGGACAGAATCCTGCACAGCCTCCTCCCACTGTCTTGCCCTGCAGCCCCTAAGGCTGGCCCTGCTCAGGCTTAGGTCGTTGTGAAGAGGTCTGGGGAAAATAGGGCAGGTAGGGAGGAATCAGATTAGGTCCCTGGAGGAGGGGCCAGGATCAGTAGCAGATCCCCCGTCTCATACTTTATTTATTGCATAAATGGAACTTATTGGGGCTGTGGCATGAAAAAGGTTGAAGACCACCTTTTTAGAGAATTGGCAAGCTGCAAGTGTCATTAGAAAACCTGCCCCAGCAGGATCCTACATGCAGAGGCCTGTGACTTGCTTGGGATCCTATTTTGCACCATACCCAGTGATGTCATGCAGGGGGAACACGGGGGAACTCAGTTCCACTTGTTAAAATTAGGGCTGACTCCGCCCACTTCACTCTCCCAATTCCTCTGCAAAGAGCTTTTCTTCTTGGTTGGCCGGCACTCAGAGGGTTAAAGGGAGCGACTCCGGATTCCTAGGGGGGCGAAGGGGGAAGGGCTGCAGTGGAGAAGTCCCGTCCTGCACAGCCCCGTTCCTCGCTCCCTCCAGCCACACACGTGGAGTCAGCAGCCGCTCTGGTGAAAAGGCCACTGCAGCCCACTGGGGAAAAGGGGCGTCCTGGGGGTGCGGTGGCGAATCGAGGGGGGCCCTGGAGGGGATGGAGGGGAGCTGGGACTTTTTGAAGCTGCCCTCCTGATGTGCCCGACATAAGCAGGCTTTGGTGTGGGGAAGCGCCCAAGGGTGCCGTCCGGAGTGGTGCCGCCCCTCAGACCCATCCACAGGTTCCTGCCTCATTCTGCTCAGCCAGCCTCGGCTTCGAGGCTGCTGCCCCCATGCCAATTTTCAACTTCCCTGGCAATTTTGAATAACGCCACCTCGCCTAGCCGCAAAGACCAAGGAAAGGCTTTCGCCGCTGTCTCTCCAGTCCAGAGCGTTTCATTGGCGCTCTGGGTGTGAGGCTTCTTTGGTAGACAGTCCCCATCGCTATTGGAGCTGCAATTGGGGAGGGGGGAATTCTTCGCTTTCTGTTCTGTAGGCGCCAGGCGCTGTACAGAACCGGCTGGCTCCGCCCACTCATCACTGATGTCATCACTGGCTAGGAACCAGCCACGGGTAGACCTGGGCTCCGCCAGCCTCCAGAGCCCAGGTCTACCCATAGGAACCAGCCGCGGGTAGACCTGCGCTCCGCCAGCCTCCGGCTTATGACGTCACTTCCGGTGGGCGGGTCCTGACACATGCCAATCAAAAGTGAGTTCCTGTTCTTAAATCATTTAGATGCCACCACTGACCATACCCAAGTGAAAACGTAGCCAAGATCTGCATAGGCCACATTTAGGATCATGCAGTCCCCCAAAATCTAGAGTCTCAGGCAATGCTGTCTTGTAAGACAGCATTCAAATGAGAGTGGTTGGGGTGGACAGGGGGTTGAGACACAATGCTACACATTATGCAGTGCGCACCCTGTTCCGTTCAGATCTACCCCAATAGCAAAATTCAAGTATACCAAGATGTGCAATTACTTTTTTCCCTCTTGCGCTTGTCGCTGCACTTCTTGAAGTCCATCAACTGCCTGGTGAAAATCAAACACTGCACAGCAGAAGAAAAGGAATCAAATAAGACAAAAAAAAAAGAGTTTGGTTTTGAAATCATCATACACACACAATGACTTTAGTGCAAAGTCATTACAGTCTTACTCTGTGACTATTAGTAATATCATTTGCGGGAGTAAAGACATCATACATGATATGGGGGGGGAAACGTTATTTCTTCCTTATTTCATTGACAGTATTACCCCCTATGCCACAAAACTACAAACTCTACTCAGTGCAAATAAAGTTCTCAGAATGTGACAAAAAAATGCTGCAGTTGCTCAGAGTGCCTGATGCCCACAGCTTACCAATGTGCGCTCTGTCGGATATGATGAGTCTTTTCTCCCAGTCTCTTAAACCTGTCAAGGGAAATGCATTGAGGGTCAATAGGGTCTTGCTCCCAAAATGTTATAAGGCTTGCCTATAAGAAGTTACAACATGATTTATTGCTTCCTTCTTGTAGCTTTGAAATGATTCTTTAAAATCTCAGTGAAAAACATCATTGGCTTGCATCCAAGCTTCCTTGTGGGAGCAGACACTTCTGTTTTCAGAAGTCGGCTTCCCGAGTGCCACAGATTCCCATCCTATGCCAGGTTTGGTTCTGGGACTCCCTGGAAATACCCCCAGAAAACCCCACTAAATAAAAACAGTTAAGACATGCTCCTTTAAAATCGCAGAACAAAAATTGCTTTTCTCACAGGGAGCAAAGAGGCAGTCAGGACGGCAGTCTCCAACCATTAGGAGTGCAAACAACCCCCTCCCTTTGTCCTGGCTCGCTGAAGAATGGAATGTGGAACTAATTAAATGCTTTCCCCAGGAGGACGGCAGGAGGTTTAGTCAAGAGGGTTAAAGCCTCCGTTTGCCTGAAGATAGGATCCGAAGGTCGCCAACTCGAGAACACCGGAAGCTTCCGTGAGCGGCAGACCTTGAAAATGGCGACTGAAAAGAGCTGAGCTGTCTCCAGCTGCCTGTGAGAGAGGAGTTGTGCTGGGCCAGCTGCTTCTTTGGTGGGAGCAGAGAAGCCACTTATCAACCAGCAGGAAGGCAAGCGTGCGGCCAGAAAGACTAGACCACGAAAGTTCCATCTGTATGTTGTTGTAGTTCTTGAAAGACAGAATTTCTTTGTAATTTGTAAAAAACCCTTGGGGTTTTAGAGAAATAAAGCCTGCCTATGTAAACCACCTTGAATTAAAGTCAGAGGAGTAATCTAATGACCAAAGAAAGGCAGTATATAAATACTACTACTACTACTACTACTACTACTACTACTCCCATTCTGTTCTTGAGCCTGAGAGAAAGGAGGGGATCACTTGCATTTCTAGTTGTCTGAGACTGCCTTCTTAACTGCTTCTCTACTCTGCTCTCTAGCAGAGTAGAAAAACAGGTAGAAAAGAAGTTTGTGAACTGCGATTTTAAAGGAATGCATTTTTTCTCCTTCTCCACAGATCAGCACAGTCCTTCTAATTTGCATTCACCATCTGTGGATCAAAAATATGTGTATAGAAAGATTGGACCCATAGAACAAACTCCACTATGGAACTGAGTCTGTAGAGTTCACACAGCAAGGAGCCCGGAAGTTTGTTGGCTGACTTCCTCCACAGCATTCTCCCGGTAACAAAGGGGTGCAAATGTAGCCCAACTCTCTGAAGGTCTCTTTCATATAGAAAATGCAGGAAAATGCATATACTGTCATGAATTTAGTACTTGAAATGTTAATGTGTGACTTGATGCACTCAAAGAGCCAGACTCTGTGGCAGCAGCTCTAGGCTGTTCTGATTTGCAGCTGACCTTATCCAACATGCAAAGGAATTTTACCTGGGTTTAACTGCTAACAGTGGCACTAGAAACTAATTTCTGGGGCTGCTTCTGATGCAAACTGTTGCCAAAAACTATATGAGCATTGCAGCTGGCTCTGTCTTTGCACAGGATTAAAAATTCTCAGTACAGACCGGCAGGCTGGCCTCATCAGAGAGCACACCAGTAATTATTTTAGCTGTGCTTCACTGGCCACGCAGTGACATGAAAACTGCTCCCACCTTGTGCTGGATATCTCACCGGCTTCCAGAATGGTTCAATTTCTGAGCCTTTCAGAACCAGGGGAGGACAGGTGGGTCCAATTTGCTGTGTTCACTGCTTCCAATGACAAGCGCCCTGCCCCCTCCTCCACAACGAGTCCAGGAAACACCCAGAGTGCTGTAGAAGGGGAGCATGTGGCACCCCCCCCCCGCAATGCTGGCAGCCAGCTTCCAAGAGTTCTGCTTCCACCAACTTTTATGGCGAAGTCAAAAATCTTTTAAAAGGGAAAACACTGCTGCTGCCTGTCACAAAATTTGAGGAAGCAATTTTTCAAGCCACCACCACCACCACCCCCAAACCTGGAGCTGGCGCAGTTTTTCTTAATGTGCTGCTGTTCATTGCTACCATACCGACGCTGTTCGCCTCAGTGCTCAACTCCCACAGTAGGTAAAATCGAAGCATCCATTTACAAACCTTTTTTCTCGTTTTTTTCAGCTTCTTCAAACAAGCCCGGTAAATGTATAACTACCCCGTTACCTAAAAATGATACACAAAAGATTTGCTGTAAAAATAGAAAAATCAAACAGTCACCTTTCAAACTTATACACAAAATATAAACATAGGGCATCTCTTGTTATTCCAACCCATTTTCTACCAATGATGCACTGGAGATTGCATTTCTACCAAAGTTGCTCTAACACATCATTTGTAGAAAATGGGTTTAAGCCAGACCAATGGGCAATGAATGGGATCAAAATGTTTTTTCAAGCCTTCTATCTGAAGAATTAACTGGAAATGCCAGGAACTCCAGGCATATCTATGCAAAGCATGTCATAGCAAATCATTGAGCTATGACCTCTCCAAGACCTACTATTGTAATGCCTCACAAGCTTGCGCTGCTGAACATATGAACCCTCCCAGAAATCATTTGCCTTCTCCCAAGCCGCAGTGTCACTGTACAAGACACAGCCAAGACACACTGTAGGAAAGTTGGCAGGGAGGCAAAGGTAGCCAACTGTGTGCATTCAGATGCAACAGCAAACTATGGTTTGCTGCAAAGCAACACAGAACATTTCAACCTTGCCCCTTGGCACTCGTGTGCATTGCTATCAAACTTGGAGAATCAAGTCCGTTCTCAAAGTAACTGAGAAGCAAGTTCTCAAAGCCAAACTTTGAGAATTGCTTTCTTTCAGCAATAAGGGAATGTGCGAGCTTTTGGCTTGCTTTTGAGTGAAACCACAATTGGGGAAACCGGAAACTATTCATCTGGAAGAGAACCCACTAGATGCCCGAGACTTGGCTCTAAGCAGTTGCTTTTATACATGAGTTAATTTGTCTTTTTTTTTTTTTTTTATAAAGCTGGAGCAATGGGAATCACGCTGAAGATGCAGTATTAGAAATGGTGAGAGTTGTTCCTTTCGTTTGATTGAACACCCCCAAGCCAATCTGTCACTTGAATTGTGACCCGTCCGTGTGTTATTTTCCATACGTTAAAGCATTTCTATCTCAACTAGCTTTTGAGAGAGGGGGAGAGGCGGGTTGTGCCTGAAATCCAGAAGTGAGCTATTGTTAGCATTGCAATCCAATACTATTGTCCAATGCAATCCAATGCTAAAATCCAATCGGAGCTATTGTTAGCATTGCGAAGGCCTGATGAGGGGGCTGCCGGCCTCCCAAATCCTTCCAGAGGCTGGTGCAACCCCCAGATCAGGCATGAAACCCCCTCAGTGCCCAAACCGCCGCAATCGCTGCAGCGCTGTCGGGCACCTATTACTGGGCCACTCCCCTTAAAGGAGAATGGCCCAGTAAAGGCTCCCAAGGGTGGGTCGAAACCCAGCCTTTGGGAACCGCTGCATTAAAGTCTTCTGCAAGCCTGAAACAGCCACCGACACAGAGGGAGCTGCCTGCTGCATTGATGCCCGTATTGCTATGAACACACAAACGCACCTTATCCTGTGGTCCATTTAGCCCAAGATTTCAGACCACAGGGGGGTGCAAGTCTGTTTTACCAAGCAGAATTACACATCTTTGGAAGCAAGAAAGACTTCACCATTCTTCAAAAGATGGAGAGAGAGAGACAAAGAGTTCCACAACAGAGTCTTCTTATCCTTGTGTAGTTCTGCTATCTCCCTAGCTAGGACCAACAGACAACGCAACTAATTCCATGTGCTCCAGACCAGTTTTGGGTTTCTCTGTCTCAAATTGTAGACCTCCATATTCTGAAACCAGAAGGAGCTTCCAGCATTTCATGGTATGGCATGCTGGTCTGCAGGGCTGGCTCCAGGAGTGGTGGGGCCCAATGGGAGGCATTCTCATGGGGCCATCTCAGAGGTGTACCAGGGCGAAATCACGCCCATGGCATGCAACGTCATGACGTCACAATGTCGTGACGTCATGACGTTGGGGTGTGTGGCTTCTGTCTGCCATGTCAGCTAACATGGCGGGCAGAAGCCAAGCCCCCGCCTCCTTGTTTTGCCCAAGCAGCGGCCAGGAGACACCGCGCGCCTCCCCGATTCGTAGAGCGGGGGGGGGGGGCGCGGCTTCTCCTGGCTAACGCTTGGGCAATTTTGTCTGAGCAGTGGCCAGGAAACGCCAGCGCCTCCCCGGTTCTGGGGGGGGCAGTGTCTCCTGGCCAACACTCAGGCAAAACCCAAGCCACGGCCGAGGGAAGCCGCGCACCTCCCCGGCTCTGCAAGCAAGGGGGGCGCACAGCTTCCCTCGACCGTGGCTCAGGCATCCTCTAGGGCATTGTGTGTGTGTGGGGGGGGTAAGGGCCATTGGCGCCCCTTGGAAAATGGCGCCCATGGCTCTTACCACTTGTTACTACACTGGGCCATCTATACTACCCACAGCCCTCCACTTACCAAGAAAAGCACCTGTGGTGCTGCACACAGCACCTGGAAATAGTTGGTGGTGACATTATGACATCACCACCGACTGCTTCCAGGAGGCCCATTTTGGGCAGTTCGGAGGCAGGGCCCAAGGTAAACCTGCTCTGCTAAGCCCACTAACTTATAGTTCATAGAGATCTCAGCTGCAGCAGCAGATTATTTGCTCACTGTGCTGGTGCAGCCCCCCCCCCAAAGTGTGGGGCCCAATGTGATGACATTGGTAACATTGTATTAAGGCTGGCCTTGGTAGTCCACTATTCCAAGAAAAGGAATAAAAAATTCTATGGGACAGGCCCATGCTCTTGGGAACATCAGAGTGTTGTTTGGAACTCTGCCTATAAAATTTAACTTTTCAATATATATTAATCAAGCTGCCTACTCAAGATCACTCTTAAATTTTCCACCCCACTTCTGGCGATGTGATTTGTCCCCCGCATTCTATGGCTTCAGGATAGCTGAACTGTCCAGTTTGATTTGGGTTCTCATTCCCAGGGATGGAAGAACTGATTTACAACTGGATTCCCCAATTTACACATTCATCTTTTAACTTACCAATAAGAGAAATGGCCTTGGGATTAATGATTCCACTAGGAAAGAGGTGAAAATCATATTCTTTCCCATCAACAACCACTGTGTGGCCTGCATTATTTCCACCCTGCCAAAAATAAAAACAAAAAATGTTCATTTAAAGCATTTTAAGCTGACTTAGACGAAGAATTGACGAAAAATTGACGAAAAATTCACCACAGTGGGCAGAAATTATATGCCTTACATTTAAAAACACATTGAGCCCATGGGGTTCAGAAAACCCAGCTACATACAGACTCGTCTTTATTATTTTTGCCTTCCTCGCTCAACTGCTTCACTGTTTTCACATACATTTCAGAAGTTGTGCTTTCTTGTACAACTGTGTAACAGAGGGAGGTTGTATAACTGATGGGTGGTGCAACCTCCTTACGTTAACAGTAGGCTACTTCAGAATGCCAGGTGCAAGGGAGTGGCCATAGGATGCAGGCATCTTGTTGTCTCGTGTGCTCCCTGAGGCACCTGGTGGGCCGCTGGGAGATACAGGAAGTTGGACTAGATGGCCCCTTGGCTTGATCCAGCAGGGCTCTTCTTTTGTTCTTATATGTTCTTAGAGGTTCGCAAATGTTTTAGCATCAGAACCCACTTTTTAGAATGGGACCCACCAGAAGTGATGTCATGGCCAGAAGCGCCATCATTGTGATGCCAGAGCCTGCTGCTTTCCTGAGAATGCAGCAGTAAATTGGGTTATTTATCAGTCATTTTTTAATAGCAAAGTGAATCAGAAAGAAAAAAAAGCCTTACAACCTTGACACAAACAAAACAACCACACAGCCCTCCCTTTTTCCAGCATCCCATCTTCTCATATTTTCAAAAACAGCTGTGCTAGATGTTATGGTGGGTCCCAACCCACAGTTTGAGTGGGTCCCAATCCACAGTTTGAGAAACAGGGCTGTATATGGTTTCTCAAAGCCCATCTTAGAAAGCATATTGTAAACAAAGACGGTGAGTGCAATCCTAATCTGGAGTTAGGACAGCACAGTTAGGGCAGCAAAGTTTGCCTGGCACAGGGGCCACCATAAAGCCTATTTGGACCACACTTGGAGTCAGGGAGGATGGTGCACGTCTGTGTGCTGGCCTCTCTGACTCCGAGAGTGGTCCAAACCTACTTTACGATGTCCCTTGGGCCAGTCAAACTTTGCTGTCCTAACTCCAGGTTAGGATTGCGCTCTTATAATAATTCCAGTGCTGCAGTCAGAGAACAGGCTACTATGGGAAATGAAAAGATGATGGTGATGCTATAATTATTGCAAGATAATTTATTTGCCATATTCCTATCCTGCCTTTCTTCCCATGAGATGACTCAAAGCAGGTCCCCTCTGGGAATAACTTCCTTATTCCATGAGTAAGTTGTCTAGTAGATATAAGAAAATTAACTTCAAGAAGAGTTAATTTATGGCCATCCTCCAGACTTTGTCCTTTCTGATTCTATTTTAAAAAGTCTATTTTTATCGTTGCTTTCCCTTGTCTATCAGGGCTCAATTTGCAGAGATTCCACTTCACTGTATCAGAGGGAGGGTAAGAGGAACGCCAATTGTTCCTGCTGGGGTCCATTCCAATTCGGTGCCCCCCTCCCAGAATAGTTCCCTTGCCCTGCCCATTTCACCTAGTAATTGATAACAAAATGCAAGGGCCAGTAGCCAATTTGCTTATTTTACTCATCTTTTCCTTTTATCTCATGTTGATTAGATGAGAGTTTTTAACAGGGATTGTTTTCAGATGGTTATTTTAACCTGCAAATTCTTCTGAGTGTATTGACAGAAAGGCTGGGTGTAAGTGTGGCGATATTGCAATGTTATTTAATAATAATAATAATAATAATAATTATTATTATTATTATTATTATTATTATTATTATTATTATTATTATTATTATAAGAATTTATACCCTGCCTTTCCCATGCCGAAGCAAATGCCCAAGGTAGCTTACAGAATTACATAATAAGATTACAATAGAAAATAACTCAAAACATCAAGTACAAAAGCATTTAAACATTAAACTTTTAAAATACAAGCACACAAATAAAACATTTAAAACAGGGCAAGACTCAACACATCTCTTTAGACCATTGGTGGGGTGGGGGGGGGGCAGAGAAGCAATCTTGTCCAAGGGACCAAGCTTCAGAGGCAAACATCCACTGCACTAATCTTACAATGCCTAATCTTGCAATGCCTATGTCTACAAATCAAACAAAAAAGCTGTATTCATTAGAATAGTGGTTCTCAAGCTTTTTTGCACTGGGACCCACTTTTTAGAATGACAATTTGTCCAGGACCCACCAGAAGGGATGTCATGGCCGGAAGCAACACCAAAGACTGATGCTTTCCAGAGAATGCAGCAAAAATATTTTTTATTTAATTATTGTAAGCTGCCTTGAGGGACCTAAGGGACATGGTGGCGCAGTGGGCTAAACCGCTGCTGCTGGGCTTTCCGACCGGAAGGTTGGGAGTTCAAGACTGCGCGACGGAGTGAGCTCCCGTCACTTGTCCCAGCTCCTGCCAACCTAGCAGTTCGAAAGCACCTAAATGCAAGTAGACAAATAGGGACCACGTTGGTGGGAAGGGAACAGTGTTCCGTGCACTACGGTGTATAGTCCTGCTGGCCACATGACCATGGAAGCTTGTCCTCGGACAAAACGCCAGCTCTACAGGCTTTGAAAAGGAGATGAGCACCGCCCCCTACAGTCGGTCACGACTAGACTATTCAGTCGTGGGGAAACCTTTATATTACCTTTAAGCTGCCTTGAATTCCCCTCACTGTGGGAAAAAAACGGGGTAAAAAAAATAACCACGCAGCCCTCCCCCTTTCCAGCATCCCATCTTCCCATACTTTCAGTATGGCTGCCCTAGGAGCTTTGCGACCCACCTGAAATTGGCTTGCAACCCACTGGAGGGTCCCAACCCAGACAGTTTGGGAACCACTGGATTAGAACATACATAGGATTTTGAAATGGCACTTTTCTGCTTTCACACTCACATTACCACATAAGCCAGTTGTCTTCAACCTTTTCATTCCCATAGGTTGCTGCAACCCCACAACTGAGGCTTCGTGATCCCATTGGGGTCCTGACCCTAAGGTTGAAGACCACTGACATAAACAACATGGTCCAGATTAAAAGTGACTCTACAGCTTCAGCACCCCCAGTAAAAATGCTTCAGTTCCCTTTTACCAAGTAATTCTAACATCCCCCAAGAGAAACTGTTATCTGAAGATGTGTGATTTTTCCTGCTACCCTGCCTACAAGTGTCAGAAGAGCAGACATCCGAGGAGGAGGTAATTTTCCATTGTTGGCGTTTGATTATCATCCGGTATAACCAACTGAGATTTCATGATGGGTGCTGAAAGGCCACACTTGTTTTCTTACAGAGCTTCGGTAACTTTAAACTTGACCTTCTCATATGCTGCTGGTGATCTTGCAGCCATTTTATCAGGACCTAAAGGAGAAGCCCAAGTTTAAAATAGCAATGTCACCATGCAGCTTATAAGAACTCTCCAAGTGAAGTCTTTTCTTCACATACAAGTAAACTCCTATTTTGAACAGGCCACCTGGTTTTAATTACACAAAAGGAATTGCCTTATCCAATTTTGGAATGATCTCCATGAGAAAATTAGGTTGTCATGAGCTCAGTTTTTCAAAAATTGGCTTCAGCTGCAATCCTATACGCGCTTTCCTGAGAGCAAGACCCACTGAATACAGTGGGATTACTTCTGAATATACATGCATGGAATGGCACGGTTAGATACTTTATATTATTGGCAGTATTTATATACCGCTTTTAATACCTCAGAGGATTATACCTGTTCATCTCTGTTTGGCCCCAAGGCAAGCAGTAAATGTGTGTAACACATTTGTTTTGCTTTGTTTTTTGTGGTCCCCTGACAAGAATGTTTTAAAAAAAAACACACAGAAGTTTTTATATTTTGTTAGCCCAGGGCCTCATATGGGGAAGCCCCCACCCCCCACCCCGCAATTCAGATTTGGACCAAAGCAAGGAGAAAGGGGGCTTTAACCTTTCACCCTCGCTTGTGGTCCCACTCCAAATTGCTCCCCTCCTGCAAAGCTATTTGACCAGGGAGAAAAGTTTCCACTGATTCCAAAAGTCCACTTTTCTTTTTACAAAAAAATAAGCAAAATATAAATATTAAAAGAATATGTGGTTTGACCCCAAGCTTTTCAGCTACCCTCTCCCAGCAAAATAAGCAGTGGCGGACCTGAGGGGGGGCAGGGGGGTCAAATATCCTGGGCGCTGGGCTTGAGGGGCGTGGGTTTCAATGCCTGCCGGGGGCCCCCCCCCGCCCACCATGGATCGGGTCGCAAGCCGGCATTGCGACCCAACACAGGCATGCAGCGCTGGCTCGCCCCCTCCTTGGAGGAATGAGCCAGTTTTTGTGCGAGTGCCCCAGGTTGCTCTCAGAAGCAGCCTCCAAGGGGGGGGCAAATGCAATGGTGGGATTCAGGGGGTTCGCCCAGGTTCTACAGAACCGGTTGTTAAATGGCCGGGCCCCGCCCACTCGCGTACCTCGGCTGGCTTCGGGGTTTGTTTGTTTTTGGCTCCGGCTATGACGTCATAGAACCGGTTGTTAATTTATTTGAATCCCACCACTGGGCGAATGGGCGTTGCACACCGCGTCCGGTCACTCGGAGAAGCAACCCAAAGCAGCTACCCATCGCAGCCGTTCTGTGGGAGGCGGCACCTCTGGAGTTGGGCCCCCTCGCGCCAACCCCTCCCCATGGAAATAAGCTCACACATGAGTAGCTCTTCAGAATTTGCCCTGCAGCCTCTCAGCACGGCAACCTTTCGCCGTTTCCCCATGGTCATCTAATGTAATGGGCCAACCGCCTCCTGGCTGGCTTTCTGCATCCAACCTACTCCCAGAAACATCTTGCATTTGCCTTGGTGGTTTAGCCGTGGGCACCCCAGATCTTGTTTTCCCTCGCTCTGTTGTCAGCTCGCATTTGCTTCAGCAGAGCATGCGCTCTGTGCTCACTGAGCAAGACTTTCAACATTTAACAGACTTGAGCCCTGCTTTTCCCTCCCTGCTGCGGATACGTAAGGCAGCTTACATTAAAATACATAACTAAAACAACAAAGCAGTAAAATAGCAAAAAAGCTGGATGCATCAGCACAAAAGACATTTTAAAAATTAGCGGCAGATCAATACAGGCATGCCCCAGTATCCACTGGGGTTCTCTCCCACGGATACTTGAAACCGGGGTACTGGGGACATGCCGCACCTCAAAAAGGACACAGTGGAGCTGGAAAAGGTGCAGAAGAGAGCGACAAAAATGATTACGGGGCTGGGGCACCTCCCTTATGAAGAAAGACTGCAGCGTTTGGGGTTCTTCAGTCTAGAAAAAAGGCGCCTGAGGGGGGACATGATTGAGACATACAAAATTATGCACGGAAGGGATAGAGTCGATAGAGGGATGTTCTTTTCCCTCTCTCAAAACACCAGAACCAGGGGGCATCCACTAAAACTGAGGGTTGGGAGAGGTAAAACAGATAAAAGGAAGTACTTTTTTACCCAGCGGGTAGTTAATCTGTGGAACTCTTTGCCACAGGAGGTGGTGATGGCATCTGGTCTTGATGCCTTTAAGAGGGGATTGGACGGATTTCTGGAGGAAATCCTAACCCCTGCTAATTGGGCAAGAGGCACTTTTTCAAGTGGTGCTCCTCTTGTATTTAGCAGTGGGAGAGTAATTGTCCCTCTTCAACCCAGTACAGTGTCTTTTCTAGTGGCTGTTGCTGGGGATGTTCTACATTTTTTTAGATTGTGAGCCCTTTCGGGACAGGGAGCCATTTAACTTTAGTATTACTATTTGCCTGTAAACCGCTTTGTGAACTTTGTGTTGAAAAGCAGTATATAAGTACTATTTGATTGATTGATTGAGGTCCATTGTGGCCATGAAGGATTGTGCAACCTCCTTACAAAGGTGGTGGGCTACTTCAGAGTACCAGGTGCAAGGGAGTGGCAACAGGATCCAAGCACACTTACTTACTCCCTGGGGCACCTGGTGGGCCGCTGTGAGATACAGGAAGCTGGACTAGATGGGCCTTTGGCCTGATCCAGCAGGGCTCTTCTTACGTTCTTATGTCTTTTTAAAGAAAGGGGAACATCAGGGGTTTTGCTGCAACAAGGTAAACACAAAACATTCGCTTATGTTCCCCTATCTATTTCTTAGGCGTCCCGTTATCCATGTATCTGTAGATAACTGAAACTGTGGATATAATACAAGGGCGTGCCTGTGTATTGAATGTAAAAATGTAGCAGCAGGTAAATTGGGAGTGAATTGGGAAAGGGAGTTTTTGCTGCCACCACCCAAAGCTAAAAAACACAAATAGGAGGCACCTCGGGAAAACCACCCTCCCAAGTTAGATACAAGTGGCAAGTGATGGCACCGAGTCTGCAAGGGTCCAGGCAGAAGTAGATCTCTCTCTCTCTCTCTCTCTCTCAGAAATCAGCACTACCAGGGATGACCGGGTGTTTGTGCATGGGCAGATCACTCTCCCCTGACCCCCACCCCACCCCTGGGGTCAGCATGTCATCCACCTCCTGATTAAGACACTTGGGTTGCTCAGTCAAGGCCCTGGGGAGTGAGACATGATAGTGGAACGACAGCCAGCAAGGAGCAAGTGCTGTGCCCGATTTGTCCACCCCAGCAGCACAGATGAAACTGGCACACAGCCGGCCACGTGCTGGTTATGGGAGTGGAGAGGATTGGGATATGCTCACCTCTTCCATACCTCCCAACCTGCTGGTCAGCTTAAGGCCATCCACCTCCTCCTCCTCCATGATGAGGTTAAGCAACGTTGCCTCTCTGGACTAAGAAGAGCGCAATCCTATGGGCACAGTGGGCTGCTGGAACCCAGATGTGCAGCGTACTTTACAGCAGTTGCAAAAGATTACGCTGCAGACTTTCTTCATAAGGGAGATGCCCCAGCCCAGTAACCTTAGGGTGGTTCTTGGGGTGGACAGGGACACACTCGTCAATCATGGCTCCCAGAGTGCTGTTGAACCTCTCTGCCATCCCATGCGCTTAGGGGATGGTGGGGGTTGGAAATGAGATGCTACACCATGACTCTCCTACAGCTTCTCCATGACCTCAGAGAGGACATTAGTGCCAGAGTGAGATAGACCCTCCTATAGCCAGCCTATCCTAGTGTGGTCCACCCCTCAGCCGTGGCATCTGTGTGGCTTAGAATGAGCACTTCAGGTCCCCAGGGGAGGAATCAGGCGTGAATCTAGGGGGTGCTAGGGGGGCACGAGCCATGGGCGCCATCTTGGGAGTGGGCGCCATAACCATGGCGCGCCACGCCCCCAAAATGGCGCCTGCAGCCCAGCCCGCCCCGGCCCTGCGCCGCGTTCCAGCTGGCCTTAACGAGCCAGCCAGAGCATGGAGAACGTGCTGCCACCCGGCGCCCCCTCCCACCCCTTGGAGCGGGGGACGGGGCGCCGCATTCTCCGTGCTCTGGCTGGCTCTTTAAGGCCAGCTGGAGCACAGAGAATGCGGCGCCGCGCCGCACCCCGCCCCCGCCTCTTAGGGCGGGGGCGCGGTGCCACATCGTGACATCATGACATTGTGACATCATGATGTTGCGTGCCTCCATGGGGCGCGCTTTCATTGGGTGCCATGGGCGCCCTTTCGGCTAGAACCGCCCCTGGGAGGAATAGCCCATCAAGGTGAGGATGTGCTGTTCCCTTGTAGGGAAAGGGCGCAGCACACAAGCAGCCTTTTACAGCTTCCTTCTCATTAACCAGCTGGCATCCTCTCGAGCTGGTTTGTACTTTTTCTGCTCTGTGGTATACAGTCCATCCGGGAATCTTGTGTTGAGCTTTAAAGAACCACTTTAAAGAACCTCTAAGAACCACGAAGAGACTTGACTGCTTGACTCTTCCTTTCAATGAAACCCTCACTTTAAAAAGAAGTTCCCTCTTTTGAAATTAAACGCTCAGGTATGTACCACACTTGCTGTATGCCAGCTACAAAGCAAGCCAGCATATTTTTTAAAATAACGAGGTACAAATCACCCTATGTGTGTCCTGACTTGTACAGAATGAGATTTAAAAATTCATAAAGTATTTTAAATTCACAAGTATTTCAAAAATACGTTTTTAAATCCAGGTTCGAATTTCTGCTCAGCCATGAAACTCACTGAATAACCCTGAGTCAGTCTCTCTCTCTCAACCCAACCTTGCAAGGTTGTTGTGAGGACAGAACATTAGAGGGGAGAACTTTGTATGCTGCCCTGAATTCCTTAAAGGAAGAGTGAGACAGAAAAAAACAGGAGTGCCCCAGTATCCACTGATTTGGTATCCATGGTTTCAGTTATCCACTGACACAGTGGATACTGGGACACTTATTAAAAAGGTAGGGGAGTACTAAAAAAATGTCTTTTTTTTACCTTGTTGCAGCAAAACCACTGATATTCCCCTATCTTTAAAAAAGGCGTCCCCAGTATCCACGGTTTCAGATATCCACAGTGGTTCTGGAAAGAAAACCCAGTGAATACCAGGAAATGCCTGTACTACTAATGAAATTCTTGGAGTGCATGTACAAATGTTGTAACTGTGCATTTTTAAAACATTTCATTGGTTGGCTTATGATCATATTGGAAAAATGTTAATGATAAAAAGTACGAGATTTTAAAGCAAGTTTTTTTTTTAAAAAAAAAAATTAAGGAACTGTATAAACAGTTGAAATGTTCTAGTTGGTTAGATTTATTGGAAAGTGTGTTTAGACAGAGTGCAATCCTTACCTGGAGTTAGGCCGGCACAGTTAGGCCAGCAAAGTTTGGCTGGCACAAGGGATCCTGTAAAGTATGTTTGGACCTCTCTCAGAGCCAGAGAGGCCAGCACACAGACACGTGCCATCCTCTCTGACTCCAAGAGTGGTCCAAACGCAGTTTACGGTGTCCCTTCTGTCAGCCAAATTTTGCTGGCCTAACTGTGCCAGCCTAACTCCAGGTTTGGATTGTGCTCTGAGCTAGATTGCCCTTGGCAACAGATCTATCTTAACAGCATCTTGGGACGGTGGGGAGGAGAAACAATCTATGTAATGGGATAGGTGACCAAACCTGGAGAGGGAGGCTTACTTGGACAAAAGCCACACAAGTGTTGACAGTCAGGGTTATTGGTTGCAATGGAAAGGGTTACATTTTACAAACTTACATTCTAATTAGACACACATAATCACCATGTAGGGAAGGCTTACACTATGCATTTCACAGGACAAGAGCTTGTCCTTCCTGGGTTTTCTCACACTTGAACAGATTAAAAACGCTCTTGAACAAAACTGTATTAGACACAAGATGGAAAGGATACATAGAAACTGCCATATAAGCAGCAAGCACACTAACCTTTGTACAGAAAGCATCAAATCACAGGGAGGTTGGCATAATATTCTTACAAAACAATTACAGTATTTTAAAACTGTATGTGCAAAACAGTATCTGAGCAGCAGGATTGGTGACATAAATAACAAACCCTCATTGCCAATCACTACCTCCTTTTCAAACTGTGTGTTGGGACCAGTGGTGCAATTCAAATGAATTAACAACCGGTTCTATGACGTCATAGCCGGAGCCAAAAAAAACCCTGAAGCCAGCCGAGGTAAGCGAGTGGGCGGGGCCCGGCCATTTAACAACTGGTTCTGTAGAACTTGGGCGAACCCCCTGAATCCCACCACTGGTTGGGACCCACCCAATTGTGCTTGCGAGCCAACTTCGGGTGGGTTGCGAAGCATCTAGAGCAGCCAAATTGAAAATATGGGATGTCTGGGATGCTGGAAAGGGAGGGCTGTGAGGTTGTTTTGCTTGTGTCGAGCTTGTAAATAGGCTTTTTTCTTTCTGATTCACTTTACTGTTGGAAAATGACTGAGAAATAACCCAACTTATAACGGCATTCTCAAGAAAGCAGCAGACCCTAGAGTCACAATGACAGCACTTCCGGTGGATCCTGGTCATTCTAAGAAGTGGGTCCTGGTGCTAAAAAACATTTAGCCAGTGAGAACCACTGTACTATGACATTATTTCATACACACAGGCTACCCCCCCCCCAAAAAAAAACGTTACTCAAAAGTCTGATGGCTGTTTTGTGAGGTGTATCATACTTGCTCTTTCCCTATGAAAAACAGACACCTGCTTTCCTGCTGCACAAAACATCTGCATGGATGTGAATATACAGGCATATTTGTGTGCACAGAAGCCTTTGGTCATACGCCATCTGTAGTTGGTCTGGAAGATATCTGTGATCCAGACAATGTAAATGGTGTGCCGGCAGGAGTGATGGAGAAGGCTCTCCCCCAAACCAGCATCTTCTCATGCTCAACATGGGAATCAGGACTTTAGAAAGGACCCATTCAGAGCCCAGGGCACAACTCAGTAAAGTGTATCGGGGGGGGGGGGGGAAGGTTGTTGGAAGTGGCCTGAAATAACTCCTAATTCAGGAAGGTAGATTTGGCTTAAGCAGTAAGAAAAAACTGCCCAACAATAGGAGTCTTTCAGCAATGGAAGGAGCTACATGGAGATTTGCAAGCAAGGCCCCAACGGCCACTCTTGCAAAATGCACACTTGTACTGGGAGAGTTTCCTGTTTCAAGGTAAGGAGTTAAAATGGGTGACCAAAAAGTATTCTAGAGCAGTGGTTCTCAAAACATTTTTGGAGCACTGGGACTCACTTTTTAGAATGACCATCTGTCTGGGACCCACCAGAAATGATGTCATGGCCGGAAGTGCAGACATTGTGATGCCAGAGCCTGCTGCTTTCCTGAGAATGCAGCAGTAAGTTGGTTAGTTCTCAGTCATTTTCCAATAGCAAAGTGAATCAGAAAAAAAAGCCCATTTACAACCTTGACACAAGAAAACCAACCATACAGCCCTCCCCCTTTCCAGCATCCCATCTTCCCATATTTTCAATATGGAGTCACTATTAGTTCTAGGTGCTTCGCAACCCACCTGAAATTGGCTCGTGACACACTGGTGGGTCCCAACCCACAGTTTGGGAACCACTGTTCTAGAGGGATCTCTTTGGATGGTTTTTTTAAAAAAGAAAAATAGGCTGTCTGCATTCTTAAAGTAAAATGTTCAACTATTCTAATTAGAATGACAGCCAAACTATATAGGAAGGGGGCAGCCTTCTGGTTTATTTTTATTGTTTGCACTGCACTGTTCGCAAGCACAGCGCCTTACAGAGTTGCACAGCGCCTTACAGAGTTGCCCAGGACACAGAAACAGTTCCCTGCTCCCAAGGAATCTGCAGTATAAAGTAAGGAGTGGCGAAACAGAGGGAGGGAGAGATAAGGACAGAGAGGGAAGGCTTTGGGCAAACCCCTAACATGCACATAATACTTGGTTGCAGCTGGGAATAAGGATTAACGGAGATAAGCTGAAGGCCACAAGGAAAAGGTCGAGTCTGGAGAGAGTCCGGGCTCCAAAACCAGACGGAGGGAGACTGGGAGACAAGGGCCTGAAGGGAGGGAGGCACAGCAGAGATCACACATCTGATCTTAGAAACCCGGACCCTTTGCTGTCGTACATGAATGGGGCAAGAAAGTGAAACAAACGAGGCCGTTTCCGACACATCTAACATGGCCCAGAGTGATGTCTGCAAGGCAACACACAGCGAGGCTCCTGCACACTCCACAGCGCTTCCCTGGTCACCTTCAGCAGCCTTTCCCACAGGGAGCCGTCACTGGACACCTGCTGGAAGTGTCCCTACCCGCAGCAGATGTGTGCGCCACTGCCCAGCCACTCCAAGCCCAGGCACATGCCATGCTTGTCTGGGCCTTGGGATCTGGTGTCACTTCACGCCAAGGGGTCAGCTATTTCTATTTGTAGCTCTGGACTGGCTGGTGGTTTCCCCCCCCCTCCATGGCATTCAATCAGCAGCCAGTGTTAAAGGTCCAGTCCACTCCTCTCTCCTGCAGCAGTCATTCAAGTAAGGAACAAGAAGGAGAGAGAAAGCAAAGGGTGTGTGCGTGTGCAAGGGAGGTAGACAGAAAATATGTTTTTTTAAAGACAAGATGAGAGAAAGAAATATGCAAAGCAAAAAGGGAAGACCACATGCACTGGTCAAGCACATGTTTTGCATGCACAGAAGGTCCCAGGTTCAATCACAGCATCTCTAGAGATGGCCAGGGGGAGGGGGGGAGGCGGGAACCACTGGAGTCACTATTAGTCAAGCACAGACAATGCTGAGCTACACAGGACATAAGAACATAAGAAGAGCCCTGCTGGATCAGGCCAAAGGCCCATCTAGTCCAGTTTGCTCTATCACACAGTGGCCCACCAGGTGCCTCAGGGAACACACAAGACAACAAGATGCCTGCAACCTGTTGCCACTCTCTTACACCTGGCATTCTGAAGTAGCCTACTACTTATGAAAGGAGGTTGCACCAGTCATTATGGCCTGTAGCCTGCAATGGACTTTTCCTCCAGAAACCTGTCCAATAATCCCCCTTTAAAGGTATCTAGGGTAGATGTCATCACCACCTCCTGTGGCAAGGAGTTCCACAGATTAATTACCCACTGGGTAAAAAAGTATTTCCTTTTATCCATTCTAATTCTCCCAACACTCCATTTGAGTGGATGTCCCCAGGTTCTGGTGTTGTGAGGGGGGGGGGGAATCCCTCTATCCCTCCCATGCGTCATTTTGTATGTCTCCATCATACAGAACAAGGGCTGGACTCAGGAGAGAGCAACTTTCGCAGGTTCATGCGGGAACACGGAGAGCCAGGAAACGCCTCCGTGTAGGTGAAGCTTACTGGGAGACCTGCACTCAGCCTAAACTCAGGGGCGCAGGGTGGATCGAGTGGGAGAGAAGCTGGCGCGCCACCGTGCACGAGAAGCCGGGCACAAAAAGGTCAGCATGAATGGGCTCTGTGAGCAAGGACAAGGGCGTGGGTGCGGGGCCAAGCAAGCGACAAACTTCTGTCCTCCGGTGGGGGCAAAACGGGAAGCATCAAGGAACTCCCGGAGGAGACGGAAAACCGTGGAAACGAAAGAAGGGGACGAGATCTGAAGCGCAGGCTTGGAAACGTCTACTCAGAAGTAAGTCCCAAGGAGCTCAGTGGGACTCGCTGCCAGCTAAGCGTGCACAGAAAGGGAAACGAACGCAGAAAAGAAGAGCCGAAGCATGAAAACACGCACAAGACTAACGACGAAGGAGCAAACCGCAAAACGACGCTTCGGCAGCGCGGCACGAGAGAGCGACCCCTGGCCTGCAACTCCCCCACGACGGCGGGGGAAGGCAAAATAAGAACCAGGGCGAGGGAACGGAAGAAAGCAGGGCTGCCAACTTTCCCCAAGGCCCCCGCTGCTGTGCCTTCCAACCCAGCGCCTCGCCCCGCGGCGCCCAACAGGTGCCAAGCCCCGGTCTCGCCATCGGGCGCCGTTCCCCCGCCGACGCGCCTGCGGAGCCTCAAGGAGCGATTTAAGAGCAGAGTAGCCGACGGCGAGGCAGCAGTTGGCAACCAGGGAAAGGCGCGACCCGCGCGCCGCGGCGGCCACCCACCTGGCACCTGCAGACGACGTCGGCCTCGGTGGCCAGGAGGTCCACCACCTTGCCCTTGCCTTCGTCCCCCCATTGCGCGCCCAGCACCACCGTCACCCGGTTGCCGCCCGGCTCGCTCCGCAGCCGCTTCAGGCCGCCGGCGGCGGCGGGGTGAGGGGCGCGGTCGTTGGAGGCGGCTGCAGCTGCCGCCCGGGTGCCCGACATCGCGCGGCCGGAGCCTCTCCCTGGACTGCGCTGCCGAGCCAACTCCGGCCGCCGTGTGCGCCCTCGCCTCGCGCGCCTACCCGCGCCTTTTAAGGACTCGCAGGCCAATCAGGGCGGCCGGGGCGGTGACGTCGAGGACAGGCGGGGAGGGGGGCGTCTGCGAGGGGATGCCTCTCAAGCCCCGCGGGCTGCAGCGCTGCGCGGTGGGCCCTGCCGCGGGAGGGGCGAGGACCCGCCTCCAGGGACACAGGAATAGCGGACTCGTAGCAGCACCGTGCGTTTGGGGATACCGAGGCACAAAACGCGCCATCAAAAACTACGCAATTAGAACGACGAGTAATTACACCTAAGGAAAGCTCGCTTCTACACTTAACGTTTAGTGGATACGGGCTCCCTCTGTTCAATTTTGAATGAAGTCAGTGGCGTTTCTACAGGGATGGCAAAGCTCTAAGTTTTGCAAGAGGCCTTACCTTGCAGTGGAAATCACTCCTCTCCTGCACGGTTTTAGCCAATCCTCACAGGGAACAGCAACATCTTGGCGTTGCTTACTGGCTACAGCAGCAAGGGAGAGGCGGGATTTACATGACAGGGTAAGGCTTCTTGCAAAACTTAGAGCTTTGCCATCCCTGTAGAAATGCCTCTGAATGAAGCATAACTGAATAATTTTGAGTGGGATACACTGTGATCCACGATGAAAAATGGTACATTGATTTTTATAATACGTTGGCATTAGGCTGGCATATTCTACGTGTAGGGGTGTTTGAGAAAGATTTTCCCAGATTTCGTGATTTGAAAGGCAGGAAGCGGTGTTATGTGTTTTTTATTCTGTGCTGTCATTATAAGTTCTAATTTTAATGCTTTAGAGCACAATCCGAACCCCAGGCTGGAATAGGCAGGCCAACACGTCTGCCCCATATTCAGCCCAGGGTTGGGACTAGCTGTGGGGCAACCTGGGGAAAAGGGAGTTTTTTCTCCTTCCGCCAGGTAACGTGCAGAAACCCGAATGGGGCTACTACGAGCTGTGCCACCAAAATCAGTGGTGCAACTCCAAGCAGCCAGATCGGGGCCGCCGGGGGACGGGGGTGGGCATCCTAGCGCCACCACCTTGCCTGCCCATCTTCTGATTTCATCCGCCCTGAAATGCCTTTCCCCCCACCTGTCCTTGTCTAAGATACCTTTGACCATGGTATCTACCTCCTGAAGATTGGTACCATGAAGAAGAGGAGGAGGAAAGGGGACCTAGAGCCCAAATTAATGCAAACAACAAATTTGACCCTGGAGAGAACAATTGTGTCTTTTATGGCTAACTTATATGAGTGTATATATATGTACACCTCCCATTTCCAGAAATGGGGGGCGGCAATTCTGATAAGAACTGGAGCATTTGGTGGGGAGAAGATGTTCATTCTTCCCTTGCGCACTGTTCCCTTGCCCCCACTCCACACAAACAAAAATCACCTGCAAATTGCAGAACAAATCCCCACTTTCTCAGAGCAATTTGCAGGGGGGGGGGGAGAGCACACAGGGGGGCAATTAGCCTCCTTGCATACTCCAGCTCTAAGCAAGAAACATGCACAAGGAAACAGATTGTTGCTGGATTGAAGTGTAAGCCCTAACTGATTATTGTTGCTAAGAGATTTACCTTTTAAAAAAAAACACTGACATTTTTCTATTTTTAGGATACAATTAAAGCTCAACATGTTCTGCTCTTTGTAAAGGCCAACTGAAATGTTATCCTAGAAAAGACTGGAAGTTTGGTTCCTGTATGCCTTATAAATCTTGCACCATTTTACATCGGTGGCAGCAATATCACAATCTACCCTTGGGACATAGGATATTCGCACTTGGCTACTTAACTCCTTCCCATTCTATCGTTTTCCTCTATTTCTTTGCATTGCTCATTTAGGAAGGGCTTCCTATCTCTCCTTGCTGTTCTAGAAATCTGCATTCAGTTGGGTATATCTTTCCTTTTCCCCCTTGCCTTTTGCTTCCCTTCTTTCCTCAGCTATTTGTAAAGCCTTGTCAGATAGCCACTTTGCCTTCTTGCATTTCTTTCTCTTTGGGATGGTTCTAGTTGCTGCCTCCTGTGCAATGTTACGAACCTCCGTCCAAAGTTCTATCTATCTACTAAATCTTAGCCCTTAAATCTATTTGTCCTCTCCACTGTACATTCGTATGGGATATATGATTTAGGTCATACACAGTGGTGTCATTCAAATGATTTAGGAACAGGAACTCACTTTTGATTGGCACTTGTCGGGAACCCGGAACCAGCCATGGAGCCCGTTAGGATCTGGAATGCCCGTTCTGGTCCGTTCCCCCGAATGACATCACTGGTCATACATGAAGGGTGTAGTGGTTTAGCAGTTTAAGGGGTTATCTCACACATCACAGCCAAGTCTCTAAAACAATTTGTACTACAGGCTGATATTTCCCACAAGGGTGTTTGTTTACTACTATTCATCATGCATTAAAGCAGTTGATCCCAAACCATGTTGTGGTCCTTGGGGAGCTGCAGAAATCAGCCAGGGGAGCTATGGAACCCCCACAAAGAACCTGCCACCATATACAATGTATAACATTGGTTCCCAAACTATGGGTTGGGACCCACCAGTGGGTCACATGCCAATTTCAGGTGAGTCGCGAAGCACCTAGAACAGCCATATTGAAAATATGGGAATATGGGATGCTGGAAAGTTGGAGGGCTGTGTGGTTGTTTCGCTTGTGTCGAAGTTGGAAATTTTTCTTTCTTTCTGATTCACTTTGCTGTTTAGTTGTAAAATGACTGAGAAATAACCCAACAGATTATTGCATTCTTTAAAAAGCAGCAGGCTCTGGTGTCACAATGACGGCACTTCCGGCCATGACATCACTTCTGGCGGGTCCCGGACAGATTGTCATTCCAAAAAGTGAGTCTCGGCGGTAAAACGTTTGAGAACCACTGATGTATAAGATTGTTGCTCTAATGGGGAACTGTGGCCAATGGCCAGGTGGGTCAAAGGAGTTGCCAGCTGAAAACGTTTGGGAACCACTTCATTAAAGACACTGTTCTTGCCAATACTAATATGATGAGATAATGTGACGTGCGCTATCCTCCCCGAGTCTGAGAGTGGTCCAAAAGCACTTTGCAGTGGCCCTTGACCCCTGCTAACTGGGCAAGAGGCACTTTTTCAAGAGGTGTCCTCTTCTATTTAGCAGGGGGAGAGCAATCGTCCCTCTTCACCCCTGCGCAGTGTCTTTTCTAGTGGCTGCTGCTGCTGGTGTTCTCCATTCTTTTAGATTGTGAGCCCTTTTGGGACAGGGAGCCATTTAACTTTAATGTTATTATTTGCCTGTAAACCGCTTTGTGAACTTTATGTTGAAAAGCGGTATATAAATACTAGTGATTGATTGATTGATAATGGTGATGATGGTAACATTGTAATCAATAAGGGACAGAAATATAAACACTATACACCTTCATGGTCCTTATTAAGAAATTAACTCATCTTTCTCACCTGATCAAGTTGGAATGGATTACAAAATGGAACTTCATTTCCCTTCTTAAACAGAAACTGAGGGCACAATCCTAACCTGGATTTAGGCCGGCACAGTTAGGCCAGCAAGGTTTGGTCGGTGCAAGGGACACTGTAAAGTATGTTTGGACCACTCTCGGAGTCAGAGAGGCCAGCATACAGACATGTACCATCCTCCCTGACTCCAAGAGTGGTCCAAATGCGCTTTACTGTGTCCCTTGTGCCAGCCAAACTTTGCTGGCCTAACTCCAGGTTAGGATTGCGCCCTGAAACATATGGTAAGAAACCCAACATTACTTGGAAAAAAAAAGTCAAACTTGATTAACAAACTTCTCTTTTACCATACTAATATGACATAGGTTTAATTTAAATCAGTGGGCAGAAAGCAAGTTTGTTCTTTCTCGAGTTAATTCTGCAGAAAAGGTTTTGCATACATCTTTTGCATGGAACTGTCCCAACCAGCATTCCATCACTAAAATTCCTTCCCTGGAAAGCATCAAATGTGCTGGCTTCCTCTTTTGCAACTCCTTTTTGTGCCGTGAAGGGGAAAAAAATCCAGAGGTAAACATACCACACATTTGTCTTTTGTGAAATCATTGTCATTCATACTATCAGCACAACTTGACCTTTGAAGCAAAAAAGAAAAAGAAAAAAAGGATAGATTAAGGGCCAAACTAGATGTGTGCCTAAATGCATACTGTGGCCTGATGGAAGGGAAGTTCTCTTTATAAACAGCGCAAGGGGCTGTGAAACTGCAGCTCCTTCTGGGCCCCAAAAAAGAACCTCCACGTGGTGAGAAGTTTCCAGTGGCTATAAATTATATAGGGCCTATATAAATGCAATCATTACCTGGAGTTAGGCTGGCACATTTCAGCCAGCAAACTTTGGCTGGAACAATCAATCAATCAATCAATCAATCAATCACTAGTATTTATATACTGCTTTTCAACACAAAGTTCACAAAGCGGTTTACAGGCAAATAACAACATTAATGTTAAATGGCTCCCTGTCCCAAAAGGACTCACAATCTAAAAGAATGGAGAACACCCCCAGCAATAGCCACGAGAAAGACACTGTGCTGGGGTGAAGGGGGACAATTGCTCTCCCCCTGCTAAATATAAGAGGACACCACTTGAAAACGCGCCTCTTGCCCAGTTAGCCGGGGTCAAGGGCCACTGCAAAGTGCTTTTGGACCACTCTCAGACTCGGGGAGGATAGCGCACGTCTGTGTGCTGGCCTTTCTGCCAGAGTGGTCCAAATGCACTTTACGGTAGCCCTTGTGTCAGCCAAACTTTGCTGGCCTAACTATATAGGTCTAACTCCAGGTTAGGCTTGCACCCTCAGTCTGCTTAACATTCTCTTTTACTCATAGTAAAAGAGGATTTGGGAGGATTTTGTATGGGAGAGTTCAAGTGATTCAAGATGGCCTGCTCAGGATGCAATCCTAATCTGGAGTTAGGCCGGCACAGTTAAGATACCAAAGTCTGACTGGCACAAGGGCCACCGTAAAGTGCATTTGGACCACTCTCGGAATCAGGGAGGATGGTGCACATCTGTGTGCTGGCCTCTCTGATTCCAAGAGTGGTCCAAACATACTTTACAATGTCCCTTGTCAGGATTGTGCTCATAGTTACATAGGTCCTATATGTCGTGGTAAATCAAGACAGGCCAAGCATTTGTGTCTGAGTTCTGGAACCTTCCCCCAAACCATGAGGCCTGAGGCAGCTGGAACAGAGACACAGCTGTGGCCAATTATGTAAATGTTGTAGATATTCTAATAGGTGTACCCTGATTGGGGGTGAGTCTGTATTTAGGCAGGGAACACCAGAACTCTGTGTGGGTGTGTTTGTGGATCGTTGTAACATTCTGTGTGAAAGAATAAAGCCTCTACAAGGAGACTCTGTCTGCTGTGCTTGCCAGTCTGCTCTTCACGTCGTCCGGCTGCAGGGTTTCTGCTGGCTACACTCTGCTGAATGGACACAAATCCATTCTAAAACCCGACAGGTTATGGGCGCAGCAGGACCGTGCTGAGTTACAAGTTATGGAAGACAGCTGCTTGCAGCTATAAAGGACGTCGTTTTGAGCTCTTGAAACGGTGAGCAGCAGCACTTGAAGCATGTCTGACTCAGAGCACGAGCAGGAGTCGGCTGGAGGGGCAGAGGCACCAGACACAGTGCCAGTGGTGCAGCAAATTGCTCCTTATCCGGTATGCCGTCTCAATGATACCAATTATGTGGCATGGTCGCACAAAATGCGTTTGTTATTGAAGAGGGAGTCGTTATGGTCCTTCATTGAGGCAACCCCCACCCCCTTGACGGGTGAAAATCTGCGTATGGACGAGAGGGCGCAAGCCCACATAGGACTGAGTATGGAGGATGAACTCTTAGTTCATATACGTGGTCTGACCACAGCTAAACAGTACTGGGATGCATTGAAAGAAATTTACACACGTCAGTCTGTGGCTTCAAAAATCAGTTTGTCCAGACGCCTCTACAGAACAAGACTTGAGCCCGGAGGGAATTTGAGAGAACACCTTCGTCTCATGAAGAAAACTTTCAAAGACCTTGAGGACGTGGGAGTGAACGTTCCTGAGCTGCAGCGAGCCCTGACTGTGTTAAGTTCATTAGACAGCAGCTGGGATACATTTGCCTTGACTTTGGAGGCAATACCAGAAACCACATTAACTCTTTCCTACCTCACTGGAAGGCTTCTGGAAGAACAAGAGAAACGCCAGGAGCATGCAGCTGAGAGGAAGAGAGGCAGCGTTCATCCCTCTACAGCCCTTCCCTCTACAAAGAAGGAGGAGGAGACAACTCAAGTCTATGCAACACGAAGATGTTTTCGATGTGGTTCTACAGCTCACATTCAACGCTTCTGTACGTCCAGAGGACCAGGAAGACGTGGGAGAGCAATAGGACGTGGAAAGGTGGCAGTTGTGAGAACGCAGGAGCCTGAAGATGGACATTGGCTTATTGACAGTGGTGCTAGCAATCACATATGTTGTGATCCAACACTGTATACAAAGTTACAGCCAGCTGATAGAACGCACGTGAGTTTGGCAAATGGGGCACATGCTTTAGTAAAAGGGGCTGGGAAGATGTATGTGCCAGGATTGAAATCAGAAATAACAAATGTGTTGTGTGTACCTTCCCTGAAGCAAAGCCTCTTAAGTGTATCATGTCTATTGCAAGATAGTTTTTCTGTGCAGTTTAGAAATAAGGTGTGTTACATAGAAAAAGGGGGAAAATGTGTGAAAGTTCCAATGAAAGACATCCTGTTTGTGTTAAGAAATGCTCCAAAAGCTGAGGCAGTCCAAGCACACTGTACTAATAGAGAAATTCATAAATCCTGTGTACATCTCTGGCATAATAGACTAAATCATCTCAATGATAAATATATACAGAAGACAGCTGAATTGGCACGTGGCATAAAGATACAAAAATGTGATCACTACGTTGATTGTGACTCCTGTAAACAGGCAAAGTCACACAAAGCACCTGTGAGCAAGAAAAGTAACAGATGCTCAAAAAGACCATTTGAACTGGTCCACGCTGACCTGATAGGCCCATTCAAAGCCACAGCTGGAGGAGCCAAATATGTGTTATTGATTGTTGATGATCATTCAAGATTTAGCTTTTGCTATTTGCTAAAAGAAAAGAGAGAAACATTTCAGAAGTTTAAAAGCTGGGTTAACATGGTAGAGCGCCGTTTCAACCACAAGGTGGCGCAATTGCAAACAGATAGAGGAGGAGAATTCATGGCCAAAGTTATGCAGTCATGGCTAGAAAAGAAAGGCATTTTGCATAGAACCACAAACCCTTACTCACCAGCTGAAAACTCAGTTGCAGAACGAAAAGCTGGAGTTTTGCAGGTAATGAAAGATGCTCTGCTAGCCCAATCAGGGCTTGGCCAGGCATTCTGGGGTGAGGCATTACAAGCAGCCACACACGTGGTCAATAGGGTTTATAGTAGGGCCGTAGATAACATTCCTTATAGCTTGCTATATGGGAAAGCACCTGACTTGTCCTATCTCAGATGTTTTGGAACACGTGCTTGGGTTTTTATTCCTAAATCTCAGAGAAGGAAAGGAGACCCCAAAGCTCGCAAATTAGTATGTGTTGGATTTGCTCCTTTGACCAAAGGTTATAGATTTTTAGCACCTGATAAACATAGCATAATTATCTCCCGGTCTGCTAACTTCTGTGAGCAAGAATTATTGTCCCAGCACACTGAAGTTTATCTTCCAAGTTCACCAGAGCCTTTAAGATTGCCAGAGAGTGAGCAGGAGTTGCCAAGGCAACTTCAGCAGCCCACAGAATCAGATAAAGGGGAAGAGGAATGCAAGCCTTTAACCCCTTACATGACACCAGAAACAGTTAAGCAGGAGGCAACACCACCTAGGGAGCAAAGTCCTCTAGTGCAACGTAGAATATTGCCAGAAAGATCCACAAGGGGTGTTCCACCTCAACGTTTCACAATAGGGGAAGCTGTTGCATACAATGTTCAGTCTGAGCCTCAGACATATGAAGACATCTTAGAGCTGCCAGCTAGTGAGAGAAGGAAATGGTTTACAGCCATGCAACAAGAAATGCAAGCCATGGAAAAGCTTGGTGTATTTACTCCCTGTAGTTTACCAGCAGGAAGCCAGGCAATAGGCTGCAGATGGGTTTATAGAATCAAGCCTCAGGACGGGGCAGAACCCATTTACCGGGCTAGGTTAGTAGCCAAAGGGTATGCTCAAAGGCAGCATATAGATTATGAGCAGATCTTTTCCCCTACAGTGGCTGCACAAACAATACGTCTAGTGCTTGCCCTGGCAGCACAAAGACAGTGGCATGTATATCACTATGATGTGCAAACAGCATATCTGAATGCTACGTTAAATGAAACTTTGTACATGGAACAAGCCCCTGGCTTTGAGATTCCTGGGGCAGGAATAGGACAAAGTGTTTATAAATTGAACCGTTCTATTTATGGGTTACGTCAAGCTTCAAGGAGATGGTCTGAACATTTAAAAGCAAAGGTAGAAAATCTAGGTTTTAAAGCCACAAAGGCAGATCCTTGTCTATTTGTAAAAGGAATAGGCAGCGATCAAATGTTGATAGTGGCTTACGTAGATGACTTATTATTTTTGAGTGCTGATATACAACAAATAAAACAAACAGCACAATGTCTAGAGAAAGCCTTTACTTTAAAAGAACTAGGACCTGTAAAACAGTATCTAGGAGTTGAAGTACAGACAATTCCAGGAAAAGGGTTTGCTCTGCACCAAACACAAAAGATAAAGGAACTCTTAGAAAAGTGGAGAATGTCAGAATGTAAAGCATCCAGGACACCCATGTGTGTAGGAAGCCAAAATAGTGCAGAAGCCACTGATCAATTGCCCCATGTAGAACAATATAAATCACTGTTAGGCAGTCTACAACATATAGCCTTATGGACCAGACCAGATATCTGTAATGCTGTAAATATTCTAAGCAGGTATACCAACAGTCCAAACCACAAAAACTGGACAGATTTAAAAAGGGTGTTAAGATACCTGAAAGGGACATCAAACCTCAAACTAAATATTGAACCAGTGGGTCCATTGACTGTAACATGCTTTGTAGACAGTGACTGGGCAAATGATTCCGAAGACAGAAAGTCTACATCAGGTAATGCCATACTTCTTGCTGATACATTGATTGATTGGACAGTGAAGAAGCAAACTTATTTAGCCTTGTCTACATGTGAGGCAGAGTTTGCATCACTTTCACAACTTTGCACAAGCTTAATTTGGATCAAGCAGATACTAACAGACCTGGGCATAATACAAAAGGAACCAATCAAAGTGTTTGAGGACAACTTAGCATGCCTGAAACTAGCCGCTTCTGAGAGAGTGAGAGCCAGAAGCAAACATGTTGACATAAGATATCACAATGTCAGGCAAGCAGTGCAGGAAGGACTAATCACATTAGAATATTGTCCATCAGAGGAGAACCGGGCAGATATTTTAACCAAGCCTCTGACAGAGCAAAAGTTTTCAAAAGGGGTACAGATGCTAGGTATGGACTGAATACCTGTACTATGTATCATGTATGCTTACTGTACCATGTATAATGTGTATGGAAACAAGAGAAGAACCCAGAACCCAGAAACAAATGGGAGGAGTGTCGTGGTAAATCAAGACAGGCCAAGCATTTGTGTCTGAGTTCTGGAACCTTCCCCCAAACCATGAGGCCTGAGGCAGCTGGAACAGAGACACAGCTGTGGCCAATTATGTAAATGTTGTAGATATTCTAATAGGTGTACCCTGATTGGGGGTGAGTCTGTATTTAGGCAGGGAACACCAGAACTCTGTGTGGGTGTGTTTGTGGGTGCGTTTATGGATCGTTGTAACATTCTGTGTGAAAGAATAAAGCCTCTACAAGGAGACTCTGTCTGCTGTGCTTGCCAGTCTGCTCTTCACGTCGTCCGGCTGCAGGGTTTCTGCTGGCTACACTCTGCTGAATGGACACAAATCCATTCTAAAACCCGACACTATATATTGGACAGGCCCTATACATGACAGAGAGCACCTCCTCGTCCCCAATTAGTGCCACCATCCAACTGCCACCAGCCTGCTTGCTCGCTCACTTTTTCTCAATGCTCCTCTTTTAGCACAGTGGTTCCCAAAGTGGGGGTCGTCGTGACCCACCCAGGGCAACCAGAAACAGTTTATTTCCCTTGAGGGGAGTAGCTGCAGCAGTGTTGGTGGCCTCAGCACTGCAGCCATTGTGCCTTTCCTTTGCGGGGACAAAGGAAATTGTGTCGTGTCCCTGGAGGTAGCACCGACCACGTGGAGGGTGCGGGAGGCCCTCGATCCCCTCTGCAGGCCTCCCCATCGCGGACAGCAACTCCTCACTGCAATAGTGACCCGCTTCCAGTTTGCTATCACAAATCGGCTTTAGGTAAGGGGATTTTTGCCAGGACCGTGGTGCATGGAAAGGGGGAGAGATTGACCTTCTCTCTCCATGCCACAGTCTCAATCTATTAACAAAAGAAGTAATGAAGTACAGGGACTTTTTTTTTACCCGGGGGGGCCCCCGGGGGGGGCATTTGGGGGGGGGGGGGGGGGGGGGGGGTGGGGGCGACTATGCCCACCCACCCCGCCACCAAGTCGAAATGCAAAGTCGCTCCAGGAAGGGGCTTCTTCAGCAGAAGCTGCTTCCGGAGCAACACGGCACCACTTTGAAGAGCCACCTGCCCAGTCGTGGATCTAGGGGGGCTAGGGGGGCACAAGCCCTGGGGGGTGGCAGTGGCCCCTGCAACATTGCGCGGGTAGCCCAGGTCTACCCATTAGAAATGACTGTGGGTAGACCTGGGCTCCCTACAGGGACCAGCCACGGGTAGATCTGGGCCCAGGGAGCCCAGATCTACCCATCAGAAACAATGGCGGAGCCCAGGTCTACCCATTGGGACCAGGTCTATCCGCAGTCGTGGGTAGACCTGGGCTCCTGTGGGGGGATATCACATGATGTCACGTGCCCCCTGGGGGCACACTTCTATTGGACGCCACGGGCGCCATTTTGACTAGGTCCGCCCCTGCACCTGCCTCTTCTTGAAGGGGCAGGCGGGCCTTTGGAGCCACATGAGGCCACAGGGGGCGGCACTTGCTGGGTGGGGTGCACCCCTGGAGGTATCCCCCCAGGTGTCAATCCTCCCAGGATCACCCCTGCCTATCACATGTGGTTTGTCCCTCAACCAGCCTTATAACTGTGGAGAAAAGCTTTGCAATGCAATCAGAGGATGATAAATACAGACAATAGACAAAAGACTCTTCAAAGAAGGGGGAAGACCCTGGCTAAGCGGTAAAGCACCTGCTTTGCATGCAGAAAGTCCCAGGGTCATTCTCTGGAATCACAGGATACGACATGGCAGAGGAAAATTCCTTTCTGAAGCCTCAGAGGACTGTTTTTAATCTGCATTGTCCACACAGACGTGGAATGATGAATCAATGGTCTGATTCAATATAAGCTTTCTATGATCCTGTGAAGCTGGAAGATTACAGACAGTATTATTTTAAGCCTTTTCCCATACCAAATCCACTGATCATCCGAATCATCCACGGTTTCAGTTATCCACGGATACTGGGATGCCTATTAAAAAGATAGTTGTTGTTGTTGTTGTTCAGTCGCTAAGTCGTGTCCGACTCTT
>JAJKFI010000077.1:1199699-1310825 GCA_029204185.1 Lerista edwardsae
CCCTACATGGCATAGCTCACAGCTTCATTGAGCTACTCAAGCCCCTTCACCACGACAAGGCAGTGATCCATGAAAGGGATTAAAAAGATAGGGGAACATTAAACAAATCTCTTTTTTTCCCCTTGTTGAAGCAAAACCACTGATATTCCCCTATCTTCAAAAAGGTGCGCGTGCACGTACACACACACACACACACACACACACACACACACACACACACACACGAGGCTGGGGGTCTGGGAGGGGTCTCTGTATATTCCCATTAGTTAATGCTCTGGCACAAGTGCCTTGAACTGTAACAAGGAAAACCAGCAGTTTTGCTTTATTTGCGCTCATGTGCACAGCTAGGAAAATTCTGCTTTTTCTGCTGATCTACACTTGCTAACTTTGATCTTTTGCCTCTGATTTTTTTCCTAAATAGCACAAAAACTAAGTGTCCCCGCTATCAAAACTGTACTTTAGATATACACACGTTCAGTGTACTTCAGATTACTGTACACACGTTCCGATGAGATCTGGGGTCCTGATTCAGGCTTGAAGTGTTGCATGTTAATACCACTGGCCTCAACGTTCGTACCCACCCCTGCGGAGATCCTTGCTGCAATCTTCTGCTGCATAACCACATAAACGACCCTCTGGACCCTCTTCAGGGCTGCAACAGCAATGCCAAAGTGGGTGACTCAGCAGTGCCTACAACTGTCTGCTCCAGCATCGCTGTCTGTCACAGCCGTTATCTTGGGAGCATCTGAAGGCCAAGCAGCACATGACCGGAAGTCACTTGTATTGGCATTTCAGCTTTGTTGACATAGGAAGGAGAGAAGCATTCCCTCCTTCTTCTTTTTTTAACATGGGGGGATTGAAACCCTATCTCCTCCGCAGCACTAGCTCACTTCACTGCATTGCTTCATGCAACATCTATCCAGCCCAGCTTAGATTCAGACCAGGGAGAAACAAGCTTAAAGCAACAGAACACAACCAGGTAAGGCAGTGTGGCCAAGTCGAAGTTCCCCCAAGCTGCTCCCTCCCTTGTTTGCATAAATATTAAAGACAAAGTCACATGCTATACACTCAGGGCACAATCCTAACTTGGTGTTAGGCCTGCTCAGTTAGGCCAGCAAAGTTTGGCTGGCACAAGGGACACTGTAAAGCACGTTTGGACCACTCTTGGAGTTGGGGAGGATGGCGCACGTCTGTGTGCTGGCCTCTCTGACTCCGAGAATGGTCCAAACGTACTTTACTGTGTCCCTTGTGAAGTGTGAGGAAATCACCCAAAGGAGGGAGATTTCCTAGTGCTCCTGTCTCTTTAAGCAAAGAGACAGAAAACATGCCTAATTGAGGTTTCGTTTCCCGTGTGCGTTCTCCATTCCTGTCAAGGTAAGCAAAACCCTTTTAGCCCACCCAGTCCTTGCCCACTCTAGGGACCTCCTCAGCGATGGGATCTACTAATGAACAAGGGGAACACTGGGCGGGACTTATGCGGGGCTTCCACGTGATTGGCTGCCCGTCCGTAGCGTTCCGCAGCTGTCCTGGCCTGGGGGGGGGCTGCCCCCGGTTAGCACGCCCCCCTGCTCGCCCAGGCACCCGGCGCAACCCTCACCTGTCCCCCACAGCGAGCAGGAGCCCCCCCCCAGGCCAGGGCAGCTGGGGAATGCTACGGATGGGCTGCCACTCAAGCGGAAGTCCCGCCTACGTCCCACCCAGCATTCCCCTTGTTCATTTGTAGATCCCATCGCTGGACCTCCTGCTATAGCTTACCAGAAGAAAGTTGATGTAAAAGAATGCCAGCTGGACTTTGATGTTACAGAAAGATAAATACATTTTACTAATGTGTAGGGCATTAATAAAACAGACACAAATGCAATACACCCAGTAGTGTCATTCACAAACGAGCCGCCAGAACGCGAGGCGGGACTTACCGCTTGATTGACAGGCAATCCGTGACGCGTCGCTGCCCGCCCGCCCGCCGTGGGGGCTCCCTCCGGGTGGCGCGCCCCTCTGCAGCTCACCTAGGCACCCAGTGCGCCCCCCAGGCAAGCGGGCACCCCCTCCGAAGCCAGGGGTGCCCGCGCAGCGGTTGGGCAGGCAGCGATGCGTCACGAACGGCCAGCCAATCAGGAGGTAAGTCCCGCCTCGTGTTCCGGCGGCTAGTTTGTGAATGACACTACTGAATACGCCTCCAAGGAGACCACAGAACTTGTATAATTTGTACATCTAGGCTTGATCAGTTATACAGTTGAATGTGCAAATGTGGAATTGGCAACAACAAATAAAAACATTGGCAATCTGCTATTGGCAATTTTGTTGATGTGGGACATCTGATTGGTGGTCCTTCTTTGCTGCTGTTCCCCCTCCCCTCCAGTGTAACCCCAAGGGTCAGGGAAGGGAAGGAGAAGTGATTACAAATGGTAATCAGATGCAAACATGGGTACATTTAGCAGTAACAATGGCACCAATATTAAGACAAGATTACAATAGGGTTGGCCCATTAAACAGGAAGGAGGTATTTACACAAAAGCAGAAAGGAGACATTTAAACCAGAGCCGTGAGTGTTTGACACATTTGCTTGCTTGCTTGACAATAGATACAGAAAACAAAGGCAGGTACAGCCCCCCCCTTTTCTCCTTCTGCTGAGAAAGCACTGTTTCCTTAACAGATATCTATCCAGCCCAAACCTTGTTCCCTTTAAAACTGCTCCATGCCTTTCTAAACACAACATTTTGTTTCTTTTACAAAATAACTTTAATGCTCCAGTTCTTTTCTGTTGATGCATTAAACTTTGGTGGGGAGACCTTTTGGCTTAGCCCAAAAGGACTTTCCAGGTGAGTTTAGTTCCTGGGCAGATTAGAATCTAAATTGAGAGATTCAGGTAGGACTTGCCCTGCACATACTCAGATTTGCATCACAAGACCATCAGGAGAGGGAGACATTCGGATGTTGATGGCACCAATTCTTAATAGCTCTAGAGTTAGCATTGTCTTGTGCTATCTCCCAAGGATCACCTGTGTGACCTCCTCTTTGCAGGATAGTAACTCATAACTCCCAGGATGAAATCCAAAATGGAGTTAGGCCTGTACACATGTAAGGGAAGGAGCGGGTGTTCTCGGCACTGCCCCCCTTGACTGGGTCCATACCTGTTCCCATCACATCCTGGTCTTACCCCTTCACAAGTCCTGCATTAAGTGTATCCGGTTACATCTCCATCTGACCATCATGAGCATAGCAATCACAAGTATTACCTTATAGGGCCAAAATAACCACAATGGGGTACAGAGCCACTTTAAGGAGGCTCTCAACAGTTGGACTCTAGCCAAGAAGTGTTTTCCCACCAAGAGTTGCTGCTGGCTGCTTTTACTGTTGCCAGAACTGTTGCCTTTACTGATTGCTGGTTACTGTGCTACACTACAAGGATGGTGTTCCATTAAATAAGACAGGTTCCAAAAATAGACACTTGTCCCACAACACTTGTGCCAGCAAAACTTTGCTGGCCTCTCTTTGCCGGCCTGAGTCCAGGTTAGGATTGCACTCTCTCTCTCTCTCTCTCTCTCTCACTCACACACACACACACACACACACACACACACACACACACACACACACACACACACAATGCAGAGCAGGGAGACCTGCTAACAAAATACATGTGGCAGCCCCGTCAGGTCTTGGCAAGGGAGACGAGCAATTCCATCAAGCCAGCTTGTCTCTGGGAGGAACTGGGTGACAGTTCTATCTGTGCTGTCCTCCTGCCCCGGGCTCAGTTATCTGCTCCACTCCCTGATCTTGTGGGAAGGTGCTCTTTGCCCCACAATGAGGCTGAGACAGCCAGAACCCAAGCAGATCTCAGGGGTTGTGGGGGAGCGAGTCCGTTTTAGGGTGGAATGTGCACAAGCCGGCCCACCTCTGCTGGGACTGAAAACAACCATGTTTGCAATCCACTTTGAATACTCAAGTGGCGAAAGGACGAGATATACAGCTGTAAAAGAAATAAGCCTCCTGTTAGGCTGTGAAGCTGTAACAGGCTTAAAGAGACGGACTAAGGAATTTTGGAGCTTGGGAAATACAGAGAGAAGAGCTGCTAGTTAAGGCAACACAGCACAGCTGTATGCCGTAAGTATGTGCTGCAAGGCACACTCACCTGAAGTGAGTTAGCACTGCTGTGAATATAAGCAGTAACCAGAAGCTTCTCTCTGTGAGTGTCTCTGTGTGAGAGTGTATCTGTTTGGCAGTATCTGCCATGCTCTGTGACCAGTATGTTGCAGTATACAGAAGCGGATCTACAGGGAGGGCAAAGCTCTAAGTGTTGCAAGAAGCCTTACCCTGTCATGTAAATCCCTCCTCTCCCTTGCTGCTGTAGCCAGTAAGCAACGCCAAGATGTTGCTTTTCCCTGTGAGGATTGGCTAAAACGGTGCAGGAGAGGAGTGGTTTCCACTGCAAGGTAAGGCTTCTTGCAAAACGTAGAGCTTTGCCCTCCCTTAGATCTGCCTCTGGCAGTATTCTATGGACTTAGAGTGTGAGTTAAGTCCATGGAATATGGAATGTGAAGAAGTCCTGTGGAATTGCATATTACTGCCTGATACATCTGTTTTCCTAATGTGTTTGGACCTGGACTGTATTGCTGACTACCTGCCTAATCCATTAGAACTATTTTTAATACAAGTCTCAGTCAAGGTGCCTTGCCTGTTTCATGCCTCATTTGTTTCCTTATGTGATTGCTGATGTTCATGGGCACTTGCTCTACTCTGCTGGCTTCCTGACTTCCACTAAGTGTGGCTAGCCATAATACCTCCTGGGGCTGGGTTTGAAAGCTAAACAAACCTTGTACATAAAGCTGGTGCTTAGACATTCGGCAGGCAAACCCTGTTCTAGCCAAAGACAAACTTCACCTGCTAGGAGGGTTGACTTCTGCGCATGCACGGATTATGATGCATGTGGGCCATTCAGATTGCTCCACCCTCTTCCCTCCCTCAGCTTACTAGATGGTACAGGTGAGATGGGGCAGTTCTTCCCCCATCCACCCTATCTCACTCCTGGGTTCAGTTCCGATGCTTGGGTCCATGAAATGGGCTTGAGAACAGGTGAGCAGTGCCTGGTGGAATGAGGTGGCTGCAGTCTACCGAATACCCATCCAGACAAAGCTGCCTTCTGAGTCATCTTCACCCAGTCTATGGACTGACAGAGTCCTCCAGGAAATCAAGCAACAACCTTTCCTAGCCCTACCTAGAAAAGCCAAGAATTCAGCATGGGACTTTCAGAAAGTCATTTTCTGAATGCAAAAAATGCATGCTCTACTACTGGACTTATAGCCAGGGCTGCTAACCTTGTATATATATAATCATATCATCAGCCCAGATGGCATCCACCCAAGAGTTATTAAGGAACTGAAAAACGAAATTGCCGATCTCTTAACTATAGTATGCAACTTTCCCCTTAAAACTGCCACAGTGCCAGAGGATTGGAGGATAGCGAATGTTATGCCAATCTTTTAAAAAGAAAGGAGAGGGGACCCGGGAACCTACAGGCCGGTCAGCCTAACATCTGTTCCGGGTAAGATGGTGGAAAGCCTCATCAAAGATAAAATCTTAAAGCACGTAGAACAAGCGCTGCTGAAGGAAAGTCAGCATGGCTTCTGTAAGGGTAAGGCTTGCCTCACGAAACTTTTAGAATTCTTTGAAAAGGTTAACCAGCATGTGGATGCTGGTGAACCCATGGACATTATATATCTGGATTTTCAGAAAGCGTTTGACATGGTCCCTCAACAAAGGCTACTGGTTAAACTTCACAGTCAGGGAATAAGAGGGCAGGTCCTCTTCTGGATTCAGAATTGGTTGAGGGCCAGAAAACAGAGAGTGGGGGTCAATGGGCAATTTTCACAATGGAGAGAGGTGAAAAGCGGAATGCCCCAGGGATCTGTCTTGGGGCTGGTGCTTTTCAACTTGTTCATAAATGACCTGGAGACAGGGATAAGCAGCGAGGTGGCCAAGTTTGCAGATGACACAAAACTTTTCCAGGTGGTGAAAAGCAGAAGAGATAGTGAAGAGCTCCAGAGGGATCTCTCCAAACTGGGGGAATGGGCAGCCAAATGGCAGATGCGTTTCAATGTAGACAAGTGTAAAGTGATGCACATTGGGGCAAAAAATCAAAACTTCAACTATAAGCTAATGGGTTCTGAGCTTTCGGTGACAGATTAGGAGAGAGATATTAGAGTGCTAGTAGACAACTCAATGAAGGTGTCGACCCAGGGTGCAGCAGCAACAAAGAAGGCCAATTCCATGCTTGGGATAATTAAAAAGGGGTTGAGAATAAAACGGCCAATATTATTATGCCACTGTACAAATCGATGGTAAGGCCACATCTGGAGTACTGTGTACAGTTCTGATTGCCACACCTTAAAAAAGATATAGGGGAACTAGAGAAGGTGCAGAAGAGAGCAACCAAAATGATTATGGGGCTGGGGCACCTCCCATATAAGGAAAGGCTACAGTGTTTTGGGCTCCTCAGCCTGGAAAAAAGGCGCCTGAGGGGGGACTTGATTGAGACATACAAAATTATGCACGGGATGGATAAAGTGGATAGAGGGGGGTTCTTTTCCCTCTCTCACAATACCAGAGCCAGGGGACATCCACTAAAATTGAGTGTTGGGAGAGTGAGAACAGATAAAAGGAAATACTTTTTTACTCAGCGGGTAATTATTCTGTGGAACTCCTTGCCACAGGAGGTGGTGATGGTATCTGGCCTAGATGCTTTTAAAAAAGGACTGGACAGATTTCTGGAGGAAAACTCCATCGCAGGCTACAGGCCATGATGGTTAGTGCAACCTCCTTACTTTAGAGGTAGGCTACCTTGGAGTGCCAGATGTAGGGGAGTGGCAACGAGATGCACATATCTAGTTGTCTTGTGTGTTCCCTGAGGTATCTGGTGGGCCACTGCGAAATGCAGGAAGCTGGACAAGATGGGCCTTTGGCCTGATCCAGTGGGGCTGTTCTTATGTTCTTATATTCCAGGTTACAGTTCCATGCACATTTATCTAAGAATGGATCCTCTTTAGTATAGTGAGGCTTCAGAGCAAACACACATAGGGTTGCAACGGTACTGTAGTTTTCATTCCACCTAGTGTTGACTTCTGTAATTGCAGCTTTCCAATCCAACTACATTATAAGGAATATTTATATATAATACAGTTTTAAAACAAAACGTTCTCAAAATATAAGCAACATTACACAAATGTTTTGTGAAAATACGGTATCCCAAGAAACAGACATAACAACTTATGGGCTTAACATATGCAGATGGTAGTAAATCTTAGAATTGAGAACTGCTCCCTCTTTATTAACATTTCGGCGGGGGCTGAAGACCTTTTTATTCCAAAAAGCTTTTAACTGTTGACAGGCTGGCTGGCTGGTGTGTTATATTTTATACTTATGACCCACAGGGTTTTTGGCTTTTTAAATTTTATTGCTGTGTTTTATTTTGCTTTATTATATTGTTTTAATACTCTTTTATATTGTTTTTTAATGTTAAATTTTATATTTTTATGTAATGCTGCCTTGAGGGTATAAAGGCGGGGTAAAAATCTAATATAAATAAATAAATAAATAAATAATAGCCCCTTGATGTTTTTTTTTTAAGTACTGTACAATATCTTACTATCACAGGAAACCATCCAGATGCAAGATTGATTGATTGATTGATTGACTGATTGATTGATTGATTGATTGATAATATTCATTGGCCAGGTATGAGTACCATACTTGGAATTTGATTTTGGCTGATGGCTACATACATACTAACACAAACACATAAACAATAAACAATAAATACAACAAAAAACAAATAAGGACATTCAATTCAAGTTAGGACACTGCCTAAGTATTTACTCAAAAGTCACCTCAGCATAGTTATGAATTCAACAATTTAATGGCACAAGGAAAAAAAAACTATTCTTGTGCCTAGATGTTTTAGTGTACAGAGACCTATATTGCTGGAGTTAACATTAAATGAAGGGAAAACCTCTCTTCAAATCTTAGAAGTTGTTCACATGAATTTTCTACAGTAACTAATTGCATTCTTAGCCTAGTCAAGAAAAATTAGTAAACTATCTGTTAATAGGTGACATTTTAAAGAAACTATACTAAGGGTTAAATTTTGAGACATCCTGTGAAACTGCCTGTTCAAATAAGATAATTACTGTGAGTACAATCCTAAACTGGAGTTAGGCCGGCATAAACTAAGCCAGCAAAGTTTGCCAGCACAAGGGCCACCATAAAGCATGTTTGGACTACTCTCGGAGTCAGGGGGCCAACACACAGGCGTTCGTCATCCTCCTTGACTCCAAGAGTGCTCCGAACATACTTTACAGTGTCCCTTGGGCTGGCCAAACTTTGCTGGCTTAGCTTATGCCGTTTATGGCTTAGCTTATGCTTATGCTTTCGCCGTTACGCAACAGAACGCAGCGATCGCGCTGCCGCTCACCCGGAAGACACGCCCAGCGTACCGGTAGGCTGACACTACTGGCCCTATTTGATTGCGCCCAATCCTATCCAACTTTCCAACACAGATGCAGCTGCAATGCAGCAACAAGGTGGGGGGACAAATGTTCCCTTACCTTGAGGAGACTCCCATGATTTCCCCACCACCATAGAATGCAGCACACACTCCATTGGGATCGATTCATCAGGGCTGCAAAATTGGAAAGGATTTGGCCCTAAATATTTTTTTGTCAGGCAGCCCAATCCAAACTGCCCGCCCGCCAGAGCAAGCAGTAGTAGCCAGGCAGCTACTGCTGCATCTAGTGTAAGCCAGGCAGCTGAGGGATGCTCAATGGAAGAAGGGGACATTCCTGCCCTGTCCTCATTGGAAGGGCACAGGAAGCCAAGTGGTCTACCTATCTCTGCACTGCTGGTCCGAACCCTTCTTCGCCCCTCCCCCACCCAAGAAAGCCCTCTCATCCTGCCCCCCCAAAAGGTGCAATACCGGCGAACAATGGACTCCAGGAGCAGGTTTATTTCAATGCTGATATCACCCCTTCCCACAAATACAATGCCTGTACCGTATATCATCCCATTTAAGAGAATGGTTGCTATTTGATGGCACAAAAAGTTCATCAAACTCTGCGGACGGAACTTGTAGACATTGTTGGGGTGAGCAATTTCATCTCTAAGAGAGATCCTATGGTGAGCGTGTGTATCTCTGCACACTACGACTTTGTGGGTCCTTGCAATATGCCCTCTCAACACATGCACACACATATACACCCCCCCCCCAAAAAAGGGGCAAGCAAAAGTGGGGCATTCTGTCCCACTAGATGGATGATTGATAAAGAATTTCAAGGTATCAATTAATATAAGCCTGTCATTGGGAGGGCTTGCACTCCCATGTGAACAGTTTTTTCTTTTTTCAACCACTAGATGGCGCAAGATAATCAACCTCTGCTGATCTATGAAATACACTAAGAAATACACTATGGTATTTCTTCCTATTGAGCATAACATAAGAATATTGAATCAGGCCAAAGGCCCATTACATCTAGTCCAGCTTCCTGTATCTCATAGTGGCTCACCAGGTGCCCCAAGGAGCACGCGAGACAACAAGATGCTTGCATCCTGTTGTCACTCCCTTGCATGTGGCATTCTGAAGTAGCCTACTACTAATGTAAGGAGGTTGCAGAACCCATCATGGCCTATAGCCCATGATGGATGTTTCCTCTAGGAATCTATCCAATCCCCCTTTAAAGGCACCTAGGCCAGATGCTATCACCACCTCCTGTGGCAAGGAGTTCCACAGCTTAATTACCTGCTGGGTAAAAAAGTATTTCCTTTTATCTGTTCTCACTCTCCCAATACTCAATTTTAGTGGCTGTCCCCTGGCTCCCATACATAATTTTGTATGTCTCAATCATGTCCCCCCTTAGGCCCCCTTTTTCCAGAATGAAGAGCACCAAACAAGCTGTCTTTCTTCATAAGGGAGGTGCCCCAGCCCCATCATCATTTTCGTCGCTCTCTTCTGCACCTTTCCCACCTCCACTATATCAATTGGAAAACTGAGCAATAACATCATTGCTGGTGTTATTGCACCCCGGAAAGCTCAGCAAGGCTATGGTTTTTCAGAGCAGGTTATCCCCACACAGCACAGTGATGCATAAACAACATTGTTCATGTCACTGTTCTAAAGCAAAAGTGTTTGGGCTTCTCCCAAGACAATTGCTTGGCTGAGTCCTTGCTAGGGGTAGGAAAATCAAAGTTCCATGGAAGAGAACCCAGTGCCCACATGGTCTGTGCACATCCCATCATTCACTCACACTATTTTCAACCAAGGGTCCTCTTCCAAGCATCCACAAATTCATTCTCTTGACCAATCCAGTGAGTACTCCCAGCTCTTTCCATTCTTTTTTGGTTCCAAGGCAGGTGTAATTGTCCCTGCTAATGTTGTTCAACTGGACCAAGCATCAAATTAGAAACAATTTCTATTTTGCACCTTCTCCTGCTGTGCAAATCTAGCCCTACTCTGTTTCTTCTTCTTTCCCACCCCCATGAGAACGTTACAAGGCAAAGTTAAAACTGTCGATTAGAAACTGTAGTAACTTTCGGTTTGTAGGAAATTTAGGAAGTGGGCCCGGTCAGGCATCTTGCCCCTGGCCCAATGTCAGCTCTCAGCAGCCCTGATTTCTGGTGTGGCTTCTACACCTCTAGCACACACAAATTCCAACTGAGTGTTCAGCTTCATGAACACACTCTTCGGACTTGCAGAAATTCTCCTTACTACAAAAGCTCTGCAAGAAAAGAGAAGCATTATCCTCAAATACAGGCATGCTCTGGTATCTGCTGGAGTTCCAGACCCCACCATGGATACCTGAAACCGCAGATACTGGGGAACGCCTTTTGAAAGATAGGGGAACATCAGTGTTTTTGCTGCAACAAGGTTAAAAAAGGAGACTTGTTTAATGTGCCCATATCTTTTTAATAGGCATCCCCAGTATCCATGGTATCCGTGGATAACTGGTCGTGGATACTGAATCAGTGTATACAGGGGCACACCTATAATGACAATCCCTGCGGACATCCCAATTTATGAACAGTTGTGTTGGCACAGTCGCCCAGCCTTATGTTTTATGTGCATTGGGGCCAGGCCATAGGAATAGCATGCACTGGTACTGCATTGGTACTATAGTTCTGCATTGGTACTATAGTTCTGCAAAGCTATACTAGAAGACAGTTCCACCAATACACAGCCGGGTTTCCTTCAGATACAACAGCCGTCGAATTACCCGCTGTAAAGATACTGTGTAGAGAAGCGTTGCCATGGCGCCTAAACAATCAGAAACCTAATAAGAAGCCCCGCCCACACACTTTAGGACACGCCCCGTGGTTTATGTCCTGCGCCTTCCATCGACGTCAAGGCAACCACTAGAGTGGAAGCTGACCTAGAGATAGCAAGAGACTAGAGTGACGCGCTCTAAACGAAAATAGAAAAAAAATTCTGGTTATGATTCAACATTGGAGCCGAGACATGATGAAGGTCACATTTTGTTCCCCTCACGCAACAAGACCTGAGCGAGGAAGCGCAGAAACTTATTTTCCTACCATTTTCAAAATTGGATTTGCAAGACAAAATCTTTTGGTTCCCGAGCAGAGGTGCCCTGAGGTTCACTCACAGCCGTGCTAAAACCACGAATTCTTCATTGGTTTCTATGGGCAGCTCTCACACTCCCCCTGCTCCCCCACCGCCAACCCTGGGGGGGGGGCGGGAAAAAGTGGGTCCCGAGTAACCGAGTGCCAGAAGGACAGCTGTGAAGGTCTGTTGCGGCACCTCCAAGACGAACAGCTTGAAGTAGGAGATTTCGTAGAGAACCCGGAAGTTTCCAATACAGGGCATGAGATGCGGTACTCTAGCGTTGTCGTCTCAGTGCGTGGTCTGACCGCCGAAGAAATAACCCCGCCCACAGGATCGGTGACGCGCACCCTTTGCTCCTCCCCCCAATAGTTCGCGCGCGCCGCTGAAAGGCCCTCCGCCAGCCACCGCGCCCGGCAGGGCCTCAGGCCACGCCCATAGCGACTTTCTGTGTTGTTCGTTCCCTTTTCTCCGCCCACTTCACTCCGAGGAGATTGAAGCCCCGCCCCGCAAGGCGCCTTTCAGCCAATCGGAATGCTGGTTTGGTGCCCAGGCCGGCACCTGCCAGTCGCCTCTAATCTAGTCGCTGTCCGCGCGACCGACGGTTGGGGAAGGAGCTGCGCGAGGCGGAGCGGTAAGGCCCCCCTTCCCCCATCGCCGCGCCGGTCTCGCCCTGCGCGGGATCCTGTCAGCGGCCCACAGACGCCCGCGCAGGCCTAGGAGCGGCCCTCGAATGGCGCCGGGTGGGATGTTGGGGCGGGTGGGCAGAAGGAGGGCAGGGGGGCTGGCGGGCAGGTCGCCTCGAGGGGAACTGCAGGGATTACGTTGACTTTTTCATATTATATGTAAATACCATATTTATGGGCTTCCGAGGGTATTTTTGCATCTGTGCCCTGTAAGAGGAGCCGCCTGCGGTGCGGGTGTGGCAGGTGAGGCAGAACCGCCCTCCCGTAGTTCTTTGAAAAGTGCCTCCACTGCTGCTGCGATGGCTCTGTGATCCTGCAAACACTTACAGCCCGCAGGGTCCACCTACTCCAAGCCTGTGCGTCGTAAGTGTGTGCGTGATGATGATCACAGCAGTGGGGCACTTTTCAAAGAGCTCCTGTAGGGCGGTTCTGCCTCACCTGCCACACCCGCACTGCATGTTGCTGGTAAGGTGGTGCGCACAAGTCCGCCCAACAGCCCTGTGAACTGGGCTCTACGCTAAGAGACTGGCTGGCTTTCCCTGGAGGTAGGCTTGCACAGTTAGGCCAGCAAAGTTTGGCCAGCAAAAGAGCCAGCATAAAGCACGCTTGGTCCACTCTTGGAGTCAGGGAGGATGGCTCACGTCTGTATTTTGGCCTCTCTGACTCCGAGAGTGGTCCAAACATACTTTACACTGTCCCTTGTGCTGGCCTAACTGTGCCAGCGTAACTCAAGTTAGGATTGCGCTCCCACTGGACATCATGGCTCAGTGAGGATTTGAACCCACCCCTGGTGCTCCTCGGTGTGGTGCAGGCTGTGCAATGGTAAGTTGGTGGACTAGAGCAGTTGTTCTCAAACGTTTTTGCACCGGGACCGATTTTTTAGAATGACGATCTGTCCGGGACCCACCAGAAGGGGTGTCATGGCCAGTGGTGTCATCTACAAACAAGAAATGGGAACGCTGGGCGGAACTTCTGCGGGACTTCCGCGTGATTGGCTGCCCGCCCGTCCCATTCCGCGGCTGCCCTGGCCTTGGGGTGTGTGTGTGCTTGCTTGCCGGGGGAGACGGGTGGGAGGCACGCTGGAGCCTGGGCAAGCAGCGGTGGGGCGCACAAACCGGGGGCAGTCCCCCCCCCCGAGGCCAGGGCGGCTGCGGAATGAAACGGGCGGGCTGCCAATCACGTGGAAGTCCCGCCCAAGTCCCGCCCAGCGTTCCCGTTCCTCGTTTGTAGATAACACCACTGGTTATGGCCAAAGTGCCATCAGTGTGATGCCAGAGCCTGCTGCTTTCTGAGAACAATAGCATACCAAGGGGATGTTTAGGAGGCAAATTCCCCTGGGCGCCACAGGCCACCATCTTCTCTTTGTATGGGAGGGAGGCAGGTGCCACTTAAAGCTTGCAGTGGTATCCTGTTCAACCTTGCAGCGGTGTGAGATTCCTCCGCATATTGGAGGCTCCTAGTTTTGTGAAGCCAAGTTGCTTCATGGCGCTACAAGCAGAAGTGATTGCGGTGACGCGGTATGTCAACCCAATTAGTTCTGGGATGGGGCGCAGCCGACTGGCGGTTTGCCCCAGTGCAGATGAGTCCCCAGGAATGCCACGGTCTGAGAATGCCCCAATAATTTGGGTTATTTCTCAGCCGTGTTCCAATAGCAAAGTGAATCAGTTTGGAATCAGCCCTCCCCCTTTCCAGTGTCACATAGTTTCAATGATGGCTGTGTTTTTGGATTGGACCACACACTTTTGAAGTGTTCGAGATTGTTGACATTTGTTATCCTGGCATTCATTACAGCCTTGGAATGCCACTGATCTTTCGACTTCAAATGCGTTGGGATTATTGTTTTGCCTAAGGCTGTGTGCAGCCTGATCCTGTCTGCGTTTACCCAAAAGCAAGACTCCCTGTATTCAATGGGTCTTTCTCCCAAGTAAGCAGTTGCAGAATTGTTAGCCTAAAGAGTTTTTGTTTAAATACAAATTGTATGTAGGAATTCATTTTAATGACATTTGAGCTAATAAATATGCATAAATATGCCTGATTATTAGGAGGGAGGGAAAATACATCAGATATCACTTGAATTGATTTCAAAGTGTTAGAATATTTTTAATAAAAGATTTCCCAGCCTCCAACCAATGTTAGTGCAGAAGAAAATTGCAGCCTTTGTGAGCTTATGTCTGTAGTGAGACTTTAATGGTGCAGGGATGGCTTTTTTTGGTAAGCGTTATACTTCTTGTCTTGTTTGTCTGTCCAAACAATAATTAAATCCCCACCATTATCGCTTACCTCAGTTTATCTTGTTTCTCAAAAGATATAGAGGGAGTAGTTTAGTTTTTTTCCATTCTTTTTCAGTGACACACTGTACTCCAAAAATTTTTAATACACCTCCTAACAACAGCGACAAGGAAGTTAGCAGTTTACAGACAATTGAGTATGAAACCTTTGCCTTGCTTTTAGAGTACAACCCAGATGACAGTGACAGTGCATTAAGCAAAATGGGTGTGTGTTCAAAGCTTCAACAGCCTTGAAGAAGCAATTTTAAAGAAAGGGAGGGAGTGTAGCTGCACCCTGAATTCCCATTCTGTGACAAATGAATAAGCAGTAAGTGGCACCAAGAATATATTCAGACCTTGTGAATCAGTGAAAGTTGGTATGTTCACACTATCTGTTATTTTGGAACAAATCTCATGCATATCCGTTCAGGATGCCCTACTTGAATTTCCTCATTATCACCTTCAGTGTGTTTCTGCTGAATGTTAGGTGTTTTGTCAAAGTAGGATATATTACTTTGTATGGTTAAAAACAATAAACAAACGTTAGCAGCTGGCCCAATTCAAGATGTTGGTCAATGCCCCTTGAACCTTAAACGGCTTAGACAGAGTTGTCAAATATAAGGCCTGCAGGTTCTTTATCCAGCCCCTGTGATAATTGGGCTCTCCCTGCACTGCCTTTTCAGCATTGCTGCTTCTTTTGAGTCTTGAGGAGAGAGAGAAGGGAAGACCATTTCAGAGAAGGGGCATGCCAAAAGGGGTGTGAGAGGGAGATGCTGCTGAGGCGCTAAGAGAGCCCAAGCAAGGGTGTCTTTTCAGCATTGTCACTTCTGCTGAGGCATCTCTTTGCAACAGGTGCTTTGCAAAGTGACACCTCGGCAGAAGTGATTTTCTCAAAGGGAGGCCTGTAGGACAATTGGGCTTTCTCATATCTTGAAAATATAATCAAGATTAGCATATTCTGTCATTTGCAACTAATAAGTTCCTACATGAGAACGAAGTGCTTATTTCTGGCCATCATGTATTTAATGATGTCACTTCCAGCTGGTGTACTGAATGCTTTTTGGCCCATTGTATGAAAGTTTGATGCCCCTGCTTTTAACCCTTCCCTCCTCCTGTTTTAACCTTTTATCCGATTCCTTAAATACTAAGCATGTATTTAAGCATTCCTTAAATACTAAGCTTGTGTGTGTGTGCGTGTGTGCGTGTGCGCGCGCGCGTGTGTGTGTGCGTACGCATCTTCTTGTAAAGCTTCTTGGCCAAAACCCCACTACACTTCGTTTCAATGTTCATTCTCAAACATGTTGTTCTCAAACATGACTTGTTGCTGTCAAGCTTGAAGTCCTGCTGTAACGCAAAGAATATTTGAGTGGATTAAGAGTTTCTTCTAGAATTGGTTTTCTATACAGTATATGAATGATCTAGTATTTTACACATGATGCTTGTAGTACCAGAAGTTGCATTGTTAATAAAAACAGTTTGCCTTTAAAAGTAAAATGATGATAAATAGATATGGGAGAAAATTGTGATAGTGAAACCAAAACACATAATACCACTTTCTGCACTTCGCACTTCTCATTTTTGTAAACAAAAAAAGTTTTATTTGGTTTATTTTATTTAATTGGGGCGTGACTGCATCTACTGACACTACACCACTTATATCACTTACCTAATTCTTGGTCTAGTAGGTAAAAATGTCAAGGATTGACCCTTGTTGAGTTTCCGCTCCTATAACTTGCACGTTTTTGCAGCATGACATTGGAATGTATTTGTCCAAGCATGAGCATTTTGTCTTGCCCAATAGCTTATCTTTTCTAAGCCTCACACACAGTATTATCAGAGAGGTCTTTATTTATAACCCTTCTTTTGCAGACTGAAATCTGGATTGGGAGCAAGTTAGACTGCAAAACAAGCCCTGCATTGATGACTTAGGGAGGCATTGAAGGGCACGCGGTTTTGTTGAGCAACATTGTTGCAGGCTGTTCAAGACACAATGAAGCCCCCAGTTCTGTTTTTGAAACATTAACAGTTTTGTCCAATTCGTCATGTTTCTTCGTGATTTTTGGGGTGGGTTACCGTGAATGGTTGCTCATTACTGCAATAACAAGGAAAAAATGCAGGACCAGAATCCAGCAGAAGCATTTTGTAATGTGGACATTTCAAATGGGTCATTTTTGAGAATTCATTCAGCAGAGACATGCGCTATGTCTCTCAGTGAAAGCAATGACGAAGCTGATGTATGCCACTTAAATCAAAATGGAAATCTTAATGAAAGCTTGGAAGTGGAAATAGTTCAGAAAACTCTTCCCAGCAAGAATGAAGAAGCAAAAATTTCTGAAGACTCCCCAGTCACTTTTCTCGATACTGACATAGTGGAATCCAGCAGCACTTGGGGTGACTTTGAAGGTTTCACTGAGGTCAAGTTGGACAATTTAAGCCACACGCCAGAGTCCTTGGAGAGTTTAAGTGGAAAACAAGCTTCTGCAAACCACACAGATCTCAGTAACAATTGCTTCACTACCTCATGCAAGCAGCTGTTTTCCAGAGCAGCTGCGCACAATAGAAACGTTCTTGCTAATGTTCCTGAGAAGGTAAGTTTTAATAAGTTAAAGATGCTCTACCCTCTCTGGTGAGGGTCCCTTTCTATTGTCTTTCATATATGGTTTGTGTGGTGCTAGACTTTGGTTTTTTAGCTCAGACTTGAAACTATTATAGACTTGTAAGTTGTTGGTTTTTTTCATGGATTTGAAACTGATCTTCTGGTAAACATGGCGATTTTGTTTGGTGGATGGGGTCTTGCCTAGCTTTTGGGGGTTAATGCTATGGGAAGAAATGAAAAGGGAAGTGAGTCTGAACTTATTTCTCAAGTGTGAAGCAATCATGATGTTCATTTGATTACATTTTGTTTGTAATGGCACAATTTCCTGTATTTTTATGATAGAATAATAAAATAAATATTTGGCAGCCCATAATTAAGACAACTCCTTGGTTCATTAATGCAGTGAAGAAGGGCAAAACAAGTTCATTCCCTCTGCTTTGCTTTGCTTAATTGTTCTTATGTAAGTGCTTAAGAAACAAGGTGCCATGCATACTTTAGTCCTTGCCTTCAAGTTCAAAATCAGATAGAGAGGTGGCAAGAAGAAGGAAGGAACATGGAGAAGGAACAAGGAGAAGGAAGGAACATGGCCATGGATAAAGAGAGGGGTATTAAGCTAAAATACAACAAATCAGGGAAAACAATATACATGGGTAGCATCTCATCACATGTATTCTAAAGGAGCCTGATAGAGATGGAAATCATTATTCTAGTTTTATGGAACCACCTCATGTGTTATTCAGCTGAACCCCCTTGTATGACCACCATCTCTTGAAGGGAGCATCTTATCTTTGTTTTAAATTATCTGGGGCAGGGAGAGCAACACAACTTTGCATGATGATGCATGTTGTCTGTTGGTAAGACTCATAGCCCCAGAAATCTGGCTCAAATCAATGCTGCACACATTCTTTCCATTTAGAGATAATGTTGGCTGTCAGTTAATCCTGGATTGGGTGGGTTCAGTGCACCAGCAGGTTTTCCTCCTCCTGGATAACTGATTGGGGAACTACAGTATTGCTGAATCTTTGTAATGGTGAGAGGGTTTGGTATGGATTGGAAAGACTGCTGAAACAAGACAGAGGTCTCCTGTTTATATTGTAAGCCTGTGTGATAGAAAGTAAACCAGAGCAATTTCCAGTGCCCACAATGTACTGGTAACAGTATGCTTTGCCTCCATATAAAATAGCAGAACTTGGTGACTAATGTGTCTCTGATTCTTCTAGGCAAGCCTTAGCTCTGAAGATATTATTAAATTGAGCTTTCCAGAAGTTCCTGTACCACAGTTCTTGGAGAACATAAACAGCTTGTATCAAATGCTTGATTTACAAACGGAAAAAGAGACAGGCATTCCTGAGCATATGAGGAAACCATTTTGGTAACTACTTAAGAATTACTCTGTAAATTGAGTATTTATGGGACACATATTTTTGTTGCTCTTATTTCTGGGAGCCCAAGAGACATCAAAGTTTCTGCACAAAGTACGATTGTGCAGGAAATATATTCAGTGTCTTAGGCTGCAGTTTTATCCTTGCTTACCTGGAGGTAGGCCCCACTGACTATAGTGGGACTTACTTCTGATTAGACATACATAGGATTGGGATGTAAGAACTCTGGTAGCATGGAGTGGTTGGAGCCCATCTGATCAAATGGAATTTCAGTCCACTGCCTGTTTCCTGTTTCCACTGTCTCTTTCCTGCACGTTGTCTTATTTTTGTTTCAGTGTCGATAGTGGTGGTAATTCGACTCCCCACTAACTGAGTTGATTTCCCAGCAGTTGTTGCTGCTCCCACTAGATGACCTCATCCCTTATGAGGGCAGCTTTTCTAGAATGTTGTCCATTAATCATTGCTGCCAGCTAATCTGTCCCCTGCTGTGTCCTTATTTTTTTTCTTCATTAAATCAATATCCTTTCATCTTAAGCCATTTCCAAAGTGCATCATAAATACAATCCAGGTCAGCCTAATTATGTAGTAAACATCTGTACATCTGCTGTCCAATATATGTATGACTTTAATATAACATTAGTATCACACTTTAGCTGCATTTGGATACAGGTAATAGTTGTGTAAGACTCTGGAGTTTTTTTAAATTCTTCCCTCAAATCCATTATTTTTACCTTCCTGTTCTTAAAAAAAAAAGATAATGTCAGATAACGTTAAAAGCATGTCTTGGAGAGCTGTGGTGTCCAGAACTGCCATCGACTAGCAGTAACCTTACTTGGGGTGAGGCAGAAAGGTGAACACCAGCAGGGAAGCAGCTGGAAGCTATAATCTCCTCCAGAAATCTTGCCTGTCACGAGACTTGTCAGATGGGCAACTCCACCACTAAAGCAATGGAGATGCCAGGTCAGAGGTTGTCCCTGGGGAAAGGGATGCAGGTATGCCCATGCCAAGCTTAAAAGCATTGCAGTGAGTAGGGCAGAAGGCCAATGGGTGAGTGCCTTGCCAGTCAGAATGTCGGTTGAGTCCTGTGAGGCTGCTGCAGGGTTCCCCCAAATAAACCTTTCCCCAAATAAACCTGGGTATTGTACAGTAGTTTGATGAAGGTGCTGAGAACCCTCTCTGAGAAGAGGATCATTCAACCCCAATTGAAGGCAGCTACACAACAACCTCCAACTTGCTTTCACATTTCACTGAACATCACATAGCTTTTAGGTTGCATCGATGGGAGTTTGTCTCTTGTAAGTCCATGTGTACTACTGTGCTTGGATTGCATTTCTGTTGTGTTTACTGCTCTCTCTGAGGCTGCCTTTGGTTTACAAATAAGAAAAAATAATTTGCCCTGCACTATGTTTCCTGAGATCTTAAATGAATATGAACTGTTTCTTTAAAGCACTGATTCTGACACCTTATGGAAGACCCTTACTCGCTCCGGTAACCCTTCTGGGTTAAGATGCCCTTGGAATGGATCTCATTACCAAGCAAACCTTTTAGCTGTACTTGGAATAGATGCTCATGAGAAGGTACTCTTCAAAATATTTTCTAGAATACAATATTTGTTTTTAACCTTAATAATAGTAGTAGAATCTTATATATCAGATGCGTCCATGTCTCCAGGAAAAACAACAGTGTAGCTCTTCTATTAATTATGTCTCACAAAATTAGGGTGCAATTCTATGCAGTGCCAGAATGGTGAGGCCGACTTGGCAGCACCATATCAGACGCTGCATAGGAGAGGTTGGAGACACACACCCCCTCAGCAAGGGAGCATTCGCTCCCTTACTGTAGGGGAGAATCCAGCCTCCCCTATGTGCTCCTTGGATCTGCGCCCGCTAAAGAGATCCGAGGAGACCGCGTGGCCTGAATCAGGGTCTCGCAGATGGGCTTAGGAGGTGGCCATATGGCCACCTCCCAAGTCCTGCCCCCACCTCCCTCCCTCCCACCAATCCCCGTCCCAATATGGGATGGAGCCTCCCTTGTGCCAGCCGGTCGGCGCAAGGGAGGCTCTCCATCGGTGCTCTGAAGCCGACGCTACAAGTAGCATCGGCTTCAGAGCTGGAGCGCTGACGGGGTGTGTGTGTGCTGTTTGGCGCCTGCGTGCCCGCTCTCTGTCCCTTGCGTCAACACTATGACGTAGTGTCGACACAAGGGTAGGGGTGGGATTGCGCTGCCCAACTTGGAAAGTAGTAATTAATTATGGTCCTCTCAGTTATTTTGTGTGCTAGAAGCTGCTTTGTTGTATTATGTGTAGGACTTCGGCAGAAATTATGCAAGTCTTTTACTGCATCTGTTTTCTGCAAAGTTGTTTGTGAAATGAGAGATTGGCCTCTCCTCTGTAGTTTTGAGAACTTGGGAAGAAGTAATCACCATGGAGCACTGACAAATGGAACCCTGATGTTGAGTGCTGGTAGCTGTGACTAAGTACTGGTATGGTGCATACATTCCACAGTAGCCAGATACCATATTGACACAGAGCAGGCTTTCGAACAGGCCATTTGAAACTGCATTTTCAGAGGGGTTAACTGGAACATTAGTTATTGAAACTACATCCTTGGCTATGTTGGGGAGAGCAATTTAAGTACAGACAGATAAGATATGGGGTGCCCCATATAAATATTGCCCCTACGTGTCCCCTGCATGCCTATTATGGTACCTTTATTTCTATAATAGCACTTGCAGTGCAAGTGTTTCTTTGTTAAACATTTTTGCTTAGCTGAAGAACTGAACATGCAGACGACTAGCTTGCATGCTACAGAGAGACTAACCGGAGGCAGGAACGCTTCCTGTTAGTTGCCCTCTAGCATGTAGGCTGGTTGCCTTCATGTTTAGTTATTCAGTTCAGCAAGAAACACCTGGACTTCCAGAGTGGCTGTACTGCATAAAAACTGAAGTACTGTAATGGCCACGGGAGGGTGAGTGGAAGAGCTTTGCAGGTCCCCAGATTCAGTTCTCCGGATCTGCGGATATGGGGGCCACCTGTAAGATGGATGCATGAGAATTCTGCCTCCAAGTCAGATGTGGAGCTTACTGTCAATTTTTTATCTGGCACAATCCATGTGGGGATATCACCATGTAGTCTGCAAAATATAGTACTGAGATCATCTTGTCTGTCAAAACCAAGAGAATTGTGTTTAAACACAAAACAAGTCGTGAAAAATGCCTACCAACCACAATATGCTTTTATTGTCTTTGGAAGACTTTTGGTGGCTTTTAATTCCATTTTTTTTCTTTTGTTTGAGTTGCCAACAGTTCTTATTTGGGCCTGCTCTCAGTTAAGCTGACACAAGGCCAAACCCTTTATGGGCTCTGAACTACAGGTAACGAATGACACCCTTAGTATTTGAGCTCCCCCCCACCTCGCCTGTCTCACTCCCTTCTTTCTCAGACTCTTATCTTTGCACGATGTTCATTCTGTTCAGCCCTGTTCTCCTTCTGGCTGCTTTTTTTTCTGGGCTCCCTACCCTAATTTCCTTCCATGCTTGTTCCACAATTCTGCCCTCTCACCTGCCTGAAACACCATTTAGGTGAAGAAGTGCACAGAGGCTCTGGTGAATTTGCTGCTTACCCACTGCATGCATTGAAAGCAAGGGAGAAGACTGTTGGAAAGTGTAAATAGTAAAGGAGGACTGTAGGTTTTGTATACTGTGCCGAGAGACAGCATGAACTCTCTCCTCCTCTCTCCAAAGTCTGTGGGCCAAACTACATGAAATGCTTAAAGTGCCCTTTTTAATAGCAGCCATTAAGAACATAAGAAGAGCCCTGCTGGATCAGGCCAAAGGCCCATCTAGTCCAGCTTCCTGTATCTCACAGCGGCCTACCAGGTGCCCCAGGGAGGCACAAGACACAAGACGCTTGCATCTTGTTGCCACTCCCTTGCACCCAGTACTCTGAAGTAGCCTACTACTAATGTAAAAAGGTTGCACAATCCATCATGGCCTATAGCCCACAATGGACTTTTCTTCCAGAAATCCGTCCAAACCCCTCTTAAAGGCATCCAGACCAGATGCCATCACCACCTCCCGTGGCAAAGAGTTCCACAGACCAACCACCCACTGGGTGAAAAAGTACTTCCTTTTATCTGTTTTAACTCTCCCAAGCCTCAGTTTTAGCGGATGCCCCCTGGTTCTGGTGTTTTGAGAGAGGGAAAAGAACATCCCTCTATCGACTCTATCCCTTCCGTGCATTGTGGGAGGGGTTGACACTGCACAAGCTTTTCCCCCATACTATAGTCCTTACAAAAAAAAATCACACCCACTCACCGGTTATTTGCTTCTAAAGTGATTTTATTTCATTAGGATTATGGGGGGAAAGATTTGAACCTCCTTCCTCCTTCCCCCTCTTGTTGTGGCCCCTTTCTGGATTGGGCACCCCGTTGCCTGTGAATGCTCTTGGATTCCTATCTAGTGAGGTTTTTATACTGCAAGTGGAGATGGGTAGAGACTTTGTGTGGCGCCTTCCTCTCAAGCACGGGATCCCTGGGCAGATGCTCCAATTGTTGAGCTGCTCTGCACCTTTGCTAATGAGGCCAGGATTCAAAGGGCTTGTACAAGCTTTTTCAGCCCCCTCTTCCCACTGCTGCCCAAAGCTATCTGTGAAGATAAAGAAATTTTCCACCAAATAGTGTGCAGTGCTGCCTAAGGGGATCCCTGACCCTCCCTAAGCATAGGGAGAAATGTTGCTTTCCACTTACACATGGAGCCCTTAGGATCTGGGTCCAAGAGAGTTTGAGATGTTATTAAAATAAATAAACAAACAAAAAAACACAAAGACATTCTGGATGCCTTGTTTCTAAAAAGAGAGAAAATGGTCACGTGCTATGGGTAGATTGCAGGCTGAGTTGTTTCTTGCATTAAAGTCCAGAATCTTGGAAAGAGCTGCCTTAAAACCCTTGCAGGACAGCACTTGCATTGGCTCAACAGCAACATGAGACAACCCTATTTCCCACGTAATGTTTTAGAAAAAAAAAAACCTCAGAAAAGGGGAGTGGAACTATGGCTGCAGGAAGAAGAGAACAACTGCTGGCCTGCTCACCCCTTTCTTTGTTTTTTTAAAGTTATATAAACCTTCTTGTGCTTCAGAAGTGCAGTTGAGAGGCGTTTGGCCTTTAAATAGGGAGGGTAGCATGATGGGGGGGGGGAGCCTGCGTTGCTCAGTATCCAGTTGTTGTACATGATGCTTGCTCAGATTGCATAGTACACCCTCACAAGAGCAACTAGCATGCTAGTGGTAAATTCTGTTTGAGCACTGAGAAAATGGACATCATTGCAATAGACATGCTCCTTGATGGAGGAGAGCTGCTGGCAGGGATGGCGCATATCACACCTGACATGGGGATAGCGGGGATGGCTGACTGCTTCTGAAGCAGGAGAGAACTAGATGCACAGTTGCTGTTTTTGGTGGCTGCTGCTGCCTCAGCATAACATTAGTTGGTAGTTTGGGGCTTGATGTCCAGCTTCCTGTGCCCAAATTTAGTATTTTACATGTAATGGCCTTTTAGGATGTTGTATTAAACAAGTGTCCATTTCTAAATGAAGTGGTCCTCTAAATCTGAAAGTGCTGTCTGTGATTTTTGTTTGCTAGGCTCTTCCAGAAGGCAAGGATGATATTTTGGAGAAAACTCCCATTAAAGAAAAGGAAGATTCAAGTGTTAACAAATTCAACATTAGCACTTGCAAAGCACTAATTCAAACTAAGGTAAGAACAGGAACAGAAGTATCCTATTGGTCTTTTTTATTCATGTTATCCTTCCCTGTGTGCCCCAAATGAGCATTAGCAAAGGTTTAGAGAAACATTTAGAACAGTGGTCTTCAACCTTTTTTGTGCCGGGACTCCAATAAATAAATGAGTAACTGCAGTATGAGGCTGGGGACCCACTGCCAATCCTGCCACGCTGAGACCTGTCCCCATCACCACCTATCCCTTGCCCCCGCCTGCCCCCTTTCTCCCGTGTCTTCATAACAACCTTGTGAGGTAAAAGCTTAAGCAGGGCTTGCCCTAGGAGCTGCAGGGCAAGATAGCAAGAAGAGGCTTGCAGGATTGTATCAAGAACTCAGTTTTGATAAGGCAATAACATGAATGGATTGGATCCAAGCCCTCCTTTGCACACTCTTTGAAAGGTTGCCATGACCCCCTAAATGTGGCTTTGCGACACCATTGGGGTTCCAGCCCACAGGCTGATTTATAATAGCCCTGCTGGATCAGGCCAAAGGCCCATCTAGTCCAGCTTCCTGTATCTCACAGTGGCCCACCAGGTGCTTAAGGGCACTCAGTAGACAACAAGATGTCTGCATCCTGTTGCTACTCCCCTGCATCTGGCATTCCAAGGTAGCCTCCTTCCAAAGTAAGGAGGTTGCAGAACCCATCATGGCCTGTAGCCTATTGTGGTTTCACTCTGAGAGGCATGCCCAGAGTTTGAGCATGCCACATCATTAGTTCCTCTTATTTTAAAGATCAGTGCTTGCTAACTAATTAAAGATGTGGCGTAGACATGTGATGTCTGTATCCAATGCAAACCACGTAGACATGTGTAACGGAAAGCAAAAAGGGAACTTGAATAAAAGTAAACCTCGAAAAGTGTTTGAGGCACTCGCTCACAGAGACTGAGTCTGATGTGATTGATTTTGCTACACTGCGACAGCCTATGATGGACTTTTCCGCCAGAAACCCTTTTAAAGGCACCTAGGCCAGATACCAGGAGTTGCACAGATAAATTACCCGCTGGGTAAAAAAGTATTTCCTTTTATCCATTCTAACTCTCCCAACACTCAATTTTAGTGCATATCCCCCTGGTTCTGGTGTTGTGAGAGAGGGAAAAGAACATCCCTCTATCCATCCCATGCAGAATTTTGTATGTCTCAATCATGTCCCTCCCCTGGTACCTTTTTTCTAGACTGAAGAGCCCCAAACGCTCCAGCCTTTTCTCTTAAGGGAGGTGCCCCAGCTCAGTAATCATTTTTGTCACTCTCTTCTGCACCTTTTCCAGTTCCACTATGTCTTTTTTGAGTTGTGGCGACTAGAACTGTATGCAGCCTTACCATCGATTTGGGCAATGGCACAATAATATTGGCCATTTTATTCTCAACCCCCTTTTTAATTACCTCAAGCACGGAATTGGCCTTCTTCAATGCTGTGGCGCCCTGGATTGACACTTTCATCGAGTTGTCCACCAGCACCCCAAGATCTCTCTCTTGATCCGTCACAAATAGCTCAGAACCCCTTAACGAATATGTAAAGTTTTGTGGGGTTTTTTTGTCCCAGTGTGCATCATTTTACACTTGTCTGCATTGAAAAGCATCTGCTGTTTTGCTGCCCATTCCCCCAACTTGGAGAGATCCTTCTGGAGCTCTTCACAATCCCTTTTCATTTTTACCACCCAGAAAAGTTTCGTGTCCTCTGCAAACTTGGCCACCTTTCTGCTTATCCCTGTCTCCAAGGATGCAGTGTTTGTTTCTCTAAACCAGGGGGCTCCAAACTCCAGCCAACGGGCTGGATCCGGTCCCCGCTGAATCCTTCCCCGGACTACAGCCCTCAGGGGTCTTCACGCCAAGCCACATATGCATGGAACACTGCACGCAAGGCATGCTGGGGTGGCAGACCCCAGGCTTGGCGTGAAGACCCTTGGCGGGGTGTAGTCAGGGTCTTTGTGCGTGTCCCAGGGAGAATGGCAGAAGCTGCTTGAGCCAGGGACGCTGTAAGCCCTAATTGCAGTTGGCATACTTGCTCACTGGCTGGCCTTTCTCTTGCTTAAGCAACAATACAAGCCAGGTGTTTTCCTTTGTTGAAGACTACACTAAGCCTCTTGACTGACGGGCAGCCCAATCCTGAGCTGCCTGGCTGCCCAAGCAGGCAGCGGTAGACAGGCAACCATGGGAGGACTTCTGTGTAGGGCTGTGTGGCCCTATATGAAGGTTGGGATTGGCGGCAAAGCTCACTGCTGGTCATACCCCTACCTGGCCCCTCCCTCCACCCTTGAAGGGGCCTTGGGAGGTGTACTAGGAAACTACCCACTGAATCCTTTCAATAACTCTACTTGCCCAAAGCTCCTCATGAGCTTCAGGACTTTGAATGTCAGTCTGCTTATTCCATCTTTTTTCCCCTCCTCTCTCTAGCTCTGAGCACTTTACAGACCTGACTTGCCAAATTTTGATCATGTAGCTCATGAGCGAAGTTGGTGGAGGCTCTTGCCAAAGTTCCTGTTAGATCCACGCACAGCATTTCATCACACAATGATGTTGCAATGTTATGTGAGGTAGACTTGAATGGGTTGAATAAGCAGCATGGTGGGTCCTCCTGTTAAGAGAGTTCCCGGCTCGGCTTTGTCTTTGCAGCTGTCCAGTTGGTGCAATACTAAAGCATTGAATTTAGTATTACTGCATTCAAGATTATGTCCATGAACCTTACCTGATCACCTTAACTGATAGGACACAACTGGCCTCTCTTAGCCTGTTTTGTTTTTGCAAAATGTGGGACTAATATTCATGGTGCAATGCATCATATGTTAAGAGTGAGAGGGTTTGAACTTCAGATCATGCAGTTTAAAGGAATTGGATAGCTGAATGGAAAAGGTGGTTTTTCAAATTTCAGATTCCCCCCCCCACCAGTGAAACTGCTACTCCTTAGTGTCTTGCAGAGGGAAAGAGTGGACAAACCCATCAGGCCACCTAATGTATAGTCAAGTGCAGCCTACCTGAGGAACTGGGCTTGATAATCCTTTATACCTGTTATTAGATTCTGTAGTTTGTTGGGTCCTTGATGGGCATTTGACAGCAAAGAAGGCACAATTGTCAATTAAGCAGAGGAAGCAGCTTGGAAGAAGGGGGAAAAGATACCGATGAAAAACTGCATGATGGGAGTAAGTGCTATAAGAAGGATGGAGTAGGCAATTTTGTCAAACTGGTCTTTCAGGTATCCAGTGATTCAGAAGTTTGGGTGTGCTACTGGAAAAGACAGCAGATGATGCAAAGCACCCTTGGAGCTCCTTGTCACAATAAATAGAAGTAACGTTCACTGAAGGGGGGGGAGGCAGACACGGGGTGAAGATGCTGTTGGAATCTCCCAGAATCTTACAGAAACTTCTCTTGTGGCTTCTAATGACAAGCATTGTGCCCTATTTTCACTCTGGCCCCAATATGGAGATGTGGTTTAGGGCACTTGCACAAAACTGGTACCCACTTCCAGTAAGTAACCCCTTAAACTATTTCCTTTTCCATTGTGTGAAGAATTCATTACTGGGGCTGGGAATATTTCATATTGGGGGAACATTAAAACATTGTGCACAGTAATCCAGATCCTGCCCTAAGAGCTGCTGAATTCTACAACTTGTGTCATCAAAGTGCAGAATTCTGTGCCCTTGGTCTTGTGCACAGTTTGATTTTGCTACATGTGGAGAGGCAAGAAACTCTGCAGGTTTTCAGTAATGCCTCCCCCCCATCAATGAATACGTGCTCAGTCGTCCGTCTGGCTTTTAGTCTTCTCCTGACACTGTACACACATTTGCAAACCTATTTTCACAGTCATGAGAGCTAGAAAGCTCTCTTTATTTCAGAAATATAACTGAGATTCTTCGGAAGCTGAATTCTGTGCCCGTAAAGACTTAGGCCTTCGGTGGGTTCCATTTTGGAAGCGAGCTTAAGGGCAAGCATGCTGAGTCCCGTTTGAGAGAACAGTCTTTGCCTCTCTGCCCACTGTGGGAAAACTGCTCATTAGTGGTGAGACGAGTTCGCTTATCACAAAGCTGACAACTGGCCAGGTCAGTGTTGTCCTAGCAAATTCCTTGCACCAAGATAAATAGCCCCTTGGACGTAGTTTCAAGGACACCTTAATTACAGATCTGTTGCAGCTGGGCTCTTCGCAGTTGGAGAGAGTGACTTGTAGTAACTCCAGGTTACATTAGCCTCTAAAACGTTTGGCTAGTTCTGATTGGTCAGAGCCTGGCTTCAGAGTACAGATATCCCTGACTCACCGAGTTGGGGGGGGGGCACACTTCATAGTTCCAGGATAGATACTCATCTGAACCTGGGATGGGTAAGAAGAGTTGTGCTTTATCTTATGCCCAGAGGTTTGAAGATTGGGTGAGGGATACATTCAGTATTTTTTTTTTAAGGAAACCTGGTTTTGTTGTTTTTAGCACTGTGTTGTTGCCTCCCAAAGATTATTTAAATGCCATCATGACTTGTAGGCTGAATTCTTGTTATTTAAAATAAACCTGTATTCTTACAGACTTGTGTCTGTCTCTGAGTGTTGGGGAACTGAGTTCATCCTGTCTGGCCTAACCACTTGGTTCCTAGTGGAAGTCTTATTATTAGTATAATCAGAGTCTTGAGCCTGTGGAGGCTGGAGCTGTGAGGACTGGCAAATAGCAGGGTGGTGGCAGAACCAACTTGTGCTGTAGCCGTTAAGGAAACCCAAGCCCACCTGTAGGCAAGTACTGGAGCTAATGGGTGAATCTGTGTCAGAAACTTATACTCAGCAATTTGGTTTATTTGGCTAAGAACTATGCCTGATTATTTCTGGAGTTCTAGATTCCCATGAATGGTAGAGCTACTGTGCAAAATCAGTAGCCAAACCTCTCTAGCCAATTGTGAGAGCCTGAGAAGGGGGTTATGTAGAAAGCAAAATTGGGAGCTGCACTACGGACCCATTGGAGAGGTGCTGTACCATTGCGTCTGGAGTATATCCAAACAACAACTGGTCTGGGTGCTCTGGGGTTATGAGACCTTCACAGTGCTGCATACCACATCTTGGTGGGTTTTCTGCCCTTCTTTAGGCATGCAGGATACACACAGCCCTGCCCATGGGCTGGAGTTGTGGGGAGATAGAACATCCTTAATTGGTGAAGTGGTGGGGTGGTGGTGGTGGTAACATAGGCTGCCACAAATTCCAAATAAGCAGCTCCATTCTCAGAACAAATCTTAAGTGCTCTGTCTGCTAGATCAGTGATTTTCAACCTTTTTCATCTCATGGCACACTAGAAAGGCACTAAAAATGGTCAAGGCACACCATCAGTTTTTTGACAATTGACAAGACACGCTGTGCTGCCAGCGGGGGAGGGACTCGCATCCCCCAATAGCCCTACTAATAAATGACCCAAATTCCCGCGGCACACCCAAGGACCATTCAGGGCATGCCAGTGTGCCACAGTGCAGTGTTTGAAAATGGCTGTGCTAGATTATATAGTGTGAGGTACCTAAATTACATTATTATGTAGTGTGAATGTATCTAAAATGCTTTTCTGGAACCACTATGTGGCGGTTCTCCTGTTTCAGGGATCAAGGCCAAACTAGACATGAGAGGGTGAGAGAGCCATTTTTATACAGGGCGGGGAGCTTCCCTTAAAAACAAAGCAGCGGCTTCCAGAGAGTATGGAGAAAGAGGAAGCGAGTTCCGTACCTGCTTCCCATTCACCCAAGTGATGCATTTCATGGCTCTGCTTTCTAGGAGAGTGGCATGAGCTGTGTAGCTGTTATCATTGTAGTAGCTAGTTAGGCCTGTAGAGGCCAAACTAGACACATGAGATAAGAAGTCCATAGATACAATTTTTTGTGTTTTGGTTTTTGAAAAATTGAATAGCAGCTGCAGGAATCCCTGATCCAAATTGTGACTTGTCTGTGCTTGGAGTTTGGCGTGCTTGGAGATGCAGTGCCTGTATCTGCTTCCCAAGGAAAAGTCGCATTCTCCCTTCTCAAAATTCCTGTTGTCCAGGGGAAACATAAAGCTTCTTCCCTCCTGCCTGCCCAACTGCTACTGGTCTGCTTGTGAAACATGCAGGTTCCCGTATGAATCTTCTGTTTCCCCTGGCAGTGCAAATAGGAGCTTGAGGGAATGATTTTAGAAAAGAAATGGGGGGGATTAGCTTCTCCTTTCCCAGTATTGTGGTTTCAGTGTAAGTTGAGACCAGCAGATGATCCTGTTTGCGTATCTCCAGCATCATGTCTACCTTTGCCCTTCGGATACACTGGAAGCTTAACTTGGACCTCGTTTTGTTATACTGGTGCATTTTCAAGGTTGGGTCCAAAGAAGCTTGAGATGTGGATCGGTATAGATAAGAGTGTGCCACTCCTGTTTTCTAATGCCCGGTATTAACTGCTGCACTCTGTCGGTGTTTGCTGAGGCCTTTTTCTTATACCCTTCCTGGTATTGGTCTAGGCCGCTTCTGAGACCTTGTACCAAACGATCACAGGCTGCACTTATCTCATTCTGTCTGTTTCATTTGGTTAATTGAAGCTGCCTCAGAGCCAGGGCATGCTAGACTGAGTTTCTCTAGTCAGTGTATCTGCATTCTGGACACCACCTGGAGATCTACAGCTGCTGTAGCATAGCAGTGAAGAGATTGACTTGTGAGTTGGGAATACCCTGGTTCACATCTTGTTGCTGCCATGAGTTCACTTGATGGCCTTCAGTAAGCCGCAGCTTCAGCTATCTGACAAAAGGCCAAACAACCCTGTCCTAGCAAGGAATATCCTCTTTCTCAAATACAATTCAAGGGAAATTCAGCAGTCCTGTTTGTGCCTTCCCCTTGTACATGTTCAGTGAGTGTGTGGAGGCCAAGTGGAACCTGCCACCTGCTGAATCCCACCCCTTTCACACATTCTGAAGGTTTGCCGTGAACCTGTGAGTCCCTGTGTGATTGGGCTTTCCAATCGCATGGCAACCCGACTGTAGATTTAGGAGGCTTGATCTTGCATCCCTTTCATGTGATTGTGGGTCCATGTGCACTTTTGTTATGCAGTATTTTTTGTCACTGTCTCCTTATTTTACTGGTTTCGCATACTGTAAAAGGCACTCATTGCTAGAAAGTTCAGGCTTGTTCAGTGGCGTGGCACAGGGAGTACCGCAAACATACCTGCATGTTACCATTGCTGTCCGGAATGGCTCTGAAGGCGAGTGGGAGGGGCCACTTAAACTGCACTTTGCAGGGCCGCCAGTACTTACCACCCCATCCCTCTATAGCTATGCCCCTGGCCCGATTGGGTGACCTTGAAAGAGGGTCATTTCTATTACAAAGTTGACCTTTAAAAATGACTCAAGGATGGTGTCATGTTCTGAAGTGTGAATAAAAGCAGAGACAGGGCGCAGAGAGCACCAATTGAACTGGAAATGAATTAGAAATAAAAAGGAAACAATTGGGAAGTTCACTGAAAATTATTTGCTCAGCACATTTCGGTGTGCTTCGCCTCGCTTCATGAGACCCTATGCACCATAGCCACTGAAAGAAAACATTTTTTTTGTCCTTAGAAAAGGCAACATGTCAAAACATACATTTGTAATTCACAGTGAATTCTTCCATTCCCAGTATCGCTCTTGTTTTCCTGAGTAAAAACAGTTTATCTGGAAATGCATCTGTAAAAAATGCAACTTACTGTCAGATGCTCTTTGCTGCTATGCAATGGACTTCAATTTGTTTTTTTTTCTTTGTCTTTTTTGCCATAGCTTTCAGTATCTCCTGATTCAAGGCAGAGCCATCTCTTTACCTATAACCTGTTCCTGAAGAAGACTCCATCCAGTGGAAATATGCAATATATAACAGTTCCACAAAAGAAGCGGATTTTTACTACGCAAAGCCTAAAGATGAAGATGTTTAGCAGCAACGTTTGCTAACACAAACATTTCTATCCTTTTATCACTTTGAAAATATTGTATTGTATTACTGATTTGGTAATTTTAAGATTAGAAATGCTTCTAATGAGAAGTGTGTCCTTCTTTGTGTTTTACTTAGTTCTGTAGCCTGACAGGCGTGAGTTGTTCATGGCAAACTTTACCAGGAGCTGCAGAAAACCCAAAAAACTGTGTCTCCAGGTAATGAAGCAGAATTATGCTTTTTACAGAGGGAATTTGCTGTGCTTTTTTGATTCACTCCTTCCTTTATTATACATCCTTGCAGGACTGAATGGCATTTCTCAAGCCCTTCTAACTCTGCCTCAAATTAAAGTCTGTGTGCCTTGTCACCTTCTATCTTATTCTATACAGCATAAGATGGCTGCTTCTATACAGTTGCTGGTACCTGTACAGATTTTTTGGCCTTTCCGCCATCCTTTCAGCAGGCAACTCACGGTGGAATTAGTTTCACTGATTTACTCCCATTTCAATGACTAGGTCTCCATTGGTATAACTGGCTTCTGAATTGCCTCTGTTTGGAAGCCTTAAACATTCACCAGAATTTTCAACATCTCAACAAGATCTGTGTGGCAGACCTGTAAAGCTCATTGAATACCTTTCCACAACTGTCTTTGCAGCTTGATGCTTCTTATTGGGGTGCAGGCAAATATCTGCTGCTGTTACTATTCAATAATAAACTAACACTGGGCTCTGGTCCATTCAGCTTGTTGTTTAGGGGACCTGTCTTGATGAGTTGTATGAGGGGCCACTATTGTTACATTGCACTAATAACATTCAAGGGACTATCCTCAAGTTAAGCTACTTTGAGCTCTCGTAACGCAGAGTCTCAGATCCTGCCTTGTGAAAGAATGCTATGTGCAACTGAGGGAAGAACAGTTCTGATAACAGCCTTTCCTGCACAAAGCTATGCTTCCAGGGGTTCCTGGGGGATGTCATAATGGTTATGCTCTCAGATACTCACATAGTGGCTCTCAAGTTTTGGGAACTCTTTTCCTTGTCATCTAAGGAACCCTGCCATATTAGAGAGCACACCCTCATAAGAAGAGCCCCGCTGGATCAGGCCAAAGACTCACCTAGTCCAGCTTCCTGTATCTCAGTTCAGGTGCGCACACTGCAGGAGAAGGGGGGTGGTGGGGAAGTGTGCCTGCTGTTTTGAGTATGAGTGCACTCAAACAAAAGATTCTCTCTACATACTTCAGAAAGTGTTGCTTAAACTGAATGACATGGTAGCCTCCACCTCGTCTATAAACGTTTGTGTCCCCAGATGTTACTCTTCTACTACTTCCTTCATTCTGTCCTGCCCCTATGCACCCTGTTTTCCCATATACCACATAATCCACAACCTGGGACTGCAGGTCTTGCAAGAATGGTTAAAAACTCCACTGTACTGTTCCAGCACTGCCACTTTAGAAAGCACTACGTCTTGTTTGTGTACCAGAGAAATCTTGAAGCAGCATAAATTACTTGCCCCAAATGTAGATATGGAATTTAAACATACAAGAAAGGCAAATGGATTCTGTGGCTCATGATTTATACTTAACTAACCATTTTATTTCTGAGGTTGCTTTTAAGACCACCTTGAACTGTTCTAAGCCTTATCCTACTGGCTTGTTCCATGTTTGGGCTGGGCCTTTTTTTTTTTACTGCCAGGACAAGTTGACAGCAGGAGCTGTGTGACTGCAATCTGACTGATGTTCCTAAATGTGCTTAAAGTCTCTGTGGGTTGTATTCTGGAGTAAAACCAGTTTGGCACTGTAATTGTTAATAAGTACAGTTTCTCCTGGTGTTTTTCATTTTCATAGCAATAGTCCAGCTTCCAGCTGCTGCTGTGTAATAGTTGCTTAGCAATGGGTGGGCTTAAGCGCCTTTAATAGCATGCGCACACAGGAAGGCATGATGCTGCTGGCCTTGTTGGAGGGCTTGTAACATTGAAAAATCTGAAGTTTGTAAAATTCAGGCCTATTATGGGACAGTTGACAAAGAACTAAAAAGCCTGCACTGATACTTTTTTGTAACACTGCCTTTAATAAAATATTCATAGTAACCAGTTTTGGCTCTTAAATGCTTTCTACTGAAATTGCCACAGATGCCGTTCAAACTATGTGCCCGGATATAAGGCTGACTTCAGTGGAAATATGAAGAAACTTCACAGTCAGGGAATAAGAGGGCAGGTCCTCTTATGGATCCAGAATTGGTTGAGGGCCAGGAAACAGAGAGTGGGGGTCAATGGGCAATTTTCAGAATGGAGAGAGGTGAAAAGTGGAGTGCCCCAGGGATCTGTCTTGGGGCCCGTGCTTTTCAACTTATTCATAAATGACTTAGAGACAGGGATAAGCAGCGAGGTGGCCAAGTTTGCAGATGACACAAAACTTTTCCGGGTGGTGAAAACCAGAGAGGATTGTGAAGAGCTCCAGAAGGATCTCTCCAAGTTGGGGGAATGGGCAGCCAAATGGCAGATGCGTTTCAACGTAAACAAATGTAAAGTGATGCACATTGGGGCCAAAAACCAAAACTTCACCTATAGGCTAATGGGTTCTGAGCTGTCTGTGACAGCTCAGGAGAGAGATCTTGGGGTGCTGGTGGACAATTCCATGAAGGTATCAACCCAGTGTGCGGCAGCAATTAAGAAAGCCAATTCCATGCTCGGGGTAATTAAAAAAGGGGTTGAGAATAAAACAGCCAATATTATCATGCCATTGTACAAAGCAATGGTAAGGCCGCACCTGGAATATTGTGTCCAGTTCTGGTCGCCGCATCTCAAAAAGGACATAGTGGAGTTGGAAAAGGTGCAGAAGAGAGCGACAAAAATGATTACGGGGCTGGGGCACCTCCCTTATGAAGAAAGACTGCAGCGTTTGGGGCTCTTCAGTCTAGAAAAAAGGCGCCTGAGGGGGGACATGATTGAGACATACAAAATTATGCATGGAAGGGATAGAGTTGATAGAGGGATGTTCTTTTCCCTCTCTCACAACACCAGAACCAGGGGGCATCCGCTAAAACTGAGGGTTGGGAGAGTTAAAACAGATAAAAGGAAGTACTTTTTTACCCAGCGGGTAGTTAATCTGTGGAACTCCTTGCCACAGGAGGTGGTGATAGCATCTGGTCTTGATGTCTTTAAGAGAGGATTAGACCGATTTCTGGAGGAAAGATCCATTGTGGGCTATAGGCAATGATGGATTGTGCAACCTCCTTACAAAGGTGGTGGGCTACAGGTACCGGGTGTAAGGGAGTGGCAACAGGATGCAAGCATCTTGTTGTCTCCTGCCTCCCTGGGGCACCTGGGGTGGGCCGCTGTGAGATTCAGGAAGCTGGACTAGATGGGCCCTTGGCCTGATCCAGCATGGCTCTTCTTATGTTCTTATGTTCTTATGTGGTGTTGGATGCATGACAGCCCAGCATGCCCCAGACCAGTTTTGTGTCAGCTGCCACTGGCCTATAGAAAAGTCCAACTATTGGTTCATCATCTGTAGTCACTGGCTGTCATAGAGGAAATCCTTCTGGAAAATTCTGTGAACAGCTGCATCTAAACCAGTAAAGAAGGTCACTCCAGACTCTGAGATAAACAAACCGTTATGGATCCCAAAAGAAATGGCTTAAACCTTGGCTTCTCACTCGAACCACATCACTCGTCACCTCTGTTTGACTTGGTTCTTCAGGCTTCCTGAGATGGACAAGTATCTGCCCTGCATTTTGCATAGCAAAGATGTCCAGCTTCATTGCAATCTTCATATCCTCTTTACAGTTCCCTTTCATTCATTTGTGATCTAATAGTTCAACCACCAGTGTCAATGTAAATTTCTGAAAGCCAGCTGCCTTGCCTGTTACAGCTTTCTTGGCTCACTCAGCCTCGTCAACCTGGTCGTGTCTCTCCTACTCAGTGGTATAGGTTCCCGTTGAGCATTGGTTGCTGCGGTTTAAATAACCTCCACACAATCTGGAGAGACTTGACCCTCTTGACTTTCCCTTTCAGCATTCTTTTTACTTGCCCTTTCATTGTTGGGCAGTCCCCTCTGTTGAGGTCAAATGTTCTACACTGGCCTTAGAAACCTTTTGCTTAATATTTGTTAAACTGAATAACACTAGTTTTTTAAGGTCTTGAGTGCCTTATAGGATTATATTTAGGGTCACCTCCCCTGTGACTGGAGACTGCTTCTAAGACATTGTAGGATTTCTGGAGGAAAAGTCCATCGCAGGCTATAAGCCATGATGCTTCGTGCAACCTCCTTATTTTAGAGGTAAGCTACCTTGGAGTGGCAACAAGATGCACATATCTAGTTGTCTTGTATGCACCCTGTGGGCCACTGTGAAATACAAGAAGCTGGACTAGATGGGCCTTTGGCCTGATCCCGTGGGGCTCTTCTTATGTAGGGCACAATTGCTAAGGGTGCAAGGATTTACCTTGGTGCAAGTCCCATTGGAATTAGCTGTATTGCGAGTCAGCATGGTGTAGCAGTTTGGGTGTTCAAATCCCTGCTTAGCCATGAAGCTTCCTGGGTGACCTTGGGTAAAACAGCCTGAGCTTCTTGGAGAAAGGACAATATAAAGATGTGAAAAATATAGAGATGCATTGGATTGTGCCATAAGTGTGTCTAGAAATGTGTGACAACTTCCTATGGGAGATGGATCATCCCTACATGGCCCCAGGTATGCATCTCAAAAAGCCCTGCCTGTGGTACTGCTCTGGAACTGTGGTACATATCTATCACTCTAAAGCCCCTGCATAAAACTAGTTTTCGTACGTCTTGAGGGAAAGGTCTAAGGCAATGGGAGTCAGACAGGAATGATGGGTTGTTGAGACATTCTGAATTACATCTGCTAACCTTCTGTCAAAATGTCTCCTTGAAAAATCTCCAGAGTGCATGATTAGCCTGAATAGCTGAGTCATAAAAGCGACAAGTGATGAGGTTCTAGAGCATGTAGACAAATTAAACATTAACAAAGCAATGGGTCAGGTGACATCAACCCAAGAGTTCTTAAGGAACTAAAATGTGAAACTGCTGATCTAACTATGCAACGTGCCAGAGGACTGAAAGCCAAAGCAATGCTTATATTCCAGTGAGTAAGGTAGGATTACAGTCCAAAGCTGAATGAATACAATGAGATTACCTCTGAGTAAAATCCCAAAGCAGTTTGGCCAAGTTTTTAGGGGAAATGTGTCCCCCCCCCCACCTCCAGGCTCCAAGAGTTGAGCAACCCTACATTATATTTGTGTTAGAAAGCCGAAAGCAATCTTGGAATGCAGGTGTAAATGACTAGCTCAGGCCAAAGATATTTGCCCGTCTCCTCCCTCACTGAATACTGGAGAATTGATTTGTAAGATCCTGACACTATGTCAGTCAAATTCATCTGCACTGACTAAACACCTTCAGCATTATCCTAGAATCAATACGGGGTACGGATTTTTTTTCCATTGTTGGTGGCAAGGTTCCAAGCTCTGATTCTTGTTCCTCAGTTGTTGTTGTTGTTCAGTCGCTAAGTCGTGTCCGACTCTTCGCGGCCCCATGGACCACAGCACGCCAGGCCTCCCTGTCCTCCACTAGCTTCCTGAGTTCGCCCAATTTCATGTTCATCGCTTCGGTGACACTATCTAACCATCTCATCCTCTGCCTCCCCCTTCTCCTTTTGCCTTCAATCTATCCCAGCATGAGCGTCTTTTCTGAGGAGTCCTCTCTTCTCATGAGGTGGCCAAAGTACTTGAGCTTCAGTTTCAGGATTTGTCCTTCCAGGGAGCAATCAGGCTTGATTTCCTGTAGGATTGACCGATTGGATCTCCTTGCAGTCCAGGGGACTCTCAAGAGTCTTCTCCAACACCATAATTCAAAAGCATCTATTCTTCGGCGCTCTGCCTTTCTTATGGTCCAGCTCTCACAGCCATACATGGCTACTGGGAAAACCATAGCTTTGACTATGTGAACCTTTGTTGGCAGAGTGATGTCTCGGCTTTTTATTAAGTTGTCTAGGTTCGCCATAGCTTTTCTTCCAAGAAGTAAACGTCTTTTAATTTCATGGCTGCAGTCACCATCTGCGGTGATCTTGGAGCCTAGGAAAATAAAGTCTGTCACTGCTATAAATAAATAAATAAATAAATACTTTATAAATAAAGTCTGTTCCTCAGTATATTCATCAAATTATGGGGATTTAGGCTACCAATCTCTTTCATGGATCACTGCCTTGTGGCGAAGGGGCTTGAGTAGCTCAATGAAGCTGTGAGCTATGCCATGTAGGGTTACCCAAGATGGTCAGGTCATAGTAGAGAGTTCTGACTAAACGTGATCCGCTGGAGAAGGAAATGGCAACCCACTCCAGTACTCTTGCCAAGAAAAGCCCATGCCAAGAAAACTAAAAGGCTAAACGATATGACACTGGAAGATGAGACCCTCAGGTCGGAAGACGTCCATTATGCTACTGGGGAAGAGCAGAACACGAGTACTAGTAGCTCCAGAGAGAGTGAAGTAGCTGGGCCAAAACCGAAAGGAAGCTCAGCTGTGGATGTGTCTGGAAGTGAAAGTACGATGCTGCAAAGAACAGTACTGCATAGGAACCTGGAACGTCAGATCTATGAACCAAGGTAAGCTAGATGTGGTCAAACGCAAGATGTCAAGGCTGAACATCGACATCATGGGAGAATTTGGACGGGAATGGGAGAATTTAATTCAGAAGACCATTACATCTACTGTTGTGGGCAGGAATCCCTTAGAAGAAATAGAGTAGCCTTCATAGTGAACAAGAGAGTGAGAACAGCAGTACTGGGGTATAACCTCAACAATGATAGAATGATTTCAATTCGGATCCAAGGCAAACATTTCAACATCACAGTAGTCCAAGTCTACGCCCCAACCACTGATGCTGAAGAGGAAGAAGTTGACCATTTCTATGAAGACCTAGAACAGCTTCTAGAATTAACACCCAAAAAAGATGACCTTCTCATCACAGGAGATTGGAATGCTAAAGTAGGCAGTCAAGAGGTAATAGGAATAACAGGCAAGTTTGGTCTGGGAGTACAAAATGAAGTAGGGCAAAGACTGATAGAGTTTTGTCAGGAGAACACATTAGTCATAGCAAACACCCTTTTCCAGCAACACAAACGGCGACTGTACACATGGCCTTCACCAGATGGTCTACACCGAAATCAGATTGATTACATTCTTTGCAGCCAAAGGTGGAGAAGTTCTATACAGGCAGTCAAAACAAGACTTGGAGCTGACTGTGGCTCAGATCATGAGCTTCTTATTGCAAAATTCAGGCTTAAACTGAAAAAAGTAGGGAAAACCACTAGGCCCTCCACATATGACCTAAATCAGATCCCATACAAATATACTGTGGAGGTGAGAAATAGATTAAGGGGCTTAGATTTGGTAGATTTGCCTGAAGAACTTTGGACGGAGGTCTGCAACATTGTACAGGAGGCAGCAACTAGAACCATCCCAAAGAGAAAGAAATGCAAGAAGGCAAAGTGGCTGTCTGAAGAGGCTTTACAAATAGCTGAGGAAAGAAGGGAAGCCAAAAGCAAGGGAGAAAGGGAAAGATATACCCAATTGAATGCAGATTTCCAGAGAACAGCAAGGAGAGATAGGAAGGCCTTCCTAAATGAGCAATGCAAAGCAATAGAAGAAAACAATAGAATGGGAAAGACTAGAGATCTTTTCAAGAAAATTGGAGATATCAAAGGACAATTTCATGCTAAGGTAGGCACAATAAAGGACAAGAATGGCAAGGACCTAACAGAAGCAGATGAGATTAAGAAGAGGTGGCAAGAATACACAGAGGAACTCTATAAGGCTAAATGTTCCTGATAACCATAATGGTGCAGTCACTGAGCTCGAACCTGACATCCTGGAGTGTGAAGTCAAGTGGGCTTTACAAAGCATCACTAACAACAAAGCTAGTGGCGTTGACAACATTCCAGCTGAGGTACTCAAAATCTTAAAAGATGATGCTGTCAAAGTGCTGCACTCCATATGCCAGCAAATTTGGAAAACCCAGCAGTGGCCACAAGACTGGAAAAGATCAGTTTACATTCCAATCCCAAAGAAGGGCAATGCCAAAGATTGTTCAAACTACCGCACCATTGGACTCATTTCAAATGCTAGCAAGGTGATGCTCAAAATCCTACAAGCTAGGCTTCAGCAGTATGTGAATCAAGAACTACCAGATGTACAAGCTGGTTTCCAAAGAGGCAGAGGAACAAGAGATCCAAGTGCCAACATTCACTGGATCATGGAAAAAGCAAGCGAGTTCCAGATAAACATCTACCTCTGCTTCATTGACTATGCTAAAGCCTTTGATTGTGTGGATCACAACAAACTGTGGCAAGTTCTTGAAGAGATGGGAGTACCAGACCACCTTATCTGTCTTCTGAGAAACCTGTATGCGGGTCAGGAAACAACAGTTAGTACCGGACATGGAACAACTGACTGGTTTCAAATTGGGAAAGGAGTACGACAAGGCTGTATGCTGTCACCCTGCTTATTTAACTTACATGCAGAGTACATCATGAGGAAGGCACGGCTGGATGACTCACAAGCTGGAATCAAGATTGCTGGGAGAAATACCAACAACCTCAGATATGCAGACGATACCACTCTAATGGCAGAAAGTGAGGAAGACCTAAAGAACCTTCTGATGAGGGTGAAAGAGGAAAGTGCCAAAATTGGCTTGAAGTTCAACATCAAAAAAACTAAGATCATGGCAACCACTCCCAATCACTTCCTGGCAAACAGAAGGGGAAGAAATGGAAGCAGTGACAGACTTTATTTTCCTGGGCTCCAAGATCACCACAGATGGTGACTATAGCCATGAAATTAAAAGACGTTTACTTCTTGGAAAGAAAGCTATGGCAAACCTAGACAACTTAATAAAAAGCTGAGACATTACCCTGCCAACAAAGGTTCGCCTAGTCAAAGCTATGGTTTTCCCAGTAGCAATGTATGGCTGTGAGAGCTGGACCATAAGAAAGGCAGAGCGCCGAAGAATAGATGCTTTTGAATTATGGTGTTGGAGAAGACTCTTGAGAGACCCCTGGACTGCAAGGAGATCCAATCAGTCAATCCTCCAGGAAGCCAAGCCTGATTGCTCCCTGGAAGGACAAATCCTGAAGCTGAAGCCCAAATACTTTGGCCACCTCATGAGAAGAGAGGACTTTTTAGAAAAGACCCTCATGCTGGGAAAGATTGAAGGCAAAAGGAGAAGGGGGCGGCAGAGGATGAGATGGTTAGACAGTGTCACCGAAGCGATGAACATGAAATTGGGAGAACTCAGGAAGCTAGTGGAAGACAGGGAGGCCTGGCGTGCTGTGGTCCATGGGGCCGCGAAGAGTCGGACACGACTTAGTGACTGAACAACAAAGGCTACCAATGGATCCGCTCACAGTATTGTGATAGACTCTTTGGCTATCCTAACTCTTAACAGCAGCCATATTTGTAGCCACTAATAGTTGGAAACAAGCAAAGCTCCCTTCTAGGCAAATATATTTTCAATCTAACCAAGAACAACATCTATAGATGAGAACAAAATATTAGATTGAAATATTTATTACAGGAATTTAAAAATATTATTTCAACCACAATTCTGCTTCATCACAGTGCAGAAGGCCCTTCCCATTTTTGAGATTTTTACATACAAAGCATTTATGAACAATCCATGTACATTCTGAGATGTAGGTGTCTTTCTCCTTAATCCCTTTAAACCAAAATTGAACAACATTTTGCCAGTAATGGTTCTGCTGCTATGATTGTGAGCCATTTGCACACCGTGAGCATATTAATACTTTTAAAAGGCCAAACTATGCATTGGGCCAACAGAATGGGATTGGTTTTTGTATTAGTTTTGGATCCATTTAGTTATAAAGTCCAACAATAGTGAAATCAGGTGGGAGGCAGCAAATCAGCACTAAATAAATAGAATCACAGCCCCCTCCCCCGAGTGTGAATATTTTACTCTTTTTTTGAGATGAAACTATTAAGGGATTTGTTTTGTTTTTGAATTCTGCTTGGTAACTTCCCTTAAATAGTAAAATGAAAGTAAAGGAAATGAACAGCAGAAACCTTTTGATGCACCATTAAGAGACAATACTGTGCAATCGCGATATTACTGCATGACTCATTTTCTTCCCCTCATCCCATCCAAGTCATCCCATCTTTTGCAACCTCTTTTGCAGTCAATGTAACAGACATACTGCAGTTTGTTGGCTGCTTGATTGGTAACTGTTCCTTCTCCAGATTGGAATATTTCATCCCAAAATGCATTACTGCTGAGCCTGCCTGACTCCAAAATGAACTTGCTGTCAGAACTACCAAGGAACATATAACCAAGTTTGTGATCAAATAGAGAAGCGATTCTGCAATGCCCACAGCAGCTGCATATTCACGATCGTATCATTAACACTGGTGGGAACGTAAAGTTAAGGTGAGAGAAGCATTTAATCCAACTCAAAGCAGAAGCAGCAACATTAAGAGCGCAATCCTAACCAGGAATTAGGCCAGCACAGTTAGGCCAGCAACGTTCAGGCAGCACAAGGGCCACTGTAAAATATGTTTGGACCACTCTTGGAGTCAGAGAGGACAGCACACAGACTTGCGCCATCCTCCCTGAATCCGAGAGTAGTCCAAACGTGCTTTACGGAGGCCCTTGTGCCAGCCAAATTGTGCTGGCCTAACTCCAGGTTAGGACTGTGCTCTAAGTGATACAGGGATGTATAAACTGTACTAACAAATCCCTTCCAATTATACTCCTTCCACAATGCCACGTACAAAAGAGACAGCACCTAAATCTAAAACCAATAATACTAACTTCTCAGGATGTGGCAAAAGCCACTTCTGTGATTTGCAAGACTGCTGCTGCCATAGGGAGTCTTAAACCTCTGGTGCTTGGGTGATTCTGAGATTTCCTCAGTACGGACCCTGATTATTAAGACCACATGTGAGGAAAGAATCAAAACCACCACCACATGTGTGCAATCCATGGTGAGCTTCTGCAGTGAATTAAAACAATGACGTTCCCTACAATGACAGGGACTTGGCCAAGAACAGAGTTCCTATTTAGCTCCTACAGGGTTCCCGGAGACATTGTGTAGGGGACGCTTCACAGACAGGCCCATGGGGTGCTGCCTTGAATGTTTATCTGTCATTTGGATTACAATTCCTTATAATACATGGTGTGCAAAAAAATGTTCCATTCACATGATATATTGCACATAAAATCTAAACTTTTGTTGCAAAGATACAATATTGTCCAAAGAGTTAAAATAATTCTACCTGTACAGTAAATACCAATGATAAAAATCCCAAATTACCCCCAAAATCGATGCACAGAATACTGACAGTTTAAAATTGGACAATCTACATATAAATTACATTTGAAAAATGTGTACAATTAAATATCACTAAATTTCACCAGCCAGGCAAGCTGCTGCCAAAGTTTCTCTTGCTTATGCCTCCACAAATGCCAACCAAGAAAACAACAAGATCTGCCATGTTAGACCAAGCAATGGAAAGAGTTAACGCATTTCTGCTTACAGAGGTAGTGCCAGCCACATCCAACCAGAAAATTCATTGTCTATGATGGAGAAATGTAGTAAAATGTAGAAAGACTATAAAATTTACAAAAATAAATAGCTTCAAATGCTTTACAAAATGCAAGGAATTTTGCATCTCGAAGTTCCTTCAACAAAAGGGAAGAGAGATGGGTTGCTTATTTTAAATATATTTAATATATATATATTTACTGAGTCTGCATGACCAAATATGCAACTCCAGTGAATGCCGACACAGCATATAGTTTGATATTAAAAAATAGAATCTTTAGACTTCAGAAGATAAGCTTCCCCTTTAATGAAAATTCATTGCTGTTATGCAAACCCTTCAGATTAAAAATTGCACATTAAAAAGTTAGTTCTGTTTGGAATAAGAATAAAAGGGACGTGTGCAAGAGAGACATTCCTCACATATACCCTAAAAGGACCCCACAATAAAAGATTTTAAAAGATTGCACAATTGTTTCAATAAATATTTTGTTTTATAGAACTGCTTGCCACTTTTCTTTTGGTTTATATAGATGAATTTTGGAGAGGTTTGGAGGGCTGCTCAAGAATTAGTGTCTCCGGTTGCCATTTTGACATAATGCTTTGCAGCTTGCTCCCTTCTCCACGTTTTAGCTTCAAACCAGCATTATGTGGCAGCACAAGGAAAAAAAAAACATCTTTGGATTGTGTGTGTGTTTGTGTGTGTGTGAGTGTCAGGATCCAACAAGAATCTCCATGATATGGTCCAAATCACTCAGATCACTTCTACATATTGGGATGTTGCTTGCCGAGGCAGAATTACAAGAAGGGAAGGTTTTTAAAATCTCTTCCATGGGTGTCACAGGTGATGGTCTGGGAGGAGTTAGTGAGGGGCAATCAAAATCTGCATCATACATGGAAGTGTCAATATCTTCAAAGATGTCGTCTATCGCCAAATCTTTCAAGTAACTAGTTGAGTTTGAAATTTCAAAGGAACCAAACGCACATTCCACGCCCTTTAAGTCTTGTCTGTCATCATCTGACCTAAGACTCGGAGCTTCAGGAGGTTTGAACTGATCATCGCCAGATCCAGCCAAGTAAGCAGGGGGGCTCACGTCTTCCATGAAGTCCAAGTCTTTCAGAATAGAGGAGATGGCCGAGGACATGTCGTTGTCGGAAACCATCAGCAAACCATTTTCCATGGGGCCTTCCACAGGCCGCGGTTCATAACTGTTAGACTCCTGCTGATTAAAGCCTGGAAAAAGGTGGGAAGGCATTCCAGACAATTCCAAGCCCGGGTAACCGGAAGGGTTGGAACCAGCGCTGAGGCTGCTGCACATACTCAGGAACTGCTGGCTGGTTTCCTGCCTCATCTCCTCTTGGATCTGCCTGACGGTGTTTGCGATGAGGACGGACCGGTGCAAGTTTGGTTCCACCAGCATCTTGTACGTCTGCAGTTTGGCGAGGCATACGTTGAGCACCAGCTGCCTCTTGAGTGGATATGGCAGGTTTCGACTGGAATCGAAGGCACTTGATACCCCAGCCATGGTCTCTTCATAATCACTCAGCTTCCGTTTCAGACCCCTCCCCAACATGAACCTGGAATAAAAAACAAACCAAGGACAGATTATGGATCTATACAATACCATTATGAAAACAGCACTCCCAGGATGCACTTACTTACTACACTTCTAGCCCACCTTTCTTTTATCATGGAATTCACAAGAGGCCATCTCTCATCAAGGCACAATCCAGACTCAAAACACGCTTAGGATGTCACAGTGTCCATCAGCTCTGAAACTGATCGCTGAATTTGGGGTCAGGAAGGAACCCAGATTGGAGGGAGTAAGGAATGAAGACATTCCAGGTAAGTCAACTTCTAGGTAGCTAGAAGGGCGGTTGGGGCTCTGTATATGTTGCAATTCCTCAGGACTGCAGAAAAGCTGCCAAATTCCCACTTCTCAAGAAAGAATCCCTTTACGTTTTTTAGATCTTATGGCTGTTAAGCTTATGGACCAAATCCTATCCAACTTTCCAGTGCTGATGTTGCCACAGTGCAGCCTGAAATAATGGAACAAACATGTCCTTACCTTGAGGAGGCCTCTGTGACTGCCCCCCCCATCACAGGATGCAGTGCACACCCTATTGGCATCACTGCATTGGTGCTGTAAAGTTGGATAGGATTGGGCTCTAAATCTGTAGAAGACAAAGATACTGTTTGTGAGGAGACCAATGACCTGGACATAGATTGTCATCTCATTCCTGATGGGGTAGTAGTCCCCTTGAATGAGCAGGACAGATTTATGGAAGAAAAATCCATCACAGGTTATCAATCAATCAATCAATCAATCCCGCTTTTCAACAGGAAGTTCACAAAGCGGTTTATAGGTAAACAGTAATAATAAAAATAGCTCCCTGTCCCAAAGGGCTCACAATCTAAAAAAGAAAAAAGGCAGACCACCAGCAACAGCCACTAGGGAGACTGTGCAGGGGTGAAGAGGGACAATTACACTCCCCCTGCTAAATATAAGAGGAACACCACTTGAAAAAGTGCCTCTTGCCCAGTTAGCAGGGGTAGGATTATGAAACATGGCAATTGTATGCAAGCTGCAGGTTATAGCCTCTCTCTCTGTCAGGAAGTAGCAACAGGATAAGAATGTAAGAAGAGCCCCACTGGATCAGGCCAATCTAGTCCAGCTTCCTGCATCTCACAGCGGCACACCTTAGGGAATACACAAGACACGTGCATCTCATTGCCACTGCCCTGCATCCAGAACTCCGAGGTAGCCTACCTCTGAAGTAAGGAGGTTGCACTAACCATCATAGCCTGTAGCCTGTGATGGACATTTCCTCCAGAAATCTGTCCAGTCCCCTTTCAAAGGCATCTAGGCCAGGATGCAGGTCTCTTGTTGTCTTGTGTGCTCCCTGAGGCATCTAGTGGGCCATTGTGTGGTATAAAAAGCTGGACTAGATGGGCCCTTGACCTGATCCAGCTAGGAGCATCCTGAACTAGTTTAGTCTGCACTCTGCACCAACTGCACTCTGTTTCAGAGCTGATGGTGTTGGCTACAGTTAGCCATACATTGGAAACATCTAGACTGGACTACTGCAGTGGATTGTAACGCATTCTATGCAGGGCTGCCTTTGAAGACTGCCTCGAAACATCAATTAGAACAGAATGTGGATGCTAGACTCCTTATGGGAACTGGGGATTGTGAGCGTCGAGCTGTACAATTAGGAACAATTCAAAATGCTAACCTATAAAACCCTAATGGTTTAGAACTTGGGTTAAAAGATAATAGACTTGAAGTGTTATCAGATGGCCCTGTTGCAGACACCCTTGTCTTCTGATGTTTGACTGGTAGTTGCCTGCAACAGAGCTGTTTCCATTGTGACACCTGGCCTGTGGAACTATCCTCCCCTGAAACTTAGGACTGCACCCCCTCCCTTGCTGGCCCTCAGTAATGTCTTGACTTTTTTCATTCCACTTGATGCTTAATTGGAGCTTTGGGGCTTGTTTTATGGTTGCTTTTTTACTGTGATTCTAGTATTATATTTATTGATAGTTTCGCTATTGATGTATGCTGGCTTGAGCTCCTGCAACAATGGAAAAGCAGGATATATAAGTTCATCAAATAAATAAATAATAATGAAACAATTGAAAGTGTGCGCACAGCTGCCCTGCAAAATCCTAGAAGCTCAAGGAATTGCCGAATCCACTAGTCAGGGGTCAGGGCTTCTTCAATAGCCTGAACGGCTCCTCTGACGGAACTGTTAAATTCCATTTTATGAGACTCCATCTCAGAGCTCCCCAGAATCCATCTTGTGTAAGAGAACAGCTGTGTCTCTGGGTGCCATGAGAACAAGCTGCTAATTGCAAAGATTCTGAGAGAGGTGCCTGTTCTATCAGTGCTGGTCTCTCACTTTTCAAAGCTAGGCCACTAATTGCAAACTGGCCTCAACTGTGCATTTCAAGAAGGGAGGGGCAATTGCTCCTGGACAAGTCTGATGTAATCACATCAAATGCTGTGAGCTATGATTGGCTGAGTTATCTTGGCAGCTACGTGTAACACCCAGGGCAATTTTCATCAGCCTTCTAACTTTTTTTAGAGGATCTGGTACTTCTTGATTGGTTAGAAGTTTCCCAAAGGTAGCATGGTATAAAAGACCTTTCCTGAGGTGAGTTCAGGGGTTTTGCCATGGCCCTCCCTTGCCACACCAATGCTGCTAAATGGTTGCTTCAGCTTTCTGTACATGCTCAGAAGTCACGCTTCCAAGTTAACCAGTATGTGGTTAGGAGCTTAGTTTTTTCTGTTCTGCATCTGTAAAATTCCCACTTCATCAAATGAGTCATAATGTCTTTGTCTTATTCTTAAGACTAAACAACAGTGTGTGTATGTTGTGGGGTTCTTCCTGAGGAAATTTATTTTGACTAAATCCAGGTCTTTGCAGATGACTTTTTTCTGGAATAGACACAAGTCATTTTTACTGCAACTCCACCTGAAATTACTGCCAAAGCATTGCGCTTGCACTGTGGTAATATTTAAACCACAATCCTGAATTGTACAGACAATCACAAGTATTCCAACTGGAGGTGTGGGCATGTTGCAATTAATGATGCTGCTGGTGAGGGAAATAAAAATACTGAAATTACTAGGGAACCGCTGTAGGGCTGGAGTTGGTAATCCAAAATGAGGAGGAGGGCAGGGGAGATGGCAACACACAAGACAAAGAGAAATACATTATGTATGTAAATGATACATTCATTTCTTAAATGCATAAACTTTTGTGCTGCTCAATTCCCAGTCAAGTAGATCCTGTGATCCTGAGACCCAAAGAATCCATAAGTGTGTCCAGAACATTTGCCGATCTTCAAGTCAGGCTCAGAACTACAACTATCTTCTCTCCACCCGCTACCTTGGCAGAACCACTTCAGCACCCATCATGCAAGCAGGGTGACACTGGAGGAAAACTCCCAAGTCGTGGCCCACCATAGGAAGAGAGGGGCCTTTTCTCCTTAAGGGAAGTGACCTCAGAAATTACTGCCAGTTGCGCCGCAGAACTTATGGCACCACAGGCGTTTAGGGGCAAGTGCCCTACCTGGATGGGGGCCTTGTGGAGTGCAGAAGGGTTGGGGAGGCCCACTGCAACCTCTGTGGGCCTCCCTGATGCTAAAAATAACATTATGGTCATTCGCTATGTGTAGTGGAAGAAAGGCATATCTTTGGATGCTAAACAGGAAGTTAGCTCTGACCTTGCAACAGAGCTATTTTTAGCATTAAGAAGGCCCGTCGGCCTCCCCAACCCTTCTGCACTCCCCAGGGCCCCATCTGCTCCTAAATGCCCACAGCGTCGTGATCAGCACCGCCAGGTCCTCCCCCCCCCAACCCCCACCAGCACTTTGAAGACACTCTAAGTCCTACTCAGACTAGGACTTAGAAAATATCACTTCCACATCCCTAATTTTTAGCAAGGACAATTTTTAGCAAGTCACCCAGGAGCCAGAATACCATTAATATTCCAATCCACTAAAAAAAGTGTTCTTGTCAAGACTGAACTGACAACTCCTGGGGTGTGAGTGTGTTTGTGGAGTAAAATCTCTATCTTCACAAGAGTATAATCTTGCCCTTGTCGCCTTGCTAGTATAATTCTATTACATTGCCAACATGCAGCTGGCATGGACCCCATCTAAAGTATAACTTTCAGATTCAAGTTTCCATATATGCTTCTGGCTGTTTGGCCTAAAAGCTAGCGATGAAGGGAAGCTGGGCTATTCAAAGAATGATCTCCCCTCCCCTTAAAAGGTGAACTTTGAGTCTTGGCACATGCAACCAGTAGCTGCAGAAGCAGCCACTAAAAGCTCAGTGTTGCATTTATTTATTTTATTTTAATTGAAAACTTTATACCCTGCCTTTCCTATGCTGAAGCAAATGCCCAAAGTGGCTTACAGAAAACAAACAAAATACAATGTGACAATAAGTAAAACATAGTAAGTAAAACAAACATTAAAACAACAACCAATTAAACATTAATGGGAACATCGAGAGTGAACTGGAGTGAAAGCTAGATCCAATTCTCGATATCAGGATGTACTGGACAGTGGGAAAAACAATTGACCAGGGGCATGAACAAACCATGACAATATACCAGAGGGGCAGAGGGCAGACAGTCAACATCCAAAGGCCAGACGAGATACGTATAGTATGATTTCAAGCCCTCTCCGAAAGGCCATGAGGGAGTCTGTAGTTTTTAATTCTTGTGGAAGGGAATTTCATATTTGTGGAGCCACTACAGAGAAGGCTCGTCCCCGAGCTGCCATCCCTTTAACTTGGGCACTTGAAGGAGCCCCTTTAGATTATCTAAGAAGGTGAACTGGTCTCTATGGGAGAAGGCGGTCCTTTAGGTAGGCTGGGGCTCAGTCTTGAAGGGCCTTAAAGGTCAGTACCATCATCTTAAGTTGGGATCGGAAGTGAATGGGCAGCCACTGCAGCTGCTGAAGGAGTGGGCCTACTGAGTCAAACCACCTAGCCCCTGTAACCACCCAGGCTGCTGCATTCTGTACTAACCGTAGCTTCCGAACTGTCCTCGAGGGAAGCCTTACATATAGTGCATTACAGTAGTCCAGCCTTGAAATCACTAATGCATGGACCACCGTGACCAGGTCAAAACGGCGCAAGTATGAGACAGTGCATTTAGAGCAGAGTTTGTAAGGCATATGAAACTGCTTCCCTACAGGATAAAAGCAGCACAGAGACATCTGGTGTGTTATATTTTATATCTTATGATCCACAGGGCTTGTTTTTAAATTCTATTGTTTTGTTTTAATTTTGTTTTTACTATATTGTTTTAATATTGTTTTTTATATTGTTTTTTAATGTTAAATTTTATATTTCCTTGTAATGCCGCCTTGGGTGCCTTCGGGCATAAAGGCAGGATAAAAATCTAATAAATAAATAAATAAATAATCTCTCTGCAGCAGCAGCCTCTGCCTCTTTTCAGCACAGGAGAGTCTTCGTTTTACAGAATGCTTAAGAAGAAGCCCGCCCCCCCCCTCCTCTACATGAGGAAGCTGAATGGGAGAGAGAGGGCAGTGATGCCATCAACGCTCACAGAAGCCAAGCAGGCCAGGGACTGCGGTTCTTGCAATAATGGCTGAGCAGAGTCCACTATTCAACACCACCCACCACTATTCAACACCACCACCACCCAAGCTTAACTTCTACCAAAGCAAGTTTCTCCTACTAGCTGCTGCTCCCACAGAACTTCCAGACTGGGCAGTCAGATACAAAAGAGAATTATAGCCTTTAATTGCCCAGAACACGGCCATATAATTTGTATTTCAGACAAAAATCAAGAAAAACTAACCAAATTTTGATTTCCAGAAGGGTCGCCATGTTAGTCTGCTGCTGCAGCCACCCACCAACACACAGACAGAGCACATCTGGTAGCATTTTAAGTACTAACACTTATTTCAGCATATACTTTCACGGACTTCAACCATTTCATCAGATGAATGAAGTGTCAGCCTTCGCTGGCAGAAGAGTGCATATGTGCTCACACAGAGAAAAAAAAATGGTCAAGGGAGGGTCAAAGGCTGCAGGATGGAAGAGATTCAGTCGGTAACCACTATTATAGCGATGTTTAATTATTAATGACAAATTTGGACCGAAGCTGGGTCGATTTTGGCTTCATCACAACTCTGAGTTTAAGTGCCACTCCAGAAGAGAGAGACAAGCAGCAGTGAACATTTTCTAATGTAGAAAGCACTTCCATGCAAATCAATCTCCAACTTGAATGCACATCACTCTATGTTACGATCTCACATGCACATGCTTAGATATGCCTTTCTTCCAGCACACATAGTGAATGACCATTATGTTATTTTTTGTATGGACTTCATTTTTCTTTTAGTATGCTAGCTGTCTTGAGGGCCACCTTCCCAGAGTGAAGAGGTGGGGGAAGAAAATGCAGTCAGGACCATGGCAGGGCAAGGAGTTAAATCTCCCCCTCCCCCACACTGCACAGCCAATCCAGATCACCCCCTCTTCAGGCTGCAGTTCAGGAGGGGGGGGGGGAGGACAAGTGTACCAGGGCCAATCATGGGCTTTTTTGTAATGTGTAGCTTGGCCATTAAACCCAAGAGTTTTCTAGGTGTGGCAGAGAGTAGTCAAAAGGAATGCAGAGTGGCCCAACCAAAGCTAAGCAGCAAGTACGTCTGTACTGCTGAAAACTGCATTGGCAGGCAACTGCTCAAAGCTCCTCAACTTCTTTGACAAAAAAGGGGTAGTGTTAAGGATACAATACATTCAAGACCGAGAGGCAGATTAAGGCTGGAACTTAAATAGGCAGATCCTGCACATCACAGGGGGCCTCCCAACTTCCCTTCCATCTCAGAACTGGGTACAGCTAGCAGCTGCTCAGCTGACTATACTGGAGCAGTTGCCAGCTCCATGCTGCAGCTCAGGAATGGCAAAACTTCACAGCAAAAGAGAAACAGAATTTTTATGTTGGCAATTTGCTATGCAAATTGCTCCTCGTCCAATCTTCACAGAAAAATTTCAGCGCTGCTGTTCAAACCTCATAACTCTGAATCACCATCCCATGGCTAGCAGCATTAAAAAAATTAGCAAATGCAGGAAATCTGCATAATCTAAACAGGATTGTGTATTTCAAAGAGAATTTGAATTATGCTTGGTGCAGAATGATCACAATGCTGTCACTCTGCACTTGTTAGAAAAAAAGGAGACACACACGTCCCCAGGCCAGGGCTAACTCAACAAGGTTTGAGGAGGCCCAGCTACAGCTTTTATGTGTGACTTTCTAGCCGCTCCACAGTTGTAGCTGACATCCTCCTTGTATTTCCTCTAAGACTGTGAGCCATCTGCTCATTCCTTTTGCTGTGTAAACTGCTCTGAACCTTTTTGTTGAAACACAGTACTATATCTAAATATTCTAAAATCAATCAATATGCCGTTCCATGGAGGTGATGCAAGTGCCTTCTGGTCGCAACCTGAGGCGCGTGTGGCCTCTGTGTGTCTCAGAACATCTCTCAGATGCAACTGGAAGGCACTTCTGGTTGTGTCCGGGAGGTCTCTTGAGGCCCTCCAGCTGCAGGGTCAGCACACGCGTTAAGTCAAATCCACGGGTGCCAAACCCACAAATATGGAAAGCCAACTACACTGGTGCAGGAAATCCTGCCCATTCCAATTACCTAACACCCCCTTTTTGTGAGAAGCAAAGGAGCACAGCTTCAAGATCACAGAATGCATTGGCAGTGGGGGCTGCTTGCTTAGGCATTGGGCACACATCTGATGCCATTCAAAGATGGAGATAACTACAATCCAAAGGGAGATTCAGTGAGCACACCAGTAACCACAGGGCCAAACTGCTTCAATTGCTGGAGGTGTTTGCCCGAAGCCCCCCACCCCCAAGTGGCAGCAATGCAATTCCTGAGCCACCATCCTGGAAGTCACCTGCTCCCATCTGTCACCGCCGCCAATGCTACCGAGAAGCAGCTGCTTCTGCAATGCACCCGCAGGGAGGACTCCGAAGAGTATTCATGCAGAAGAAAGCAGTTAAGCAAAAGCCTCTCACAGCTTTTGTTCTCAAACCCATTCCCTCCTCTGCTGTTATGATGCCCTTTGCGGAGAACCAATACCGTTAAAGGAGGCAGCCGCTTCACTGCTCTGCTTGCTGAGCAAAACAAGGGCTGCCAACCAATTAGGGACTGAAAGATTGGCTCACTGGCTTTCGGTTCATTTTAAATTTTATTTAAGCACTTTAATATTTTGCAAAACTTTGGCCAGTGTGTCTTTTGGAGGGTTTTGAGGAAAGGGGATAGAACAGAGTCAGTTTCAGTTGCCTGTTGTATGTGGATAGAAGCCAAGGCTCAGTCTGAAAAGCAAACAACCATCTCTGAATTTTACATACTAAGGTGAATGAAAAGCCTCCCAAATTTGAAATGGTGTCATCCCAAATTTTTGCAACTTGTCAATAACGTCTAGTGATTTGATCAATTTACTTAAATAGTACCCAGTAACTCCAGCTAAGTCACATGCACAATATGTACTGCCAGGGCAAGCAAAAAACAGATCAGGATCTCTTGGTGCTCTGCTATGAAGTAGCAAGGATTTCTTTCTCCCAAAAGTTTAACAATAGCAAGTAAAACTACAAGTAAAATACAAAGTACAGAAGCTCCCCTGTTTAAGAAAATTCAACTTAAGAACTTTCAAGATACAAATATGGTTGGTCATATATGTTCATAGATTGGGTTGGCACCCCTGCCCAAACATTTCCTCGTCTTATTCCAGCCAGCACTAGGAAGCCTTGTTAGCTGGCTTTTCAATACACACACAATATAGAGTTGCACGGTAAATACATTCTTTTTTCATATTTTATAACATGTTTGCTATCAATAGTGATGCTGAACTTAATATAACTCGCAGACCTCTAAAACTTAACCTGTTCTTAAGGGTTATATATAGGTACACACCAAGTCATTTTTTTTAAGGGCAAAGTAAGACCCAAAGTGAGGCCTTGTATTTCTGAACAGTCTGAGCCAGAATTTTATGTAGACCTCACCAGGTTACTATAAACCATGGGAATCTATTTGCCACACTGATGAGACAAAGATGTGACAATAATAACAATATTAATGATAAAAGCTTTGGATTCACTGCTATCTAAAGAGGTGTGCATGGCTTAAAAACATTCCTATGAAATTGAGGTTTGAACAAGCCGGCTATGCTACTAAAATGCTGTCCAGAGGTGGTTGCTGCCCCACACCAATACCATGGCTGCTGCCTCTATTTCAGTGCTATAGAAATAAAAAAAGCTCCTTACTGTGCTACTGTGATTCACTGGGAATGTGGGACTTTTTTTAAGAAGATGACACATGCTGTCCCTGTAAATACAGTCCTGTACAGGTGTGTCTCGCTTAACAACAGGGATACATTCTCTGTTGTGCTTGGATTCCCGCTGTATATGCGGTTGGTTGTTAGGCAATGTACGCCTGTACTTCTGGTGTTAAGGAAACTGCGCAGGACAAGGAGCAAGATGAGGAGTGGGATGATCTGTTTCTCACCCAGGTGAGTAGGAAGCAGATCAATGAGGATTCTGTCAGCAGCAGTCCTGGAGGGTGGTGACAGTAGCAAACATGGAAGTCTGATATGCTATTAGGCTTTAGAAAAGTCAACCAAATTATTAGTTGGTCAAAAATACAAGAAGAGTACTAAAAATAAGGTACAAGAAACTTTTATTGTGACCAATGCTACAGGAAGGAACAACACGGCCACAGCAGCTTTGCCTGAAATCTCTGGTGGCTGCAACACAAGAGCACCTCTCAAGAACCTAAGAGCCTGAAGTAAGATCAGGCCATAGGCCCATCTAGTCCAACTTCCTGTATCCCATCAGGTGCCTCAGGGAGCACAAGAGATAACAAGATGCCTGCATCCTGTTGCCACTCCCTTGCACCTGGCATTCTGAAGTAGCCCATTTCTAATGTAAGGAAGTAGCACCACCCATCATGGCCTACAGCCCATAATGGACTTTTCCTCCAGAAATCTGTCCAATCCCCTTTTAAAGGCACCCAGGCCAGATGCCATCACCACCTCCTGTGGCAAGGAGTTCCACAGATTAATTACCCGCTGGGTAAAAACATATTTTCTTTTATCGTTTTAACTCTCCCAACACTCAATTTTACTGGATATCCCCTTGTTCTGGTGCTGTGAGAGAGGGGAAAGAACATCCCCTCTCATGCATAATTTTGTCTGTTGACTATCCCTCCCATGCATAATTTTGTATGTCTCAATCATGTCCCCCCTCAGGCTGCAAACGCTGAAGTCTTTCTTCATAAGAGAAGTGCCCCAGCCCCGTAATCATTTTCGGCGCTCTCTTCTGCACTTTTTCCAGTTCCACTATGTCCTTTTTTGAGACCTTGAATCCACAATGCCATGAAGTTTGCAATTATCTAGTTTCAGATACAAATGATATTCTGCATGTGTGAATTAAGTGAGTTTTAAATTGCCTTTAATCTTTTTGTGTGTCCTGTACACCAGAGCTGAGCAGAAGTACCCAAAGGCTGTGGTCTCTGAACAGGAATTGCATGCTCTCTCCCCCACCCCCAATTCATCTCCAGTGCCAATTGCTTGCAATTGTGTTAATTAAAATTAACATTAAATTGGCATGGCATGAACCAAGATGAGAGCTAACCAGGATTCCCAATGAGCAATTACTGTTCTAAAGCTTAGAAAACACATGGTGCACTTATAATTTGTGTGCACTTTGCCACGGCCCAAGACATGATCCAAAGGTCAACAATGACATTTGCTGAAGTTAAGAAGCTCAGTGGTCAGTGTCTGAGTGGAAGAGAAATCTAGGATGATAAATACATTTAAAAGTTCTGATAGAAAGGAAGAGATCATTAGACCAAAATTAGAATAAGCACATGTACAGTAGCTGAACTATTTCTTCAGTGAAGTTCTGACAGAAATCATGATAAGTGAGGAACATGTACTCTCTTGGAGCAAACACGCGATGTCAAGAAATCTTGGTCAGGAAGTTGCTATTTCAGGCATGCAGTTCCATTCTACAGCATGGTTGCTAAACGACAGTCTCTTTTCCAGCTAAACAATCAAAGCTGCAAAGGCAACAGGCAAGAGTGTTGTCCAGAGACTCGGGATCCAATCCTATCCAAGATTCTGGTGCTGATGGTAAGTGAACAAATGTGCCCTTACCTTGAAGAGGCCTCCCTGACTCCACCTCCACCACAGAAAGCAGCACACAACCCATTGGGGCAGCTACATCAGGGCTGGAAAATTGGACAGGATTTGGCCCTCAGCCAGCACAAGAACCATAGTTTTGCTTCTCAGGTTTTAAAGATCCCCGAAGTCTGCAGGGTGTAAAATCTTTTTCTACATCCAAGTGTAAACTAGACATTTAGATTTCAAGCATGTGAAGACACAAGCTAATTTCCTACAGACATCTCACACACCAAAGGTTATAATTCTAATAGGAATGGGCAAGGAGATGTTATGTAAGAGGAGAAGTTCCATCATCTGAGCCTGGACTCACAGCCTGAAATGGTACAGTCCAGACTCGGGCTGATTAACCACCTTATCTACTGTTTGCAAGAATCAAGCCAGGGTGAGCAATGTATCTACAAAGCAACCTTATACAGAGTAAGTTCAGTATTGTCTGAAACAATTGGCAGCACTGATCCAGGATCTTTCCAGGCCCTACCTGAAGCTGCCAGGAACTGGAAGTGGAATTTGTGGCACATCCCCAGCTCTTTATGGCATGGACATTAAGGCAATTATTTTGGGTTGGAAGAATGAGAACAGCATTGGCTCACTGATAGTAAAGAAATATCAAAAAGGTCACCCATATAAAGTCAGATAGCCAGGTAAATTAAATCTGAATCTATATTTAGCATGGCAAGGCCTTTCTTGGCCATTTACTGCCTTTAGCAAATTGGATGAATAATAAAAGTTTGGTATTAGAATGTTGCAGTACCTGTGGCATCACTGGGGGGGAAAATTACTCATATGCACATTGTCTTATAACCCTTTCTATAGGGGCTGAGAGCAATCTTGCTCTACCTACCACTCAAGTGCAAGAGGCTACAGCAAGGCCAGTGGTATGCTGGTCAGCCTGCTGCCCTCTCTGCCCCAGAAGTAGTTACGGTGACATGATGATGCCGCAGCAATTGCACAGCAAAAACACTCAGGATGTTTTGGAAGACGTGGCCAGTCTCACTCCGAGGGACCGCAGCCATTCTTGGCATGGTCACACGCTGCTCAGAGCAAGGTCAATTGCTTCTTCCAAAGTAGGCAACCTCACTCTGACCAACCATGCCGAGAATGACTGCTGGGGCGGGCAGGAGAACCTGCCTGCCCTCACAGCCATTTTCAGAGTGGTTGTGAGCCACTTGGAGTGAGGCTGGCCGCTTCTTCCAAAGCAGGAGAAATAGCTGGCTTTGCTCGAAGTGGCTTGGCTGTGGGAAAGGGGGGCAGGAACATGGCAAGCTCAAGCTCCATGTCTCTAACCCATCCCTGACAAGCACCAAATAGTGCAAGAGGAAGGAAGTGAACTTTGCATAAGCTGCAGTCCGGAGGCAACCCAAGACTAAACAACTGTTCATTATTATCAAAAACAAGAAAATAAACCAAAACACGTAGACATCAAGAAGCTTGTTAATGTGTACAAAAGGCTCAATTTGTATTTCCAGAATGTTTTTCTTTCAGTTTAAATTTCCCTATTCCTATTGTCTCTTTTGATTACTGGGTACTGTTAAAATGTAAGGAATAGTTCCATGATTGGATTAAATTAGTCTATACAAGTGTGCCCCAGAATCAACTGATTCAGTATCCACAGTTTCACTTATCCACGAATACCATGGACAGTAGGACTCCTATTAAAAAGATAGAGAAACATTAAACAAATCTCCTTTTTTCACCTTGTTACAGCAAAACCACTGATGTTCCCCTATCTTTAAAAAAGTGTCCCAAGTATTCATGGTGGGGTCCGGAACGGAACCCCAGCAGATACCGGCATGTAGTTCAATTTATGGTTAAAAATATTAACAAGCCATTTAGTGGGCAGACAATGGGGCAATAGCCATTAACCCACAGACACAAAGTTATACAATATAAGAGATTAATACAACCAACTTGTTCTATCTGACACTGCAACGAGCTCTGCTTTTCAGAGATGTGCATCTTTTAGAATTCCACCTTTGTGAAGTCTTCTGCAAGTATTAAGAAGCTTCTTTTTAGCAAGTGTGTGATTTAGTTTATTTCATTATCTTTTATGTACTTTTTCTTGATAAGGCCGAACAATTTTTTTTTAAAAGATTGCATTAAGATGGCCTTTTCACTATATGGTTTATAATTAAATTTAATTTTACTTTTTAATTTATTATTAGTTTGTTCCAATTATTTTTATATTTTCACTTGATTTGTTTATAAGCTTTTCATATACTATTATGGTCCAATGATATTTATTTCCATGAGTTACTTTCTGAATGTATGTTCAGAACTAATTATATATGCACTTTCCATTTTTTTCAAGTGCCCTTGAAGAAGCATTAAGGAGAAACATACGGCATGTGTATACTATTCAATAATTATCTTGTTTTGAGTCACTATTTGAGGCTCTGTCTCCTTTTTCCCCATCCTCTAGTCCAGTGGTTCTCAAACTTTTGAGACCAGGACCCACTTTTTAGAATGTCACTCTGGTAGTGTCAGGATCCAGCGGAAGTGATGTCATAGCCAGAAATGACATCATCAAGCAGGAAGTGCTGTCATAATAAACTGACACTCCTGAAATGCAAATTGGCATTCTTGGTCTGCAGCAATTGTACAACCATGAAACATTCCTGATAGGAAGCAACATTGGGGCAAAATATTATGTAAAAGCAGTGAACTAAAATCTTTTTATCTTTTCTCTTTATAGGAAGTTCAGAAAATTTCTCACTGGCCCTCATGCTGCATTTTTGGGTGCAGGAATGTTATAAGAAGGTCAGTCAGCACAGGAACCGAGTCCAACCTTGAGGACCTGTCCAGGCTGGACTTACGATCACTTGCTGAAGCTCGATGTCACACAGCCAGAGGAGAGAACCACACTGTGAAGGCCACATCTGGGACTGAGGATTCAGTGACTCAGAGAATACTGTATATTCGTAAAAACCCATTGAAAAATGGTGGTTTAGACTAGCCTGCCCATGCAAGCCGCCTTGGGCATTTGCTTTGGCATGGGAAAGGCGGGGTATAAATTATTTTTAAAAAGTGAAAATAAATTGATAAAAGGCAAATGACTGACCATTACAATTTACTCAATAACAGCCCTCCTTCTGATTCATGGTTATCCAAAGAGTCCCTAGTATAGATAGGTTTTAGGTCATAGTTTCTTTTGAGTGCTAGGAATCTGCATTTTCTTTATCCCCTAGTTAGGAAGGAGGATTTCTGTATCTTGCTTATGTAATTACAATTGGAAATAGCACAAATGAAGCTTACACTAGAGAAAGCTTTTAGTTGCAAGGGCTTGCTGTCTCATTCCCCCAGTGTGCAGCCAGACAGGAGCTACTCTTTCAGGCTGCCAGAGATCACTTTAGTCACCCCCACCTTCTCCTGACTCTGCAGGAATTAGGCAGAAAAAAAGTATTGTTCTGAGGCAAGTAGGTAAGTTGAAGCAAGTAATAGGTAAGTTGCTGCTAGGACAAGAGTAGCACGTTAAATTTATACTTCTGTTCACAGAAACACCTGAACAAGCTCTCAGTCTGCAAGAACAGAATCCCTATGATATCAGGTAAGCCCAAAAATTTAGATGAAAATAAAACCTTACCCTTAAAAATAAAAAAAGGAGCCGAGGCCAGAATTTTCCAGATGTGGTAGAGAGGAGCCTCATCCAAAATAGTTGTTCAGCACAACTCTGATAACAGCCAAAGTAATCCCATCAATCGAGGGCTGCAAAGTCAGAAAAGAAAAAAAAATCAAATTTTGGTTACTATCATATTGCTTTATAAGGATGATCAGTGACATTCAATTAATTCGAACATGTTGATCATGAGCTATGTGCTGATCATGATCAGTTTTGCTAACTATTCAGGAGCTGTTGCTCCTCACTCTTTCTGCTCTTTCCTACAGCTAATGCCATGATTTCCCCCGCCAGTGTCAACAGGAGCATGTTTGAACCTGGAAATTGCAGCAGTTTAACACAGCATGGGGCTACAGCGGTTGCAGAACTGGCTCTCAGCACTCGTCCATCTTAAAAGGTTCCAGATTATAACTGTTTTGTGCTGTGGGGTGTTACCATTTACCAGGTGCATGTCAGGTGATGGTGGCTACTCATCTCAGGAAAAAGCAGCAAAGTGCAAGGACTTTTTGGATACTTGAGCCCTGATGTTCAGAAGACTGGAAACTTCAACAGAGCACTTTGACAGAAAACAACTCATTCTAAAGGTAATTATTTTCCGATAAGCAGAGTGCACATGGCAGACCAAACAGCCATATGTTATAACAAGAAAGAACTTTCTAAATAAAAGATAAATAGAAAAACGGGACTTCCCAAAAGGTCATCACAGCAAATGGAAGAATTAAGCAGAATTATGCGCTGCCAGACTTACACCTCTGTTTAACAAAACAAAACCCAAATGACACAGCTAATACCAGTGCTGTTTTTTTTACAACAGCTCATGTTCAAGTGAACTCCTCTATCCAAGACAGAAATATTCAACATATATTTGTTAAAGAAATGGGTATATTAATTACCCTCACACATAGACTGTCACATTCAGGCAATGACTAAGATACACTAAATAACTTATGCCCTAGGACATGTCTCCTCTTGGAAGCAACTTGAGGGAGAGGATTCTCTATTTAATCCAATATGGTGTCTAGGACCTACTGCAGATTGACATTGCTGATTCAGGAAATGGTGATCATAGTGCTATTCAATACTTATTTAACAGAAAGGTTTTAACCACAGATAAGTCAAGAGTGAACTTCTTTAAAATCAGGGGATTAATAAATAAGAGGCTGAAAGGGAAAGTCAAATCCCAAACCATAGTAACAGAAACCCAACTAGAATGTACACCACAAAGTAGGAAAGGGACCACCAGATCCAGGAAGATATCAGCATGGCTCAAGAGTAGAGGTGAAAAGATTATAAAAGGTACGAAGGCTTCTTTCAGAAAAGTCTAAAGAAAAGATTTTACAGTATGACAACTTAAAAATTAACAATTCATTGGGTCCAAACAGCCACCCAAGAGTTCTTGTTGTTGTTGTTCAGTCGCTAAGTCGTGTCCGACTCTTTGCGACCCCATGGACCACAGCACGACAGGCCTCCCTGTCCTCCACTAGCTTCCGGAGTTCGCCCAACTTCATGTTCGTCGCTTCGGTGACACTATCTAACCATCTCATCCTCTGCCGCCCCCTTCTCCTTTGGCCTTCCATCTTTCCCAGCAGGAGGGTCTTTTCTAAAGAGTCCTCTCTTCTCATGAGGTGGCCAAAGTATTGGAGCTTCAGCTTCAGGATTTGTCCTTCCAGGGAGCAATCAAGCTTGACGTCCTGGAGGATGGACCGATTGGACCTCCTTGCAGTCCAGGGGACTCTCAAGAGTCTTCTCCAGCACCTTAATTCGAAAGCATCTATTCTTCGGCGCTCTGCCTTTCTTATGGTCCAGCTCTCACAGCCATACATAGCTATTGGGAAAACCATAACTTTGACTATGCGAACCTTCGTTGGGAGGGTGATGTCTCGGCTTTTTATTAAGTTGTCTAAGTTCGCCATAGCTTTCCTCCCAAGAAGTAAACGTCTTAATTTCATGGCTGCAGTCACCATCTGCAGTGATCTTGGAGCCCAGGAAAATAAAGTCTGTCACTGCTTCCATTTCTTCCTCTTCTATTTGCCAGGAAGTGATGGGAGTGGTTGCCATGATCTTAGTTTTTTTTAATGTTGAGCTTCAAGCCAATTTTGGCACTTTCCTCTTTCACCCTTATCAGAAGGTTCTTTAAGTCTTCCTCATTTTCTGCCATTAGAGTGGTGTCGTCTGCATATCTGAGGTTGTTGATATTTCTCCCAGCGATCTTGATTCCAGCTTGTGAATCATCCAGCCGTGCCTTCCTCATGATGTACTCTGCATATAAGTTAAATAAGCAGGGTGACAGTATACAGCCTTGTCGTACTCCTTTCCCAATTTGAAACCAGTCGGTTGTTCCATGTCCGGTTCTAACTGTTGCTTCCTGACCCACATACAGGTTTCTCAGAAGACAGATAAGGTGGTCTGGTACTCCCATCTCTTCAAGAACTTGCCACAGTTTGTTGTGATCCACACAATCAAAGGCTTTAGCATAGTCAATGAAGCAGAGGTAGATGTTTTTCTGGAACTCTCTTGCTTTCTCCATGATCCAGCGAATGTTGGCAATTTGATCTCTAGTTCCTCTGCCTCTTCGGAAACCAGCTTGTATATCTGGTAGTTCTCGATTCACGTACTGCTAAGCCTAGCTTGTAGGATTTTGGGCATCACCTTGCTAGCATGTGAAATGAGTGCAATAGTGCGGTAGTTTGAACGATCTTTGGCATTGCCCTTCTTTGGGACTGGAATGTAAACTGATCTTTTCCAGTCTTGTGGCCACTGCTGGGTTTTCCAAATTTGCTGGCATATGGAGTGCAGCACTTTGACAGCATCATCTTTTAAGATTTTGAGTTCTTAAGAGTTCTTAAGGATGTGAAATTGCTTATCATCTAACAAGATGATGTTATCATCTAACAAGAATATGTAACAACTTTTAAATCAGCCTCTATGCCAAAGGACTAGAAGGTAGATAATCTAATATGAATATTTAAACAAGGTTCCACAAGTGAACCAAAAAATACAGATTGGCCAGTTTAATACCTGCTCTAGATAAACTGGTGAAAATTATAATAAAATATATTAAGCATATAGAAGAATGAGAAACGTATAAAGGAGAATCAGCCTGGTCTCTGCCTCACTAACCTTCTAGAGTTCTTTGAGCATGTCAACAGATACGTGGATAGAGGCAATCCAGTTGACGTTGTATGCTTGAGATTTTCTAAAAGCTTCAGCAAAGTCCCTCAAAGACTCTTGAGTAAACTTAGTAGTAATGGAAAAAGAGGACATGTCCTTTTATAGATTGCCAAATGGTTAAAGACCAGGAATCAGAGAGTGTGAATAAATTAACAATTTTCACAGTAGAGGGAAGTAAAAAGATGGGATCTTCAAAGGATCTGTATTGGCACCAGTGCTTTTTAATTGATTCATAAATGCACTGGAGTTTGGGGTAAACAGCAAAGTGGCCGTTCCACAGAACCCCTAACACTTGATGGCAAAAACCAAAGCAGATTGTGAAGGGTTCCAAAAGGACCTCTCCAAACAGGGTGAATGGGCAACAATAGCACAAATGCAGTTCAGTCTCAGTAAGTGTAAAGTGATGCACATAGCCTATCCGCTGTGAGATTTTTGCACGTGCGTTAGTGTTGGTTTGTGAAAAGTACTATTTTGTTGGGACACAGAAGAGGTGAGTAAAGGAGGGTGAGTATAATGCTTAATAGATCTGTAGTCATGTACTTCTTCCAGTAACACAAAAACAAATAGTAGCCTGTTATAAAATGCAGCTGTAAAATGCAATGAATACAAATGCAGCTCCCACCTGCAACTAACTTGCTGCATGGTCAATTTTGTACATTGCACACAAAAAACAAAAAAAGAAGGGTTACCACCGAGTGTGCACTTAATAGGAAGTGAATTATCATCTACATCTACAATATACAGTATAGGTTGAACTTAATTATCCGCTGATTTTATATCAGATTTGGCTCAACGTGGGTCCCCCAGACCCATGTTGAGCCAATTAGGTTTAACCTGAAGCCTCTGACAGCAGCCAGAGCTGTGCTCAGGTCACTTCCAGAGGCTCTTCTGGGGCCCGCCAAGGCCACATGGTCCTCCTGCAGGCCTCAGAATGGCTGTTTCAGCAAAAAAACTTCCAGTTTTTGCAAAAACAGGAAGTGCTGTTTTTGCAGAAGCCACCGTTCTGAAGCCCCAAGGCTGTGGGAGGACCTGCCTGGCCTTGGTGGGTCGCAGAAAGCCCTTAGGTTGGGTTTGGGCTAAATCTGTGGATTTCATTACCCACAGATTTTTTTTATCCATGAGGGTCCCAGGAACAGAATCCTCACAGATAAAAAGGCCCCACCTGTATATATAAATATTTTTATACTGTATTTCAATACAGTATACTTTCAATACAGAAAGTTGTTCACAATTGTCCTTACACTACATAAATAAATCATGCTCCAACAAGTACAGATCTATGGAAACCAATCTGTACTTCAGCAGGGACTATTTGTATTGTTCAGCTGGAAAAAGAAGGCAACCAAAATGATCAGAGGACTAGAGTACCTTCCTTAAACATAAAAGTTACAACATTTAGAGCTTTCTAGCCTGGAAGAGGAATGAGGAGTATAATTGAAATGTATACAGTTACACATGGTGAGAGAAAGACTTTTTCCTCCCTCCCAGTACTACGTATAGCAAATGAAATGGATTGTTGTAAGATTTAGAATGGAGTGCATATATGGAGTGCATTTTCAATCGGTGCATATAACTGGTCTGTGCTCTTCATTGCCACAAGATATGATGATGGCCGCAAGACAGCTTTAAAAGGGGACTAAATAACATGACAGAACTATTAGCGGCTACTAGTCATAATACCTGTACTACTTTCAGACACAGCTGCAGTACGCCTCTGAATACCAGCTGCAGAGAAGCCATGGCAAGAAGAGTGGTATGCTTTTTTCTTCTGCTTGTGGGCTTACTAGAGACAGTTTCCTGTTGTGGAAAACAGGAGGCTAAGCTAGTCTTTGGGATGATCCAGCAGGGCTTTTCTTCTCCTGCCTGAAGGCAGACAAACAGGGCAATGGCTTTCTGTGCATAGATTCCCACTCACCCTCAGAGTGTGAAGAGCTGAATAGGAAATACAGCACAATTGGCCATAAGAACTACACACTCGAAGAGATAAGAGTTAATTTTATGTTTTGCTGCATTATGTGCTGCTTTTGATTACATATACAGTATGTACGTTTCTATACTACTGGGTATTATTTTGAGCAATAAAACCAAAACTGTGAGCCAGACCTATAAACGTCAAGACTTGTGAACTGAGATTACTGATCATGCTTACTAATAGCAAGTCGGTGAGAGATATAAATGATTAAGATCAGATCAAAGCCTAGCTCTTTAAAGGAGATTCAGGAAGTCTCAAAACACATAGTACAGAGAGAAAGCACTTGCAATTAGTGTATACTTTTAAAGGGAGAGTTAATGCAGTTAAGGGTTCATAAATTCTGAAATAAGGTATCAGAGCAGCGAGAGATTCACCTCCCTTTGCATTTCAATTCATACAAGAGCAAAACACAAGGGAGTTGGCCTCCAAGAAGGCTGCACAAAAAGAAAGCAGACAGAACTTCCTGAAAGCGGCTGCCTGCCCCTCCCACAGTAGCAAGACAGGAGCTTGCAGCAACATTTTTGCTCTCTGGTCAGTGAAAAGTTACTCTCCTCCTCTTTTCCTCCCAGCAGCTATTTATAACAAAATAGAGAAGCTCATCCTAATTCTGCTACAGCTGCCAACCAACCTCTACAGAGACCAATACGATACCCCAGAATTATTTCAGGCACTCAAATGGAACACCCCCACATATTTCTACCCTGAGACACTCTCCAAGTGATAGGTACTGTACAATAATTCAAGATCCCTTTTATGTTACACTTCTCACCAAAGTCCTCCTCCAACACTATAATGACACAATTTGGTTTTCTCCTGGCATCTAACTACGTTCAGCCCACTTCACTATGTGCATTAAGATGACTTCAATCACTCACATGCATTTCTGAAAAATGCTGAGCCTCTACCCAGCCACATTCCTACATACCCTGCTTTCATGCCCTGCCTTGAGCTTCCTTCATACCCATAGATACCAATGATATCGCTAATACAGTATTTTGTTCCCACCACAGGACTGTGTATGTCCTTAGCCTCACGATGTCTTCACTTCCAAAAGAATTCCCTTTATTCCAAGCTCTCAGAGCTCTTCATATTCTCTGAGCCAACCCTTTATCAGCCCTGCACTTCTCCTGTATGCTCAATTCTAACCCTGACTTAGCTTGCTCCCCCTTACACCAAAACCAGCACTTCTCTCTCCCTTTCCACATATCCAATCAGTTTTCTCCCCTCCCAGAGCAATCACTTGCTCAAGAAATCTTCCAAAGGATGCTGCTTCCCAAGGTATGGTATATGCAACCAATCTTAAAAACTCAAGCTGAGTCACTTCTATACTGAACCTTTTTTCTAACTATGGTATTCAGTTTCTGTTTAGCACCTAGTCCTCCTCCCACCCTATATATCAAGTTCTGTTTCTTTCAACAAGCCCCACCCAAACTTAATCCTTTGTTCTATATCTAGCTCCTTCCTCAACGCCAGTTTGCAGTTTCCAGAAGTGATTTATCCAGCACAGCATGACTCCTACAAGGCTGTCCTCAAACATAGCCATTAAGTAGCCCCCAAACCAATTCATACCATCTTATCCACTCCTCTCTGCATCTCATTCTCCCCTTCCTCCCCAGATCTAATCAATCCCCCCAAATTAAGAGCCCCGCTGAATCAAGCCACAGGCCCATCCAGTTTCCTGTATCTCACAGTGGCCACCAGATACCTAAGGGAGTTCACAAGACAAAGCACTCGCATCTTGTTGCCAATCCCCTTCATCTGGCATTCTTCTACAATAAGGAGATTGTACCACCCATCATGGCTTATGATGGACTTTTCCTCCAGAAATTGGTCCAGTCCTCTTTTAAAGGCTCCTAGGCCAGACACCATCACCACCTCCTCTGGCAAGGAGTTTCGCAGATTACCCACTGGGTAAAAAAGTATCAATCAAAAAGTATTTATATACCACTTTTCACAAAGCAGTTTACAGGCAAAAAAAAGACACTGTGCTGGGGTGAATAGGGATAATTACTCTCCCCCTGCTAAATATAAGAGGGACACCACTTGAAAAAGTGCCTCTTGGCCAGTTAGCAGGGGTTATTAGGGATAAAAATATTTCCTTTTATCTGTTCCAACTCTCCCAACACTCAATTTTAGTGGATGTCCCTTGGTTCTAGTGTGAGGAAAAAGAACATCCCTCTGTTCACTCTATCCATCCCATGCATAATTTTGTACATCTCAATCATGTCCCCCCTCAGGCACTCTTTTTCTACACTGTAGAGTCCTAAACACTGTTCTCCTTCAATGCTGCCACATACTGGGTAGACACTGTCATTGAATTGTCCACAGACAGCTCAGAACCAATTAGCCTTTATGTGAAATGTTGAATTTTTTTGCCCCATTGCAGATCACTTTACAGTTGCCTACATTGAAATGCATCTGCCATTTTAGTGCCCATTCCCCTGGAGAGATCCTTCTGGAGATTTTCATCACAATCCCTTTTGGATTAGACCAACTCTATTCACATTATACTATCTACCACAACCTATCCAAAGCCCTTTCTTTCAAATTCTTGTGCCATGCAAGTGTCTGAAAGCTCAAAGCTTTCCAAAACCAGCTATTTCCAAAACCAGCTATTGTCCCTTTTCACCCCAGCGCAGTCTTTTCCAGTGGCTGTTCCTGGTGGTGTCCTGCATTTTTTAGATTGTGAATCCTTTTTGGGACAGGGAGCCATGTAACTTTATTATTATTAGCCTGTAAAGCGCTTTGTGAACTTTGTGTTGGAAAGCGGTATATAAGTATTGTTGGTTGGTTGATTTCTAGTCTGGGTCCTTGGGATGCCTCTTCATGTCACACCATTCCTCTCATTTTCACCACACTCAGTACCTCTGATCAGTCGTCAAACCATCTACCACTCATGAATCTCATTCAAACTTCAAACTCACTTAATATAATGCCTACTATACATAGTTGCCTGAATATTATGTCCCTTTTATTAAACTAGCCAACATCTACCTACCTCCTACTAAGCAACTATTCATTCTTTCTCCTGTCACCTACAGTATCCCTATTTTTAGTCATCTACCACACATATACAAAAAAATTATAGGCCACCCATATCAGGGTGGATTTGATTGAAATCAAGTCGATTTAAATCATGATTTAAATCACTAGTAAAAAGGCTTGAGTTAAATCAACTCAATTTAAATCATAAATTTTAAAGAGCAACTTCTGTTCCACAGCGGCTCCTCCTTTCAGCCGTTGTTGACTCACCAACAGTCCCATTCACTTTAATTGTGATGCAGCAGTGACACAACAAGGTGAGGGACCTGGCGGGCAGCAGGTAAGTGAATGCCAGCTAACAGGTGCTGCCATGCAGTGCATGTTACCTCAGCATGTGCAGAGCTTGGATTCATTGAATGAGTTTACCAAAAATGTAAATATTGCAGAATATACAGCCTCATGCGACATAACTAAGCTCCATTTCATGCTGAATAAATTAATATATCTTAAATAGAAAACTATCTTTAGATAGATTTTTACTCCAAAAGCATTTTACTAAAATAAATTTGATAAAAATCAAAAAATCCAATTTAAATCAAAAAAATTAAATTTAAATCAAAAAAATTAAATTTAAATCAAAAAATCCAATTTTGATTTTTTAAAAAAACAATCATTTTTATCCACCCTGGCCCATATTGGTCTGGCAGGAAAAATCCCAGAAGTAACAATCTAGACACAGGTGTTAGTTACTAGGATGAAATAAAAAGCAACAATATCTGAAGCAACTCTTCAAGTCGTCCAGAACTTGTCATCCAATTGGACGATATGCAAACCTGTTCCCGAAAAAGGGATAAGGTGGCCTAGGATGGTGTAGCGACTCCTAAAACCCACTATGATCTAAACTTGAGGTTTTCAAGCTGGGGCATTTTGATGGGGTGGGACAATGCTCTGCAGGGGAAAGGGGGCTTTTTTCATACCTACTGGAGTACCTCCTTGCCAGTCTCCCTGAATCTGTGGACCCCTCTGTGGGCCACACCCCACACCTTAGAAATGCTTCATATCGTGATCATGACCCATTTCTGGTTTTCAGCCAAAAATCCGAAGTGGGTTGCGATTGCTATCTGAAGCATCTCTAATGTGCAAGGAGGCCTGCAGAGGGGTTCATGGATTTCCTGCACCCTCTGGGAAACTGGCACAACTCCCAGTAGGTGTGAAAAAAGCCCTTTCCTCTGGTGCCAGTGCGATCATGGGAGAGCTGGTGCCGCCGCCGCCACCCCCCTCCCCTCCCAGGCAGACACTTACAAGGTCCCAAGTAGTTTGGGAACGTCTGCTCTAAACGAAGAGTGTCAAACATAAAGACCATGGATATGGCCTGCAGAAGTTCTTTATCTGATCCATGTGATAACTGGGCTCTCTCAGCACCATCATCACACCACCATTAAGTGATGCATCAGCAGAAGTTGCACAGCTAAAAGCGTGGTGCTGGGAGAACGCAGTTACGTGGGCCATCCTTTTAGCTGCGCTGCTTCTGACAAGATGTTGAGAAAGGAAACCTCAGAAAACTAGGAATAGTATAGGGGAAGGGACAGACCATGAGGTTTGAGAAGGGGGAAGGGAGATGCTGCAAAGGCACCAGGGGAGCCCAGTTATCATGCAGGCCTCATGTTCAGCTACACCATTTTGGTGATGCATCCCTTTGCAGAGCATCTCTCAGCTGCTGAGCTGCAGAACAAAGCCTCAGCAGAAGCAGAGCTGTGATACTTGGGCTCTCCCACATCTTGAAAATATGTTCAAGACTTCCATATTTTCTGTCATTTGCAGTTAATGAGTTCCCAAATGAGAAAAAAGTGCTTATTTCTAGTCACCACTTGCTTAATGACATCACTTCCGGCCTTCAGCAGGTGCCATGAACACTGTCTGGCCCACTGTATGAATCAAGTTTGACTCCCCTGGTCTAAATCGTTGAGAAAACAATTAAGCAGACTCATGTTGATTAGCTTCATTAGATACCGGACAGGATCCTAGAATATACCTATTGGAACGGGAAACTGTCTTATACAGAGTTAGACCACTGGTCTATCTCTAGCTCATTACTATCAGAATTGACTGACAGCAGCCCACCAAGAATCTCTTTCATCCCTGCCTGGATTAGACTGAGAGCCCAATCATATGCATGTCTACTCAGACGCACGTCCCTTTATAGTGAATGGGGCTTACTCCTAGGTAAGTGTAGATAGGATTGCAGCCTGAATCTGGGATCTTCTATATGCAAATGGAAGCATATTCTCTACCACTTCCCCATTTGGCCCAAATCAAAGGGCTAAAGAATGAAAAATGGGGCTGCTAATACATTAAAGCAGTGGCTCCCAAACTGTGGGTTGCGAGCCAATTTCAGGTGAGTCATAAAGCACCTAAGGCAGCCATATTGAAAATATGAAAAGATGGGATACTGGAAAGGGGGAGGGCTGTGTAGTTGTTTTGTGTCAAGTTTGTAAATAGGCTTTTTTCTTTGTGATTCACTTTGCTATTGAACAATGGCTGAGGAATAATCCAATTTATTGCTGCATTCTCAGGAAAGCAGCAGGCTCTGATGTCATAATGACGGTACTTCTGGCCATGACATCACTTCTGTTGGGTCCCAGACAGATGGTCATTCTAAAAAAAGGCTCCTGGCCTTTAAGAGGGGATTGGACAGATTTCTGGAAGAAAAGTCCATCGTGGGCTATAGGCAATGATGGGTTGTAACCAGCGGTGTTATGCTGCCGGAACGCTGGGCGGGACATCCGAGTGATTGACAGCCCGCCCGTCGCGTTCTGCAGTGTTACGCCGTTTGCGTAACGTACGCAAGCGGCGTAATTGGTTACGCAAACGGCGTAATGCTCCGGAACGCGACGGGCGGGCTGTCGATCACCCGGATGTCCTGCCCAGCGTTCCGGCAGCATAACACCGCTGGTTGTAACCTCCTTACATTAGGAGTAGGCTGTTTCAGAGTACTGGGTGCAAGGGAGTGGCAACGGGATCCAAGCATCTTGTTGTCTCATGCCTCCCTGGGGCACCTGGTTGGGCCGCTGTGAGATACAGGAAGCTGGACTAGATGGGCCTTAGCCTGATCCAGGAGGGCTCTTCTTAAGTTCTTATGGTGCTAGGAGAATCACTGCATTAAACTGTACTGGGATACATTATGTAACATGTTAAGGAATAATCAGTTAGTCTGACCCTGGGTACAGTTACCAACATATTTCATCCAACATATTTCATCCAATGTAGATACAATCTATGCACATATCCTTAAAAACAAACCCGGGTATAGCCATTCACCCAAATGTGTATTGTGTACAGACAGTTGTACAGAAACAGATTCTCAAGTATGGAGTACTTGGGTACAACCAAATGTAACAGCCATGTGAACATTTTGTGAACAGCCATGTGAAATAACATTGCAGTTATTTATCTGCAAATGAACTCAAATACAGGTTTACATGAAAGTGTACAGGCATTTTATGTGAACAGCTTTAATGATTATTGTGCGATTTTTAGAAAAATAAAAGTTCAGTGATCACTGTTTCATCCCCAGTGTTAAATAAGACATACGCCCCTTGTCAGAGAACACTCCCTCATGTAATGACTAAGAAGCTATGCTGCTAATCAGGACTTCCCCAGTTTGAATCTTGCCTCTGCTATGAACTCATTGGGTGGCCTTAAACAACCCACTTCCTATTGACCTCCCTAGCAGCAATAATGGGGCAAAATACTTTACTTACCTACTAGTGTTTTTGTAAGGATCATATCCATTTCAACACTCCATAAGCACTATACAAATACAAAGGACATCTCCAAATTCATGTCCCAACACTAACCAATTTTTTTCCTGACAATTCCCACATATCCTCAATCCACATTCTTTAATTGGAGCACAATCCTAACTTGGAGTTAGGCCAGCAAAGTTTGGCAGGCACAAGGGCCATAGTAAAGCACATTAGGACGACTCTTGGAGTCAGAGACGCCAGCATACAGATGTGCACCTTCCTCCTTGACTCCCAGAATGATCCAAATGCACTTGTGCCGGCCAAACTTTATTGGCCTAACTCAGTGGTCAAGGAACAGGGGTAAATTACCCCAAATGGGGTAAAAATGAAATTCCTGGGGGTAATGGACAGATAGGAGTATGCCCCGCCCCCTTTTCCCTCATCCTTCCTTCATGACCAACGTTCTCTCTTCTGACCAATGGGAAGTTCCTCTCATGCTTGATGGATTTCCCTTGCTTCCAATAGGAGATTAGAAGTGGCAAGGTACTTGGCCCCCAATAGGCAGTGTTCCCCTCCCTTCCCAGGAGGCGAAGAAGGCTGTGGTTATCGATCCTGCTGCTGGTAGAGGGAGAAGGAAGCAACAGCAGAGAAAATGGCAGCTGTAGCTGCAACTGCGGCGGTGCCTGGTGATGGGGGAGTCGGCAAGACCAAGCCTATTCCGGGCAGCGAGGCCGGCGAAGAACCGCTCCCGGCTGGCACTCAGGCAGCCGTGGAGTCGGCGGTGCTCGATGCCAGGGAAGAGCCCGAACCAGCTCCGGGTGGGGAGGCTGAGGAGCTGCCGCCATCGCCGCCACCCAGGAGCCCGGCAGGGACGCGAGACATGAAGGTGTGGGGGAGGCTCTGGTTAGCGGCTGAGGTGTGTGTGTGCATGTGCCCGCAGGCGCACACACACATGTGTGTGTGTGTGCGCGCGCGTGCACGTTGAAAGGACTTCTGTGGACGTGCCTCTTTGCTTGTGAGCAGCTAGGGCTCTCCCTGGGTTTGCCTTGTCTTGCTGTCCCAAGGAGTGGGGCGGGCAGGTGAGCGAGTGGGGGGAGGGCTGGGGTGCCTGCGCCTGCGCAGGGAGTCAGGGACACAAAGAGAAGCGGGAGGCAATGAGACAAGGCGAAACAAAACAAAAACAAAATCAGAACTGCTGTTGCTGGCCTCTGTGTGTGTGTGTGTGTGTGTGTGTGTGTGTGAGTGAGTGTGAGTGTGTGTGAGAGAGAGAGAGAGAGAGAGAGTGAGTGAGTGAGTGAGAGAGAGAGAGAGAGCGCCAGCCAGCCAGCCAGCCCCAATCTGAATTCATTATAGAGAGAAATATTAAATCCAAGCAACTAAACCTGTTGTTAAAAAGGCAAGCTAGTTGTAACCCAGAAGGGTTGAATTCTATTCTCTCAAGGTCTGCAGGTGTACCCAAACTCTTTACAACTTCATATTTACATAGCATTAATTAAGCTCATTAATAAATCAAATAAAAAGCAATGGGTTCCATTATGTAATTTTTTTTCTTTTGTTCTCGCGGGGGGGGGGGTACGTCAAGTGGGTAACATCGGCGTATCTAAATATATTTTGGGGTAAAAGGTAAAAAAGTTGCCTGACCCCTGGCCTAACTGCACCGGCCTAACTCCAGGTTAGAATTGTGCCCTTGCCTACCTTATCCAGACTAAGTACCTCTAAAAAGCCCTTTCCCCGCACCACCCTCACCTTCATCCAGCAAGTTTCTACACTCCTCTTTTCCCAGATGCTGCTGCTGCTTCCACAAACACTCCTTGCTCTGTCTCCACCCACTCACTCCAACTTCTTACTACTAAATAAATGAAGTATCGTAGCATTCTTATGAGGCCAATTCCCATCTTAAATCGAATCTATTCCGTTAGCCTCCTGTAAACCTTTACCAGACACCCAGCCTGCCTCTTTAAGAATACCCCTGTTCACCCATCATACCATAACTAAGCACAGACCCTCTGCTAAGCACCTCAACCACTGAGCCAGCCTCCAATCTCCACAAACGCCCCTGAACATACAGCCTAAACTGAGACCAAAACAGGCATCTGGAGCAACGCCTGCCCCTTCCCACCACGTCCTGCCTTTCCCCCTTGCCTCTACACCACTGCTTACTCCCCATGACAGCCCAGCCCTATGCATGTTTACTTAGAAATAAGCCTCACCGTCTGCAGCGAGCGTAGCATTCAAGTCAGAGTGTGCATGGGGCTGTAGGCTGAGCCCACTCTTCTCTGCCACCTCTGCTCATCCCACATCCTGTCGGCATTTCTAACAGCCCAGCCAGGCAGCCCACCACCCACATCCGGACGAGGACTGGGAGGGGATAGCTGGAATCACGTACGTGTGTTTGCAGCCACCACCCACCCACAGGGACCCCTTTTGCAGATCTTCCCCAGTCTGTGCAGTAACCCTCTCTCCCCCCCCCGCAACGACCCCCACCAGCTCCCCACCCACCGACCTCCCCCTCCCGCACCACCTTCTACTTCTGCCAGCACACTCTGCACGGCAACCCCCTCCTTGCAACGCCTGCCCCGCTCTCCCTCCACGCAAGCCAGACCCGGACTCGAGCAGGGAGCGACGAGCGCCCACGCACAGCCCCCAGCGGCAGCCCTCCCACCCCTACCTGCCCTCAGCGGCTCCACCAGCCGCCAGACGACGACCCCCGCACCGCCCCACAGCTCGCCTGCCCCACGGCGTGACCCCCCCCCATGACCAGCCACAACCCGACGTATCCCCTCCTCAGCCAAGCGACTTCGCCTCAGCCGCCCGCCCGCCCCTTGGCACTGCGCTCCCTCAGCCCCGCTCATCCATCTTCCGCCAGAGCCCACCTCCCGCCGCTGCCTCCTCCCCGGGCTCCCCTCACGGCCTCCGGCTGCCCACTCGCTCGCTCACCTGTGGGGGCTCAGGAGACCGAGGCGGAGACCGACCCGCCGCCGCCGCCACCACAGCCACAGCCACCGCCGGATCCCCCCGCGAGCTCCGCGGCGCTGGCTCCCGACCCAGCCAGCCGGGCTCCCTCGGAGGGGCTGGGACCGACGGCTGCCTGCGTGCTGAGGGGCGGGCGTGGAGAGAGGGAGGCGGAGGCGGCGCCGCCCACCCAACGCCGCCGGATCCCGCCGGCGACGACAACGACGACGACCAGAGCCGCGGCTCCTTCCCCTCGCACGCGCCAGGATTACCACAGGAGGGGCGGAGCCTTTGCGCGCGCTCGCGGCTGTTCCCACCCCGCCCTCCGCCATTGGCCAGCCCCTCCCCACCCTGCCCAGCAACGAATTTCTCACTGGCCCCCTCGCTCGCGGGGTCCGCTTCGTCCCACCGGCCAATAGGAAAGCAGCCCTGGGCCAAAGAGGGCGTGCCGTGCTGTGGGCTGCTTTCCAATGGAACGCGTAGCCGTTTCGTGTCTCTCCTCCGCCGCTGCCCCTCCCCTGCACGCTTCCGAAGAACGGCTTCCCGGAGCTGTCATAGCCCAGAATGGCTCGTTGGGCTGGCGTGCCAAAATGCGCGCGTTTCGGGTAGTGCAGTAAGTACCTCGCGAGTAAGTACATAAGTTAGGCAGCTGGACCGCTGCATGCTTGCTCCGAAGGGAGCTAAGCCCTTTATTCCTCCCCGAGACTTGCTTCCGAGTAGCCGTGCCCAGGATTGCAGTTCTGCAATCGGATCCCTTGTGCACCTTTGCCGAGCAACAATTCTCGCGCATTTCAAGGACTTGCAGCCCAATCCTATGCATGCCTACTCAGAGTTAAGTCCCAGTACAGCCAACAGGGCTTACTCCCAGGTAAGTGTGGATAGGATTGCAGCTTTATTTCCCAGGTGGCTGTGCAGGGCTGCCGCCTTGCAAAGTTCCCAGTGCTCTTTTGCTGCAACGCTTGCAGCACTGCTGGGTCCCGATTTGGAAAAAAAGGAGGGCAAGCAAAAACTGCCCTCGTGCAGCTTTACAGGCGCGCGGCGTCTCCTTGCAAGGGGGCGGGCTGTCTTGGCTGCGCGTGCAGCGTCCGGGCGCCAGAGATTTGTGGCGCGACCCCGCGACGCTCCCCTTGCGCGAGACCTTGGGGCAGCCAGGCGCGTGCCACGCTTCACGGGTACGTCCTTTTCGGCTCAGCGTCACGCTTAGGCGAGGCTGGGCAGAAGAGCTCTGTTTGCACCGGAGTCGGTGGCAGCGCTTCACGTGTCTACTCGGAAGCAAGCCCTCCGGAAACAGCACTGAGGAATCCCCGCGGGATTGCATGGCGGCTTTAGTGCACAACCTAGGAGCAAATTTGCTTGGTGCAAATTCAGGTGAAGGCTGCAGGTCTGCGCGCGCGTATCTGGAAGTCGGCGCCCCTGAAGACTTCCTCTGGCAGACGTGCATAGGAGTTAGGCGGAGTCCAGCATGCCACTCACTGCTTCCTTTCCAGGAGCCCTCGCAATAACCCCCCAATGAATGGGACTTTCTGCAAAGCACCTGCTTAGTGCATTCTGAATTAGTCTCTGCCTGCTTCACATTTCTGTTCGGTCAACACGTTGCTTGGGCTGAGAGGTACATTCATATTAGTGACCTCCATGCATTAGGCTACACCAGCTACACTTCTTTGGGAATAAGGTCTACCAAGTGCGGGCTGAAGACTTCTGAGGAAACAAAGATGGATGAGAGTTGGCAGCACAATAAATTGCCGTACCAGCTGTGGACTGGGATCGTTGTCCTGCCCAGCAACCATTTTATTTTTACCACTTCCTCTACCTAGCTCATCCTACCCCCAACCTAAGGGGAGGGGAGAGAGAGAAAATGTCTTTCAGGCAGACCTGAACCCTTGTGGCACCTCACATTTCAGAATTTAAACCTGGTCCAAATTAAATTGTAGCACTTTTTTCTATTCCCCAAATGTTGTGATAACTTCTTTTGTAACAGTTCCATTCACTGCAACTAGGATATATCTGAATAAGGGAGAGGATTCACTGGTAAACTGTCCACACAAAGATCTGACTGAGACACACACACACACAGGGACTTTACTGAGCTCTTCACCTTGTTTAACTCCCACAACTATTGGAGATGGCTGCAAGACTAGTCTATTAGATAGTCTGAGCTGCGATGTTTGGTTCACAATCACTAGAATATCCTTTTAATTCAGCTTTTTTGCAGTACACCACAAGGCACATAACACTTTCAGAGCAGTACAACCCCCCCCCCTTTGGCCAATGCAAGCCACTTGCACTGGTTGATCACTGTTGTACGCTTGCTGTAAAGCACATGCATGTCAGCGCCAGGCGTGCTGCATCAATGCAGCAGTGCCAGAGCGGGCACCCAGTAAGCCACTCCTGCGCCAGCCAAGTTCGGCCAGCACAGGGCTTTTCTGGGCGGGGTGGGGGAAGGGCATTCCAGTGGGCAGGGCAGCCTGGATGTGGCCATTAGGCCCCTGCCCACACAGCGCCATTCAGGCCGCATGGCATGCTCAGACTTGCACAGGTCTGAACAGCCGTGTTATGGTGGCTCGTGCATACCCCGAGATAAGGGGACCACATGCCTTTGCCCTATGGAGGCTCCAGCCTGCTCCGAAACTGAACGGTATACAATGCAGTCAGCTGGCCTGTTTCAGCACAGATTATGGTTGAGCCCTATACTAAGATAGTTAACTTGTTTTCTGGCAAGGCTCCTGTACTTCTAACAAGGCTAGCAGAAGTTAAGCATTTCCTCTGTTGTAGCCATGTAGCTTGAAATGCAGCTTAAAAGCATAGGAGCTCTACTAGAAAAAATTGGCAACACCAGACAAAACAGCTATATTTTCTCTTGGCCTGCAAAAGTGCTGCTCTTGCCGTGGAAATGGTACAACTTCCGTTTATTCTTCATCTGATTCTGAAGCACGGAGAAGCAAGACTTCTAGTCTGACTTCAAATAATTAGCAGCACATATGAACTCCTGGTTAACGTGCACTTAAGATGCCAACTGTCCTCTTTTTTTAATGAGGTAGACCTGTCTTAGGTATCCCAGATAAATGGAAAGCTCTGGCTTCTTATAGCACAATCTTAAGTATTTCTACTCACTGTAGTGTTTATAGGATTGCAGCCTAAAATTATTTCACAGGCCAACTGTTGTGAGAACAACACATCAGCAATACCCCCCTTCCTGGGCTGCTTGCTACCACGTACTAGAACCCATAATGTGCCAGAACAGCTGTTAAAAGGTAAACATCATGAACACCCATATGAGCAGCACATCTGTTAATCTTTTACTTTTCAGAAGCAGTGCTCCACAATGATTTCTCAGATTTCTCAGAGTGCAATCCTAACCTGGAGTTAGGCCGGCACAGTTAGGCCAGCAAAGTTTGGCTGGCACAAGGGTCACCATAAAGTGCGTTGGGACCACTTTCGGAGTCAGGGAGAATGGTGCCCATCTGTGTGCTGGCATCTCTGACTCCAAGAGTGGTCCAAATGTGCTTTACAATGCCCCTTGTGCTAGCCTAACTGTACCAGCCTAACTCCAGGTTAGGACTGTGCCCTAAGTGTCGGGATGCCAAGACATAGACAGATTTTTGTGTGTGTGTAGCTCAGTTTCATGCACGTTTAGTCAGACTTAAATTATGTTCAATACTCAATCATGACATAAATTCTGTTGTGTTCAATAGTGTTATATTCCCTTCCATGTAAGTGAGTACAGGATGGTAGCTTTAATCTAGAAGGGAAGGGGTAACATCTGATCAACACCATCCTAAGAAGTAAACTCCAGATTGTATATCCTACAATCAACTTCAGAATAAGCAACACTTGAAGACCTTAAAACACAAACCACAATTAGGCTACAGAATGTTAGGGATGACGGATGGCTGATAATTGCTACAATGTGTGCCCAGTGAATGTGCAGTTGTAAGCACAATTTTTAGGGCTCTTACCATGTTAAAATGTTAAGATAATCAGCTAACGCACATGTTAAGTGATATTTTGCCATCATAAACACAGGCAGCAATACATTTTGTAGTTATCCCATCTTAGTATATGTTCTGAATGGAAGCCAGTTTATACATTTGGTGGAATAAGGGGTAAAGGTTTTGGTGGCTTGTACCATTTCAGCTTTCAGATGTGGAATGCACGTCTGAACAATCTTCCACCCACCCAACCACCACCACCCAACGCCCCCCCCACAACACTTTTACACATACAAAATTAGCATAGCAGAAAAAAATGTTCAGACAAGCCCTTTGCCTGACAAACCCTATTTCCTGACTCTGTATACAGAGTTGTATGTATTTCCCCCATGGAGAACCACTGAAGTATGCAAAATCTCTTCGGATTTAAGTGCTAAAGTCCAGGAGAAACTTTTCCACCTTGTTCTGCTGAATGTGCAAACTGGCACGGCACATTGTCATGGAGGGCGGTTTAGAAATATCTACAGGTTTAATCAATGTACTGTAATTATCATGCCAGTATATTACAGTATGTTATATAATATACTATATTATATAATACTATATATTATAATACATAATATATATATACTACTAGCTTTTTTTACCCGGCGTTGCCTGGGCAACAAATTATCCCAAGTCTGAACGTGGACTTAAACGGCATCAGGAGCGTCAACATTCGTCTCGGCGACCCCGGACTGTATGGATTTGACACCGAATTCGGCTGTTTTCGACCATTTTCACATGGGGCCCCCTGTGCACCCCCACCCCTGGGGGCGCTAGGGGGGTCTGACCCCCGCAGTGTTTGTCCCCAGACCGTAAAGCATACTGGTGTCAATCGGGCCAGGCATTCCAGCGGGGCATGGCGGACTTTTTGTTTCGCACCCTGTCTTGCCCCCACATCGAGGGGGGGCCAAACCTGGTCTCCCAACGGCGTCGGGAGCATCACCGGTCTTCTTGGCAGCCCCAGAAATTATGGATCCGACACTGCTTTTGGCCGTTTACTACCATTGTCACGTGGGGTGCCCTGCATAGCCCCACCCCTGGGGACGGTAGGGGTCCCTGACCCCTGCAGTGTGTGTCCCCAGGCTGCCAGGCATGCCGAGTTTGGTGGCAATCGGTCCAGGCGTTCCAGCGGGGCATGGCGGACGTTTTGTTTCACACCCCTTCTGGTCCCCCACGTCGAGGGGGGGCCAAGCCTGAACTCCAACGGAGTCGGGAGCATCGCCACATGTCTCGTTAACCCCGGAAACGACAGATTCCATGCCAATTTCGGCCGTTTTTGACCATTTTCACGTGAGGCCCCCTGTGCACCCCCACCCCTGGGGGTGCTAGGGAGGCCCGAACCCCGCAGTGTTTGTGGCCAGGCCGCAAGGTATGTGCATGCCGAGTTTGGTGGTAGTCGGTCCAGGCGTTCTAGGCGTTCTCACCCCCCATGCCTAGCGGGGACCGAACCCAGACTCCACCGGCATCGGGAGCGTTGTTGTTCGTCTCGACAACCCCGGAAACTACGGATTTGATGCCAATTTCTGATGTTTTTGAGCATTTTCACGTGGGCCCCCCCGGATCCCCACCACCGGGGGTCCTAGGGGGGTCTGCCCCCCCCCCAGTGTTTGTTGCCAGACTGCAAGGCACACACATGCCAAGTTTGGCGTCAATCAGTCCAGGCGTTCCAGGAGGGCATGGTGGTGGGTTTGTTTTGCGTCCCTTCTCGCCCCCCCTCGCCGAGGGGGGGCCCAAACCCGGAGTCAAACGGCGTCAGAGGCGTCGCCACTCATCTCGGATACCCCGGAAACAACGGATTCAACACGGATGTTGGCCATTTGCGATCATGTTTACGTTTCACCCCCCACCCCCCACCCCAGGGGTCCTAGGGGGGTCTGACGCCCCCAGTGTTTGTCGCCAGACCGCAAGGTGTATGTGTGCCAAGTTTGGTGTCAATCGGTCCAGGTGTTGCGGAGCCTATGCGGAACACACACACACATACGTACGTACGTACGTACGTACGTACGTACGTACGTACGTACGTACGTACGTACGTTCTCTTTTATATACGGTATATACTATAATATATAAAAGTATATTATATCAATATACTTTTTAATTATCACATTAAAAAATCACTGTTGTGAAAAAAAAAGTTTCACAAGTAATGCACAAATGCATAAACACCCCATTCCCAGCAATATCACTGTGGCCATTCCCTTGCCTGTATTGTACTTGCCTTCCTTAACCCATTGTGCAATCAGATGACGTTGGCACAAAGGGCTATACCAGGCAAACGTGCACGGGTGCTTTTGAAATTATCTGCAGAAAGCAATTTGAGTCAATAATTAAACAAGGCTATGACTCATCAGAGTAAGTCACTGCTAAGCAACAGCCATTCTGTACTCGCATGGAACTGTGCAAGATCAACTTTTTATATTCAAAGTCAAAAAAAAGGAGGAAAATAGAGGCTGAAGGTTCAGTTTGTACAATCAGCCGAATTCAAGTGGTAAAAGTTATTCTTGAGCTGTAGCACTCTAAGGGCCCAATCCCATCCATACCAACTTTCTAGCCGCGATGCAGCAACAAAGAAAGGGGACACATGTTCCTTTACTTCAAAGCGTCCTCCATGACTGTCCCCCTACTACAGGATGAACCCTTTTGGGTTGGCTACATCAGAGCTGGAAAACTGGATAGGATTTGGCCCTAAGCTACGCTGCATGTGTTGAAATGTTCCCCTCATCCCAATTTTTTTCTTTGTACAGGGAGAACTTTTTGCAGTCATGGAATCACACACACATGCAACATCCCTCATACACTCTGAAAAGCCCTCCTGTGTCCTCCAGAAAACACTTTACCACTCAGTGTTGCTGACTGTATAAACTAGTTTTTAAAGCTAGCAGGGCTTATGCATTACATGCAAATGTATACAGCAAAAGCCCAATGGCCTACTCTGCTGCAAAGGGGTATGGAGAGGGGGAAAATGTAAATCAGAGAAGCAGCAGGGCGTCCTTAAGCTTCCTTGACCCATCATTACTCTTTTCTGAAGGATTCCAGAGTGAACATAAGAAGAGCCCCGCTGGATCAGGCCAAAGGCCCACCTAGTCCAGCTTCCTGTATCTCACAGTGGCCCACCATGGAGCACACGAAACAACAAGATGCCTGCATCCCGCTGCCATTCCCTTGCACCTGTCATTCTGAAGTAGCCTACTATTAACATAAGGAGGTTGCACCACACATCGTGGCCTATAGCCCACAATTGACTCTCCTGAAATCTGTCCTGTCCCCTTTTAAAGGCATCTAGGCCAGATGCCATCACCACCTCCTGTGGCAAGGAGTTCCACAGATTAATCACCCGCTGGGTAAAAAAGTATTTCCTTTTATCTGTTTTAACTCTCCCAACACTCAATTTCAGTGGATGTCCCCTTACCTGGTTCTGGTGTTGTGAGAGAGGGAAAAGAACATCCCTCTATCAACTCTATCCCTCGCTTGCATAATTTTGTATGTCTTAATCGTATCCCCCAGGACCCATTTTTCCAGACTGAAGAGCCCCAAACGCTGCAGTCTTTCCTCATAAGGGAAGTGCCCCAGCCCGATAAACATTTTCATCGCTCTCTTCTGCACTCCAAACACAAAGTGCTCCACACACATGGAGGAGAGGGAAGCTTGGGGATAGAATGGTGATGCAGCTAGTGGAGAAAGATGAAGGAACCCATCACATACCATTGTATTACCTCCCATCACACACCATTGCACTCCAAATTGCTGCTTCCTAAAGCTGGTTTTCTTTTACCATCCAAAGTGCACCACCGGCCTTCCGGTAAAATGTGGGTAACATCTTTAGGCTTCCCAAGTTAGCTAAAGCAGTGCTATTCACACTGTGGGTCGGGATCTGACACCAGGTGGGTCATGGAAAGCTGGGAGACGCCATCTTGGAAACTGCAGACTTATATTCCTTTTGTGAGTGTTCACAGTTTGAATTTTCAAGTGAGGGTTTTTAAAAATTTTGTTTTTAGTTCAGTGCTTTTACATATTTTGTCCTCATCTTGCTTTCTGTCAGGGAAACCATGTTTCGTGGTTGTACAATTGGTGCAGTCGAAGAACACCAATTTACATTTCAGGAATGACAGCACTTCCTGCTTGATGATGTCACTTCTTGCCACAGTATCACTTCCAGGTTAATGACATCACTTCTGGTGGATCCTGACATGTGCCATTCTAAAAAGTGGGTCCTGGTCTAAAAAGTTTGAATACCACTGAGCTAAAGACTTGTGAACCTTAGGGTAGGCAGAAATGTAACGTTCGGTTGCAGCCTAATGACTTGTAAGGCTTGTCCACCCAATAGCCTTGTTCTCACTTTCGTTTACACATTGAGAGAATGTACAGAGATGGAATAGAACTGAAGCCACTGCCCTGTTCCTGACCTCTCAGTATTCAGTAAAAGGTAAGAATGGAGCTGCATATGTGAGCAGAACTCTGGTGCAATCAGGGTTCCTGATATGGATCCTGCACTTCATGCACCAATTAAATGCGTGGGGATCAGCGTTCACAGATGTGCTCCTCTTCATCCATGTGGTCCCTCAATGAGTGGATATGAAGGGTGAGAACAAGTCTTTTTGGTTCTCCTGGCCTGATGTTTGTTCTTAAAACTCATAGAATCATAGAGTTGGAAGAAGCCCACAAGTACAGCCCTCTGCTATAAGCAGAAAAATCATGATGGCTTTGATCTTTGACTATGCTTAATTCTGCTGATGAGCTGAAAGCCAACAAACTATGATAAAAAAGGCTGCCTCCACTCTCAGCTGATACTCCATGTACCATGCTGGCAGGTGTTTTGGTCACCTGTCTTTGGACAGAATCCTAACCTGGAGTTAGGTTGGCACAGTCAGGCCAGCAAAGTTTGGCCAGCACAAGGAACACCATAAAGTGTGTTTAGACCACTCTCAGAGTTAGAGAGGCCAGCACATAGACGTGCGCCTTCCTCCCTGACTCCAAGAGTGGTCCAAATGTACTTTATGGTGGCCTTTGTGCCAGCGAAACTGTGCTGGACTAACTCCAGGTTAGGATTGCGCCCTTTGTCACTGAATCCTCTACCATTTTAAAGATCTCACAAAATACAGGAACCCAGTACCCTACCACCTACCCAAAAAGGTATGCTGGGGAGAATATGCTTATCTGGTATAGAATGGTGTTTTGCACACTGGGATACTGGAAGAAAAGCAAGAGAAGATAAGACACGATAGCTGTGCCCAGTCAAATATGGGCTTGTTTAGGGCTGCTTCCAGTAACAGAAGGCAAAAGTCTTCAACATCATTTTTGAATGAGATTTATATAAGACCAATAATCAGGCTAGCACATGGTTCCCAAATTGTGGGTCGGGACCCATCATGCGTCGCAAGCCAATTTGAGGTAGGTTTCAAAACACCTAGAGCAGCCATATTGAAAATTTGGGAAGATGGGTTATCATTCTAAAAAGTGGGTCCCTGTGCTAAAATGTTTGAGAACCACTGGTATAGCATATACTAGTGTTGCGCTAAGGTGGGGAGACTCAGATTCAAAGTCCTATGGGCAACCCAATCTTAACCTTCGCTGGCGCAGATAGGCCAAGTAGCCCATGCTGTATCCAGCATAGGTAAAGAGCAGAGTAGAGATCTCCTTGGGGTAAGGGGGTAGGCCTGCCCAAAGAGGTTTCTTGGATCTGTGCCAGCCAAATCGTTGGTGCAAATCCAGGTAGGCCATTCAGGCCTGGGGGAGGACAGGATAAGGCAGGGGCGATGGGCCTGATTCACCCCCGTTCTGTCCTCGCCCACTCCAAAATGCCCCGCCCCTGCCTCTGGTCCACCCTCTCCAATCACCTGTGCTGCTCAGTGCTTTTCTTACCTCCCCTGGGGCTCTGGATGCAGCACCAGAGGGGTGGAGCAGGACTTCCCACTATCACTGCAAACATGCTTGACGGCACATTTACAATACTCTAGGCTGGTGGCAAGTTCTTGAAGAAATGGGAGTACCAGACCACCTTATCTGTCTTTTGAGAAACCTGTATTATTATTATTATTTTTATTTTTATTTAGTTATTTATTTATTAGATTTCTACCCCGCCTTTTAGCCCGGAGGCACACAAGGCGGCACTACACTACAAAAACACAATATAAAAGTTGACATCAAAAAGCAATTTAAAAACAATATTAAAACCATACAATAAAACAAAATTAAAACAAAACAATACAATTTAAAAACAACAAGCCCAGTGTGTATGTGGGCCAGGAAGCAACAGTTAGAACTGGACATGGAACAACCGACTGGTTTCAAATTGGGAAGGGAGTACGACAAGGCTGTATACTGTCACCCTGCTTATTTAACTTATATGCAGAGTACATCATGAGGAAGGCAGGGCTGGATGATTCACAAGCTGGAATCAAGATCGCTGGGAGAAATATCAACAACCTCAGATATGCAGACGATACCACTCTAATGGCAGAAAGTGAGGAAGACTTAAAGAACCTGCTGATGAGAGTGAAAGAGGAAAGTGCCAAAATTGGCTTGAAGCTCAACATTTAAAAAACTAAGATCATGGCCACCACTCCCATCACTTCCTGGCAAATAGAAGGGGAAGAAATGGAAGCAGTGACAGACTTTATTTTCCTGGGCTCCAAGATCACCGCAGATGGTGACTGCAGCCATGAAATTAAAAGACGTTTACTTCTTGGGAGGAAAGCGATGGCGAACTTAGAGAACTTAATAAAAAGCCGAGACATCACCCTCCCAACGAAGGTTCGCATAGTCAAAGCTATGGTTTTCCCAATAGCTATGTATGGCTGTGAGAGCTGGACCATAAGAAAGGCAGAGCGCCGAAGAATAGATGCTTTCGAATTATGGTGCTGGAGAAGACTCTTGAGAGTCCCCTGGACTGCAAGGAGGTCCAATCGGTCCATCCTCCAGGAAGTCAAGCCTGATTGCTCCCTGGAAGGACAAATCCTGAAGCTGAAGCTCCAATACTTTGGCCACCTCATGAGGAGAGAGGACTCTTTAGAAAAGACCCTCATGCTGGGAAAGATGGAAGGCCAAAGTAGAAGGGGGCGGCAGAGGATGAGATGGTTAGATAGTGTCACCGAAGCGATGAACATGAAGTTGGGCGAACTCCGGAAGCTAGTGGAGGACAGGGAGGCCTGGCGTGCTGTGGTCCATGGGGTCGCAAAGAGTAGGACACGACTTGGCAACTGAACAACAACAACAGGCTGGTGCAGTGATCCTTGCACTGGTGGAAGACTTCTTTAGCTCACTGTGTGACCTTGGTCCAGTCACCACCTCTCAGCTTGACCAACCTCACCAGATTGCTGAGGATAAACTGTGTTGACCTAAACACTTCAGGGAAAGGATTGCATAAAAAATATAGACACCGATCCAGCCAACATTAAGCATTTTGAGACTTTTTGATTTCAGTGGGAGAGAATCACACATCTAACTCCCCCATGGAAAGCAATGACCGCCCTGTGCTCTGTTCGTATAATTAGCTTTCCAATTCACGTCCTCGTTTAGTTTTGCACACTGTTTAGCAGCTGAGGCGCAGGAGCACTTTGACTTTGTTAAAGTCTTTGTTACTTTAACCAACAGCTTCGCCTAACCCCTATGGTGCCAGTGAATCATTGCCGTTATGCTTTTTGCTTTGTTTTGAATCCCATACCAAGTATATCTAACTTGCGTTAACACTACACTCACAATAGCAGGTGCTACAGAAGCATGTAGAATTTTACATATCTTTCAAAAAACAAGCAAGCAGAATGAGTGACACACAACCTGCCAGTATGGAAACAGTTAAATGCCAAAAGATATTTGGCTCGTGGCAGAGAAGACAGTATAGGCTTGCCCCTGTATCCACGGTTTCAGTTATCCATGGATAGCATGGATACTGGAATGCCTATTAAAAAGATAGGGGAACATTAAACAAATCTTTTTTTTTTTACCTTGTTGCAGCAAAACCACGGATGCTCCTCTATCTTTAAAAAGGCACCCCCAGAATCCACGGTTTCAGGTATCCATGTGGGGGACGGTCTGGAACAGGTCATAGCTGTGCTCTGTGCAGAGGTCACAACACATGTAGGGGAAGTAAAAGCTGCTGTAGGAAGCTTTCATGACCCTTTTTTACCCACTACTTGAACTGTGTTGGAGAGAACATGCTGCCACTTAGAACAGCTCTTGCATCACTTTCTGCCTTCCCCCAAACCATCTGCTGCACGGACTTCAAACACTGGTGGGAGCTTTGAAAGTGGGCCTTCCGTCACAACTTCTCCACAACAGAGTTGGGCACAGGGTCACCAAACAATGAAGGCACAGCTTGAAGTGTCGCAAGGCTGTTCGTTCAACTCAAATCTGAATTGTATTTAACCCATTCCATCTCCAGGGATGCACACTGTGTAATAGCCAGGAACCATCTTAGAAGAGGCATTCCTAAAGAAAATTTTAAGATGATTATTTTGTACAAACTTGCAATTCTAAACATCTGTGAGCCAAAATGATAGGGGTTTTCCTGTTGGAGCATGAGTTATGGAAGTCCCTCCTATATAAGATCTGCACCCTCCCTAGAGATTTTCCAGCAGGGGGTGAAAACGTCTCCAGGGAGCATTTTCATTGTAGTTCAAGTGGTTGGTGGGATATTGTTGGGGCTTCAGCTTTTACTGCTGCTCCATGTGGTTTCGATTTGGTACTGATTGTGTGTTAATAGTGGTTTTATGCTGATAGTTTTAAGCTGTTGCTTTTGTTTTATGATTTTACTAGCTTTTTGTTACCTGGAGTTGCCCAGGTAACAAATTATCCCAAGTTTCTATTAGACAGGAAAAGGAATGAATTCTACCAATCAGCTCAGTGACCCCAAAAACTATGGATTTGACACTAATGCCGGTCATTTTGGACATTTTTTGGTTCACCACCTCTCACCCCCTATGCTGATGGGGGCCAAACCCAGACTTAAACGGCATTGGGAGCATCACCATTTGTCTCAGCGACCCTGGAAACTATGGATTCGACACCAATATTGGCTGTTTTTGAGTATTTTTACATGGCACCCACTTCACACCCCCACCCCTGGGGGCGCTAGAGGGGTCTGACTCCCGCAGAATTTATCGCCAGACCGTAATGCACATGTGTACCAAGTTTGGTGTCAATCGCTCCAGGCATTCCAGCAGGTCATGGCGGACATTTTGTTTTGCAGCCTTTCTCGCCCCCCATGCCGAGGGGGGCCAAAACCAGACCCAAACAGCATCGGGAGCGCGCCGCTCGTCTCAGCGACCCCGGAAGCTACAGATTTGACCCCGATATCGGCCGTTTTCGATCATTTTTACACGGCACCCCCTTCGCACCCCCACCCCTGGGGGCATTAGAGGGGCCTGCCCCCGCAGTGTTTGTCACCAGGACTGTCACCAATCAGCTTAGTGACCCCGAAAACTGCGCATTTGACAGTAATGTCGGTCATTTCGGATATTTTGTTTTGCACCCCTTCTTATCCCCCATGCCAAGGAGGGCCGAACTCGGACTCCAACGGCGTCGGGAGTGTCGCCGCCGATCTCGGCGACTCCGAAAACTACGGATTTTATGCCGATATCGGCCGTTTTCAACCATTTTCATGTGGGGCCCCCTGCGCACCCCCACCCCTGGGGTCGCCAGGGGGGGTTGTGCCCCCGCAGTGTCACCAGGCCATAACACGTATGCGTGCTGAGTTTGGTGGCAATCGCTCCAGGTGTTCCAGCGGGTCAGTGTGGACGTTTTGTTTTGCATCCCTTCTCGCCCCCCCACACTGAGGGGAGCCGAACCGGGACTCAAATGGCATCGGGAGTGTCGCCGTTCGTCCCGGCGACCCCAGAAACTACGGATTCAGTGCCGATTTCGGCCACTTTCACATGGGGCCCCCTGTGCACCTGCACTGCCAGGGGCAGTAGAGCGGCTTGACCCCCGCAGTTTTTGTCACCAGGCCACAAGGCATGCATGTGCTGAGTCTGGTGCCAATCGCTCCAGGCGTTCCAGCAGGGCATTGCGGATGTGTTGTTTTGCACCCCCTCTCGCCCCCCATGCCGAGGGGGGCCCGAACCCAGACTCCAATGGCATCCGGAGAATCGCCACTCATCTCAGCGACCCCAGAAACTACGGATTCGGCACCGATTTCGGCCGTTTTCATGCTGAGCCCCCCACGTACCCCCACCCCAGGGGGCGCCAGGGGGGTCTGACCCCTGCAGTGTTTGTCGCCAGGCCGCAAGGCATGTGCGTGCCGAGTTTGGTGTGCGTCGCTCCAAGCGTTGCAGAGCCTATGCGGAACACGCACGCACGCACTCACTCTCTTTAGACTAGCTTTTTGTTCGTTGCCCGGGTAACAAAATGATCTTCCAGAGTTTATGAGTTTTGCACCTCTTCTCACCCCCCCACAATGACGGGGGCCGAACCCGGATTCCAATTGCGTCAGGAGCGTCACCAGTCGCCTCAGCGACCCCGGAAACTACGGACTTGACGCCAATTTCGCCCGTTTTCGGCCATTTTCACTTCAGGGCCCCTGCGCACCCCACCCCTGGGGGCACTGGAGGGGCCTGACCCCCACAGTGTTTGTCGCCAGGCCGCAAGGCACGCGTGTGCCGAGTCTGGCGCCAATCGCTCCAGGCGTCGCAGCGGGGCATGGCAGTCATCTTGTTTTGCACTCCTTCCTGCCCCCCATGCTGAGGGGGGCCCCGAACCCAGACTCCCATGGCATCGGGAGCGTCGGTGCTCAGCTCGGCAACCCTGGAAACTATAGACTCGATGCCGATTACGGTTGTTTTTGACCGATTTATGCAGGGCCCCCTGCGTACCCCCACCCCCCAATTTCACCACTTTCAGTGAAAATTTCTCAACACCAATTTCAGCTGTTTTTGGCCATCTTCATGTGGGGCCCCCTGCACACCCCACCCCCGGGGTGCTGGTGGGCCCTGACCCCCGCAGTGTTTGTTGCCAGGCCACAAGGCACGCGCGTCCCAAGTCTGGTGCCAGTCGCTCCAGGCGTTGCAGCGGGGCATGGCGGGCATCTTGTTTCGCACCCCTTCCCACCCCCCACGTTAAGAAGGGGCCGAACCCGAACTCCCATGGCATCGGGAGCGTCACTGCTTACCACAGCGACGCCGGAAACTACGGATCCGATGCCAATTTTGTCCATTTTCAACCGTTGTGTCTTGCAACCCTTACTGCCCTCCACACTGAGGGGGGCCAAACCCAGACTTCAACGGCGTCGGGAGTGTCGCCGCTTGCCCTGGTGACCCCGGAAACTATGGATTCGACGCCGATTTCGGCCATTTTCATGCGGAGATGCCCGCGTACCCCCACCCCGGGGGCATTAAGGGGGTCTGACCCCCGCAGTGTTTGTCGCCAGGCCTCAAGGTGTATGCGTGCCAAGTTTCGTGTCGATCGGTACAGGTGTGCCAGCAGGGCCTGGCGGACCTTTTGTTTTGCACCCCTTCTCGCCCCCCACGCCGAGGGGGGTCCGAACCTGGACTCCAACTGTGTTGGGAGCATCGCTGCTCGTCTCGGCGACCCCGAAAACTATGGACTCGTCGCCAATTTTGGCCATCTTCACATGGGGCCCCATGTGCATCCCCACCCGTGGGGGCGCTGGGGGGGGGGCTGACCTCCGCAGTGTTTGTCGCCAGGCCGCAAGGCACGCGCGTACCGGGTTTGGTGCACGTTGCTCCAGGCGTTCCAGCGCGGCATGGCGGATGTCTTGTTTTGCACCCCTTCTGGCCCCCCATGCCGAGGGGTCCCGAACCTGGACTCCAGCGGCATCGGGAGTGTCGCCGTTCATCTCGGCGACCCTGGAAACTACGGATTTGATGACGATTTCGGCCGTTTTTGACCGTTTTCAAGCGGGGACCCCCACCCCTGGGGGTGCTAGGGGGGCCCAACCCCCGCAGTGTTTGTGGCCAGGCCGCAAGGCTTCTGCATGCTGAGTTTGGTGTCAATCGGTCCAGGCGTCACAGCGGGGCATGGTGGACGTTTTGTCTCGCACCGCTTCTCGCCCCCCACGCTGAGGGGGTGCCGAACCCAGACTCCGATGGCGTCGGGACCGTCGCCGCTCATCCCGGTGATCCCGGAAACTACAGATTTGACGCCGTTTTCACGCGGGGACCCCCACGTACCCCCACCCCCAGGGGCTCTAGGGGCCCCCGACCCCTGCAGTGTTTGTGGCCAGGCCGCAAGGCTTCCGCATGCCGAGTTTGGTGCCAATCGGTCCAGGCATTCCAGCAGGGCATGGTGTTTTGTTTTGCACCCCTTCTCGCCCCCCACATCGAGGGGGGGGCTGAACCCGGACTCCAACGGCGTCAGGGGTGTCGCCGTTCATCTCAGCGACCCTGGAAACTGTGGATTTGACACCGATTTTGGCCGTTTTTGACCGTTGTCACGCCATTTTAAAATTCAGCTGTTACCACCTTGTAACAGTTGGTCCTCATTGTTGGTCCTAAAAAAGCCAATCAGGGTAAAGATAACTCTGCATCGTTCCTTTGAAGCATCTTCGATTTGTAGTGGCTTTCATCCTTCACTGACATTTGCGACATTTCCAAGGCAGCTAGGGAGATAAATGTTTGAGCATCTTGTCTGATATGATTTTCCAAGTCTGCCAATGACGCAGCAAGTCTGCCAATGACCCAGCAAGTGAAGGCTGGCCTCTCAAGACTACTGATTAGGGCTGCCTCATTACAAGAAATGGTTCAAAAAAATTTTTTTTTTTGCAAATAAGTAAAATGTTACTTGTAAATAAAAAAAGTATCACCTATTTTTTTGTCTCTTGAGGCTATGTTTCGATAGTGTCATTTTTAAAAGTGTGTCCCAGTGCTAAAAAGTTTGAGAAACATTGGTATTGTCCAGTTACATAGGTATAGGGTATAGCCAGTACCCTATACCTATGTAAGAGCCAGAATCTGAAAGTAAAGAATAAAAGGAATGAAATAGGTTAGGTAAGCATAGGAAGGCTGGCATGCAGATTATGGAGGTCCACTCCAGAGCAAATCTACATCACAGTGCAGCTGACATTTGACTCTGGAACATTCTAGGAAACATACTTTGGAACTGGTCATGGATAAACGCTAGGATGGTTGCAAATTCTTTAGCAGAAGGTACTGAAATTTGAAGGTATTCAATTCAAACATTGAAGCTCAAATACTTTGGCCACCTCATGAGAAGAGAGGACTCTTTAGAAAAGACCCTCATGCTGGGAAAGATGGAAGGCAAAAGGAGAAGCGGGCAGCAGAGGATGAGATGGTTAGATAGTGCCACTGAAGCGATGAACATGAAATTGGGCGAACCCCGGAAGCTAGTGGAGGGCAGGGAGGCCTGGCGTGCTGTGGTCCAGGGGGTCGTGAAAATTCGGACACGACTTAGCGACTGAACAACACTCAAATTCTAGCAAATGCTCCTCAAGCCACAATGAATTTCTACTGGAACTAAGACAATAATTCACTGACTGCTTTCACTTTAGAAAAATCAAGTCATTTACTACAGCCCAATCCTAAATGGACTTGGTCAGTTGGAGTGTAAGGGTTCAATCCTAACCAACTTTCCAGCACTGAGATAGCTGTGCCAATGGGGCATGTGCTGCATTCTGCAGTGGAGTAGTCACGGAGGCTTCCTCAAGGTAAGGGAATGTTTGCTCTCTTTCCTTGGAGCTGCCTTGCCTTATCCTGGTGCTGGAAAGTTGGTTAGGATTGTGCCCTAAATCAATTAAACTACACACACTAATCAGCACACCTAAGCACGTGTTCAGAAGATGTTAATGAACGGTGCTTAAATCCTGTTGATTGCTAGTTTGTCTTTAAAGAATTTGGCCCATAAAATGCTACATTGATGCATCAAGATAGAACAAACATCTATTACAAAGCAAGGAAGTCACTTCATATTCAACTTTTAATATAAAAAACATTAATCATTTTCAAATGCATTAAAAAGGTCCTCTTAAAAACTGCATGGTCTGGCAAACTGGGCTACAGAAATGAGCCAAGACTGGAAAACAGTGTCACTTTCAAATCAGTTGCTTCAAAAGCACTTTAAATTATTAAGGCCACAATCATGAAACCACTTCCTTGTAAGCAGCTCTTTACTTTGAATTCTAGGAGGGACCAGTTATGCTAAGTGGTTTCAGGTTGCACCCTAAACTAAGACAGACATTTAACTATACATACACAAGACAAGAATCCTTATGCTTTGAAGAGATATTTTGGCTATACATGGTGGGTATGCTGCCCTAAGGTTACAGAAACTTCCTTTGCACAAAAGATATTCTGCACCAACACTATCTCTCTGCTGGAAGATGAGACAGCCAACATTTTTCAAATTTGTGTCCAAGTACAGCATCACAATCCAGAATGAATTTTACAAAGCAACGTTTTTCAATTTTGATCATTGCAAATTGATGTGAAAGAGCTATCGTTGCTTGTCAGATGGCAGGAATACTTCTTAACAGTTAATGAGAACGTAAGCATTTAACCAAAAGGATCAGAGTACTCACTGCCCTTTTCCCACCGTGCAGTTCCATTTCCTGCATTACCAGTTTACCAAGGTAAAAAGCAGGCGACTTTATTGCAAGTGTTGTCACATTTGATGCACCCTCTGGCCAGAAACTGCTTTTAGAAATTAAGACAGTTTATACACACTGGGGCGAGTGCATCCGTTTCCTTTAATACTAACCTGCTACTATAGCTCTGGTTCACCATGACTCAGGCTGATGCACCTTTCACGTTTGTGGAACACACTTGAGCAGGAAGAACACTCTTGAAAGGCCTCTGTCACAGTACTGTAGTAAGTAGTGCAAGGTAGGGTCCCCCCACCCCCAAATACTGAAGCCTGGACAGTAGACTTCAGCCAAACAATTCACTTGATGACATAGACATATAAATACTTATAAATAAAACCCACATAATTTATGCTTGACAGTAACAGACATGGCTTGAACTGAAGTGTAAGAGGCATCAAGAGCTTCTGTAGCTTGGCAAGAGCTCCTCTGCTGGTGTTTCTATCCAAGCTGCACCAAGAGTAACATGCAAGAGTAACTTGTCTCTTTATTCTTTAGTACGCTCTAAGACAGAAGGCTGACAAATGCTCCTGCCTTATAGCTGTATATCTACACTACATAAGAAAGGCCTGTGATAAGGAAAAATCCCTTCTTCAAAGTGATTAAAAAAATACAACTGCAAATATTTCAGGATACTAAATAAGCAGTTGATGGAAGATTTGTAGCAAAAATATATCCTCAGAAAAAAGCTGAAAAATTCTCAACACTGATAAAACATGTTTAAAAACTATAATTATATTTAAAAACAGAAAATAAGAATGACAGAAAAACTAGCTAGGATACTGGGAGCCCGTGCTTAGGGCTCTTCAAGAACTCAGTGGTAAATAATTGCAGAGGGTAAGTCACTGAAGTATTTGCTTGGAATTAAGGAGAGGAAAGCAAGCTTTTGGTCCTCAAACCAAATTATTGCAAGGTTGTCTGCTGAAGTCAACCAGTAACAAATACAAGAGGCTACTGAAGAGGTTGCAGCATAAACAGAATCAAGTTGGGTTTGGCCTTTAGCAGACTTTATAGCCACCCTTTGTATGTCAAGAACTGAAGATTATCTGGCCCTTGGACCTTGGAGGGGGAGATGAGATTGTCAACAGAGAAAGAATGCTGCTACACTATTTAAATGCCCCTTCTAAAGCTAGAAGGGATTAGCAAAGTAGTCTAGTTTTGTAACTAGTGGGGCCCTCAAGGGGTGGATGGGAATGTATGGGTACCATACACAGGAGTACATGATTAACTGAACACATCCGGGGTCCTTTGATATGTCAAGTATCAAAACAAAGCAGTTTTATGACATGGCATAGGGTGGGGCACTTGAGCAATGTTCAAGGAAAAATAAAAGGAAAATCTGCCGGACACAAGCTCGCTCTTAAATGTGTCTCGAATATCCCTCGGAATTGTAGCCTTGAAAATATGAACTTACAGTTCGGACACTACAAATTGCAGGTTAACTTTATACATTAACACAATGATGCAAAATGAAATGCCTTTTTTTGGAAGATCTTTGAGAGAACAAGGTATTTGGAAGTTTTACTATTGAAGATCTGGCTTTCCCAAGGAACGTCTCATTCACCCTTTGTCTCAGGATTCAACCAGAATCTCCACAAAATGGTCAAGCTCATTAAGGTCAGGTTTACAGTTAGAATTAGAATTTGAGGCTGCTTGAGGAAATGTTTCTAGTACATCACAGTGTCCCATTTTTGTACTGCCCATCATTCCTGTTAATACTGTATCAAGATTGTAATAGGAACTGTCAACTTCTGAAAATAGATCTTCCACAGAGTCAGGAGTTTTTGTTTCTAGGGTTTCAAATATTTGATCTAATGATTTATGGAAGTTTCCTCTATTTTCTGGAGGGTTCTCCATTTCCCACATGCTGTTCTGCAGGTTTCGGGGAGCTTGCAGTGGAGCAGGTCTTAAGATTTCTGAGCTTTCTTGTGAGTGAGTGTCCTCAAAGTCTTTTGAGAAGCCACTGTAACCATGAACAAGCTTTTCTTCAGCTTGCTCCTTGGAGGAACGGCAGAGAATATCTGTTGAAACCAGACGGTCCAGAGAGGTTGGTCCTGTACTCTGTGCGTTTATCATCTGCCAAGTTCCATCTTGGGTCATTTCCTCTTGGATCTGTCGTACCGTATTGGCTATAAGCACCGAGCGATAGAGATTGGGTTCAACAAGCATGTGGCATAGTTGAAGTTTAACCAGCGACATGTCTAGCAGCGACTGGCGCTGGAGGTTATAAGAAGGAATAGCTTTAAAGCCAGCTAAATTTCCTTCTATGTCTTCTTCTCCATCAATACATTTCCTCTTCAGTCCACGCACAAACATTGTGTCCTATTGAAAACAACAGAATAAGAGGGTATTAGAGAACAGATCTTGCAATTTCAATCAAAGCAGCTTGGTTACAAAAACAGATCATTGGTTTAGGTCAGTGGTTCCCAAACTATGACCTGTGGCTCCCCAGGGAGCCACAGAAACCAGCCAGGGAGACATGGAATCCTTACAAAAAACCTGCTGCCTTATACAATGTATAGGATTTTAGCCCTTATGGGGAGCCACAGCCAATGGCCCAGTATGTCAAGGGTGCCACCAGTCAAAAACGTTTGGGAACCACTGGTTTAGGTCTTACCTTGCGAGTGGAATACAAATGACTGTGACACAAACATATAGTAATTCAGTTTTGGTTAGTGCTTTAAGACTGTTGTGTTTAAATAAATTATTTAATATATGTATTCATCTTTACTTTTATTGTTGTTTTTAATATTGTCTTGCAAAGCTAGTATATTAATCAAATAAACAGAGGCCTTACAAATGAGGCTGACTTTTTGAAAGCTTATCCTTTGTAGATACCTGCTATTAAAGCTTGAATCAGATCACTTTCAAATACAATGTTTGAACAAACCTAAACTTGGTCAATACAGAATAGCTAGCTACTATCTTAATGGGCTTAGCTTTTGCACAAGCCACTTCTTTCCAGGGCAATTGCCCTGGGACCAGTGAATCAGTTCTGAATTATTTAATGACAAGGTGCATTCAGACATCATGGCACCAGCCAAGAGCATCTTTGCATTACAGAGGCTAATATGGCCTGATTTTGTGATCCACCTTTAGAGTAAAGAGAGCTGCTGGTTTACTAGATCATGGTATCTGCAATCCAAGCTAGCTGTATTATCTGAGGCCTAAAAACTAGTAGCAAGGGAGCCCCACTGACCTCCCCATAGCTTTTCAAATAATGGGTGCCCTGGGCCTTAGTTACCCGGCTGAAAGTCATAGTGTCATGGCCATCAGAACAGGGTTTGATACAGATCCGTGGTCTTCAATCTTTTTCGTACTAGAGCCCCAATAAATAAATAAATGAAACATGAGACTGGGATCCACTGGGATCACACACTGCTCCCGGGACCATGTCCACCCACTCCTACCCCCATCGCCAACCACTGCCCACCCCTGTTACACCCTCCAGGCACTGTTCACTGTAGCCAAATATTCTTGTTAGAGAGAACAGAAAAAGTTAACATGAAGCCTGGTGTTACAGACAAGCCTAAATCTGGTGTTCTAGTTTTTATTAAAGCGAGGCTATTTTTTCTGATTTAAAATGAACTGCTTAAAAGTATTAGAATACCTTGTTAATTGCATATTGAAGGCTGTGAGAAAGTTGGGGGAGTGTCTCAAGGAATGTCAGAATGGTGATTAAACTTTGTGCTAGCTGTGTCCTTGAGAAGGATCAGAGAGGTGTTAAGATCTTGGGAACTGGGAGATGGTTTAGTTGTTTTGACAGCCCACAGCTGTACCTTGTTGTATAAACTTTGTTAGTCTAAATTGGGTTTAGCTGAGAAGGGGTGGAAAGAATTAACTTGCCCAGTAATGTGTGTTAAGAATGAGTTAAATGATCGGGTATTTTGAATTGTGATTGACAAGGAAAGGGTGGGAAAGTCCTATAAAACTGGTGTGAGAAAGTTAGTTCTTCGCTAGCTAGCTTTTTGGGGAAGGCTATACCAGGAGAATTTGCCAAGAGAACTCAAGGCTAGCTCTTTGGGGAGAGCTATGCTAGGAGTTTGGAACTGCACATTTTGTCCAATTTGAAGAGATGCTGAGGAACTGGAGAAAAGTGGAACTAATTTTGCAAAGAGTTGTAGGAAGAGTGAGACTCTGACAAGACTTGCATTGTAAGTTGGGAACAACTATCCAGTTATCTGAAAGCAATAAGAACTGTATGCGTAGAAAGGAGAAGTAGATTTAGGAGATAGCTTTCTTTTTTGTTTGAAACCTTGAATTTAGCACTAAGCTCTGATGTTTAATTATGTTTTAATAAACCTTTAAATTGGTATTCCTTTGACTGGATTCCTGCTGGTATCAATAGCTACTTAAGTAAAACGGACCCAGGTTAAAAGGGGGAAAATTGTAATTTGTCCCAAAGCTGGGTGGGCTGTTGTGTAGGTACAGACACTGGATAGCTTTGGGGCTTGGAGAAAACAATTAGTTTCCCCCTTAAAGGAGAAAATTCTCCAGTCTCTGGCAGCTGGGGCTTGTGTAGTCAGCTTGGCCAGGGTGGGGGTCGGACCTAAACCCAAACCCCAGTGTGCCTCTTGGGAGAAGAGGGCAAGAAGGTTGAAGAGGGGGAAGGGAGGGTTGTCCGTAATACCTGGCATTAGTGAAAGCTATTTTCGCACCATTGTGAAGAACCTGAGCAGGACCAGACACAATCTGCTGCTCCATGAAGGGGCACACCAAATGCCTCCCCCTTTATCTAGTGGTGCTGTAGTCTACACCAACCTGTTTCATTCCTATAAGTGGCTGCGACCCCCACAACTGAGGCTTCGCAACCCCATTGGGGTCCCGACCCCAAGGTTGAAGAACATTGATATGTATGATCTAATAAAGAAAAATGTTTATGACTTATCTTGGACACAAGCCACATTGGGCACAATCCTAATCTGGAGTTAGGTCCAAACACACCGTAAAGTGCATTTGGACCATTCTCGGAGTCAAGGAGGTTGGCACATGCCCGTGTTTTGGCCTCCCTGTCCCCGAGAGTGGTGCAAACACACTTTACAGAGTGCAGTACTTGTGCTGGCCTAACTCCAGGTTAGGATTGCGCCCTTAGGATTTATATGCAAAAAACAGCACCTTCAATTTAGCTAGAATAGGTCGTGGCTAAATAATTCTTTCTACACTAGGGCATTTAAATGCATGGCTGAGTCTAGGAGCGTCCTCTAGCTTCAAACTCTGTCAGGCAGAGCACAAGCCTTCACTAACAGACAACACACCTATTCATGACTGGAATGCCCACCATTATTAATATCTCTGTTTTATGTAAACTGAATTACGGTTTGTTCACCTCATCCAAATGATCTTGGATTAAGTGATCGTAGTTGAGTAATGTGAGGGCATTGCTAAAATCTCTATTGCTGTTCATGTGGGGCATGAATAGAAGGAGAGGCGGCTTTTGCTAAGAAGACCTCTCTGACCATTCCTAACCTGCCATTTCTGTGCTACTCTTGATCCACTTGAGCTCTCTCTCTCTCTCGCTGGCTTGTGAGAATTACAGCAGGAAGAGGAAAAAAAAACACCTCAGTATTCCGATTCCTTACTAACCAAGAATTGGTAAGAATTTGATTTTCTCCTCTTTCCTTTTTAAGCCAGTCCAAAGATGGAGTTTGCTGTCACCAGCTGACTAGTATCTATCCTGGTCTTGTCTCAAGCCACTTTAAGCTTATTGCTGAGCAGCAGCCTCAAAGCAGCAAACTACCACAAAGAGAACTGCTCTGATCATTGTTCCACCACGCAGCTATTCTCACCAATTTCATGGATGATACAAAAGTATCTACATATAAACATGGATTTGGGGGAAATCTATTCAATAAAAGGCTGTTTAAGGGTGCAATCCTAACCTGGAGTTTAGCTGGCACAGTTTGGCCAGCACAAAGGGCACCGTAAAGTACGTTTGGACCACTCTTGGAGTCAGGGGGCCAGCACACAAATGTGCGCCATCCTCCCTGACTCTGAGAGTAGTCTAAGCATACGTTACGGTGTCCCTTATGCTGGCCAAACTTTGCTGGCCTAACTGTGCCAGTCCAATTCCAGGTTAGTATTGCACCCTAAGTGTGTTAACACACTTACATGCACCAAAATCAACACTATGGACCCCTGTTTTACTATACTAATCTGCTTCAAAGACTCCATCACATTGCGTGAAATATTGCAAGGTGGACCCAACAGTGCATTGATTTTTGCAATTCATTAGAAGACCTAGAAAGCCATTCAACCTCAAATGACCTCCCCTACACAGAGCTGCAAAACCCAGCCTGCTCCCTCACTGCCAAGCATTGTAAAAGTACACCTCATTTCTCTCCTCTCTCTCCTGCAACCGACCCAACCACTCTCATCTTGCCCAGCTGCCATTTTACCAGAAAGACAGTGAGCTTTCTGGGGGTTATTTGCTGGTTCACAGCAAATAAAACTAAAAAAATGTGCCAGAGAGGGAAGTAAGACAATCCACCTCACCCTTTTCCCTTGTTCCATCCTGGTGAGAAGGCAGAGCCATCTGCAATATGGTCAACTGCTGCCACTCACAGAGCTCTTTCAGGGGCTCACGATGGCCCTGCTGTAGCCACCCCAGAAAGGGAGGCATTATTGCAGGCACTTCTGCTTTGTGGAGTAGCACCATTGCCAGGTGAGGAACAAGGAGTTCTTCCAGCAACTCTGTTCAGTCATACACTAACTGGCTGTCATTACCTATTTCCACTTCCTTTTCTCCCCTTGGAAGAGAGTGCATATTGGTAAAGTGTATAACATATCCTATAGTGAACCTTACTCAATTATGGAGACTCCATTGTAAAGGAATTTCATTATATGCAGAACCAACTGGAAAGCAAGGATCCATTACTCATTGACACAGGGTTACAGTTCAAACACAGCATAGATCCTCCAGCTGATAGCTAAACTACATATGCCTGAGATTTCACTCCTTGCTTTGTACGCCTCAATTCCTTACCTGCAAGTTCCGTTGGAACTGAGAAACTATAGTTTGCTCAAGCCAGGAATTCAGGGAGGAAACTGGTGTGCCCGGCCATTTCTATGCTTATTTTGTTGATGCTAGCTTTACTGTAAATAATTTTAGTAACTGTAAAATGATGAATGTTTTCTCCACAATTGCACAAGCTGTTCCGCGGGTCTTTGACCAAGAAGTGGCCTGTTAAATAAGAGCCAATCTATTATTCCTGAGTGAGCTGCACCACAGCGAACAAAATCACTCACTGCTTTTTTCCTCACTGTCAACATCATGTCACAATTCTATTCGTGACTATGATGGACAAAGTTCTTACCACCCATCTTCACTTACTAAATGTATGAAGCCAGTCTATTCCAGTTCTTCAATAATATTCTCTCAGTTCTGCCACCTCACATAAACATTACTGTCTTTCCTCTGTAGTACCTCCTCAACTACAATTTCCTTTCTTTCCTACATGCTAAAACAGAAAGCAGTGTCACTCCTGACAGTACTGCACAGAACACTGATGGCAAACCTATGCCACACGTGTCAAAGGCTACACACCACGGCATTTTGGGTGATATGTTAGTGTTCACCAACATCTGATAACAACGGAGTTTGCTTTACTCGTATTTCATTGTTTGAGATTTCTTTACATAATACATAGCACCACACATGATTGGACTGTATTTTTTTAAAAAAATAAATGGATATGTAAAGAATTGTTTCTATTTTGCAGGAAGGGGGGAAGGGAGTGACATGTCAGCAGAGTCAAGTTAGGTATTTTCTGAATTGTTGACAAGCCAAGCCCAAAAGGTTCACCATCATTAGTACAGAACAAAAGAGTATGTAGGACAAGTAAGAGAACCACAGATGAAAGCAAGATTTCGAAGAGAAGAACACAATTTTTTTCCTCTCCTGGTGCCTTGAGCTACTGTGCCCCAAAGTACATTTTTTCGCTGATGCTAACCATATAAACGGCAGCCAATATAACTTGCAAGTTACTTACCAACAATTGCGTTTGATGGAGTCCTTCCTCTTCTCCCATATTACAGAACAAGATTCCATACAGCAAGTTTCTAGCACCACCTATCTGAAAGCAGCATATAAGAAATGAGTCTTCAATCACTCTTTTAAAAAAGTACTTTCTTCATATACATTCTTAGCACAACACTATAGAAAACATTCCCTCCCTTCCCATATACATTCCAAAATAAAATGAAGTGACAACAAAATACAGAGGAAAGACCTTTAAGATACTTGAGAACAATAATCAAAAAAGCCCCTTTACCTATATTTAATATATACAAAGTATTTTAACTTGTATGTCAGTATTATTCCAATACTGTGGATGACGGGGAAGAGGAAGAATGGCATGTATAAAACAACCTATTAGGTTTACAGCAGTAATTCAGCCTCTTAGACTGCAACCCTATATATACACAGTTACCGGACAGTAAGTTCCATGTAACTTGTTATTTCCATGTTATCTCCTAGTAGACATGCACAGGACTGCATTGTTAGACTGCATTGTTACTGTTTGACTTGAAAGCACTTAATAGTTTGATAAATTTGTGGTAGCAACAACTGAAAATGGCCTTAAAAACTTAAATGAACAATCTAGTTGCAAGGGAACAGTAGGAGCCAGCCGCTAGCACAGAAGTGAGCTAGAAGATATGAATGATAATATCATGTTATCTATAATTGTAAACTTTACTTAATACAAAATGGAATTTAAAAAATTGAGTTAGAATATCTGTATTCTATCAAATGTTATAGCCAATCATAGTAGATACTCAAGTATAAGTCGATCTCACAGATAAGTTGAGGGCAGGTTTTGAGCCAAAAATCACAGAATTTTCTATGACGCTTGGATAAGTCAGGGAGTAAAGGGGGTGTCTAGACTATAATTTTGTCTGATTTTACCCTCCCTTCATCTCTCCTGCTCTGAAAGGTCAGGAGCCAATCACTGCAATGAGGGAAGAGTGAGGGGGAAATGGTACATGTGAGGAGAAGCTGTAGCTTGTCTTGGAGCCACACACACATTCATAAACCAGAATAATAATAACACAGATAGCACTGAACGGCTGTGGGGAAAAAATTCAAACTCTAGGAAAAATGGGTTTTTACCTTGCACACAAAAAAATAGCAACTTCAGGAAGCAGTAATTTAAAAATTTTCAAAACAACATGAAGAAACAATGTAAACCACCTCAAAATACCCTGCAAGACAAGCTTTTTATACAGTTTGCAGCATTTCAAGAGGCTCTGCCATTTTGGGAGTTAGTGAGAAGAGCAAGGAGGCAATTTACAGCTCATTTATTTGCAAACATTATAGATGGGTATCTTCTGATGTTGTACACCGCTCTACATTGCATCAAAAGGCCTACATAGTGCCAGGGTTCTTAAACTGTAGGGCCTGGCCCAAGAGGATATGTAAAGGAGATTCAAGGGTTACATGAGGACCTTCCAAAAAGGAAAAAAAAAAGTATGTATGCATGCCTTGATACATTTTTTTTCAAACAGACAAGGTAGTTAGATGTAGCCTATTTCTGAATGCCAGATGCAAGGAGTGGCATCAGGATGCAGGTATCTTGTCTTGTATGCTCCCAGAGACATCTAGTGGGCCACTGTGACATACTGGAAGCTGGACTAGGTGGGCCCTTGTCCTTATCTATGAAGGACATCCTTACTCCTATGACAATTTAACAATTCTGAGTTTGGCCAATAAAGCCACCAATAATATGCTTTCTTATTGGCCACAATATTTATTCTTCACAGCTTTCTCACTCACTTGCTTGTGAACTTTTTGATGTCTTCGAATATTATGAAATGTTTATTTCTATGGTTTAAATTTAATGTTTTTGGGTTAATGTGAAAAATGTTTCACTTTTTGCCATATATATTCAATGCAATTTCAGAAAAACAGCAAATAATTAAAATTAAAACAATATTTGGGGCAATTAAAAATTTTTTCTTTGGGGGGGGGGGGGGCCTGACGCACAAAAAGATCCTCTGTTCTAGTGCAACATTCTGCTTGCAAAATGCCAGCCAAATGCCTCAAGGAAATCTACAAGCAGGGTGTGAAGGCAGCAACCCTCTCACACAACTAATATTCAGAGGTATGCTGCCTCTGGGCACAGAGATCCTATTCAGCCAACCTGGCTCATAGCTCTTAAAAGGGATCTGGAAAACTCATGGAGGATTCGTCTAATAAGAACTGTCTGAAGTAGTAGCTGTTATCACATCACATGGCTATAAATGCCATAAATTATGAAGAAATGCTCTATTCTGAATCTATTGCCAATTAATTTCAGCAGTTTTCCCTAATTTCTAGTTGTATTCCTGGCACTAGAACATGATTAAATGTCCTTGAAAATTTTGAATTATTTTCATTAGAGGAAAATGGGCAACTACTAGATGAATGTAAACAACTATCCCTTCGGCTAATGTCCATGTAAAAGCTTCTGGGGCCCAGAAACCTGCTCTAAGACACAATAAAAAACTGAATCAATATGGCTGCTTAGAGCCAAGGCACTCTTGTCCCTTTATTTATTTGCATTTTGCATTAATATATTATATATTAATACATTAGTAAAGCTATGACACAACTGGACTTAGCGAACCCAATGTTTCCTAGCTGACAGTATCAAGGTACCAAAAACCTGTGGTTCACAGATTTCTGAACATGCACACCTTTAAGGCAAAAGAACCAGACAGAGAAGTTGACCATAGAGATTTAAATTAACATGGCTCAGGTGAGATGCCAACACACTGAAACATAACTGAGGCAATCAATTTCACTAGCGAAAGATAGTAATTTGACATACGGCACACTTTGAGAAAGTACAAGGTAGACCTTCCATGTCAAAGACGACGAGGGGAATCTCAGAGATTGCAGGTTGACCCTGGGAAGCAGCACTGAGTGCAGTGGTGCCCAAAGCACACATCATGGCCAAACTCCCAGGTGTCGCCATCTTAGCCTCTACTCATCATGCGCAATCTCAAGGGAGTGCTGGCAGCCGTCTGATCCTCCCATGGGGCAGTAGCAACCCGTGAAAGAATTTCTAAGGCAATTATGACCAGGGTGAGCTTGGAAACAGCTGGCTTAGTGGATGGCATGCTCACTCCCTGCACCCCTCACTCACTCAGTTTGGACATGTAGCTGAATGGGGAAAAAGGTTCTATGAGAAAAGGAGGTAGTTAGCATATACTTGTGAAGGCTATGAAGGAGGCCAATAAAAGTATGCAGCGCTTTATGTTGTAGTGACTGAAAAGATTAAAACAATGATAGGATGCTGGTAAGAGTCAAGCACGAGTGATTAAAAAAACAGGGAATGGAATTTTTGTGAAGAAATTAATGGAACAGGATGGGAAGGCAGCTCCGGCACATATGTGAGTAATAAGATTGGAAAATTGTACAGGAGGCTACGAAATTACAAAATTATGTGGTATACAAGGATGGTAGTCACTGAAGTGACGTGGCAACAGCTGGCCAAGCCTGAAAGGCTCTTGAAATTCTTAGAAGCCACTATGGTTAAGCACAGGCCCTCCACAGGGCTGCTAGCATCACATTCTGGCTGCCAGGGCAACTAGATACCGAATATGTATTTTAAGCCTGTGCAAAGATGACAGGCAAATTAATAGGGTGAGTGGAACGGTGACGTTTCTTTTAGGACCAAGTAAAGAGGCTGCATTTGGAAAAGCTATAGTAACTGGGATATTTTAGTTGAGGGGGAAAACAAAGCTGACAATGGGTGATATGATAGAGAACTATAAAAGTATGCACAGTGTGGGGAAGAGAAATAATTTTCCCCCTCATTATTATAAAAATTGAGAATTGATGGGTAGTAAATGCAGCAGACACCAAGAACACCTTTACACAATGTATGGAATTTATGTCCACAAGATGCAGACAGCCACTGCCACCTTGAACAGGGGACCAGACTAATTCATGGCTACTAGCCACGAAAGCCAAATGGAACTTCCATGTTCTAGGGCAGCGTGTCTCTTGATACTATGTGCTTGGGAAAGTGTTAACAGCAGGGGCTTTCACTTTCATGCATTACTGTGAGATTCCCCAAAAAACCCAAGTTCAAAGATGCTGAATTAGATGGACCACTGATCTGACCTAGTGGGGCTCCTCTCACATTCGTATGAATTGGTTTCTCCTGATTCAGGGGAGTTTGTGCCCTCCGGAGGCAAGGAAGCTGGGAAGAAAACTTGTCTTGGTGACCTTCTATCAACAACTTTTCAGCTGCATTCCTGTATTTGCAATATGGGATTTATGTTGGCCCACCTTACAAGTAGGTAGTTGGAAGTTGTTTGAATAACTGAGATGAGCTGTATTAAACTTGCGCTTTTATGAAATTCAGTATTATTGGTTCAGATACTTGAAGATGTCACCACAGCTAAACTGTTAATACATTAATGTGGCAATCTTAATTACACTTACAAGATGTTCTGTGGAGGGGATGGCAGCACAATGCATGCACACTAAATGGAGACCAGAATGACAGGCAGTGATGAAGAGGTCAGACAGTTGAGTATACTGTGTATATACCCAACTGCGGTGGGTTGCGACCAGTGGTGTCATCTAAATGATTTAAGAACAGGTACTCACTTTTGATTGGCACGTGTCGGGACCCGCCCACCGGAAGTGACATCATAAGCCAGAAGTGAGGTCGTGGCAGGAAGTGACATGAAAAAAGCCCTTTTTGAGGCCTCAGATGATTTTAAACTGACCCAACAGTTGCAACAGTATTCCACAGCACCCCCAGAACATGTTAAGGAGGCCTGGCATCATGTGAAAACCCCAGAGCAACTCATTTTTCAGTGGCAAGGAAAGGAAAGGCTCCGCTCGCTGCCTGCCTGGCTCTGAGAACATGCAGGCAACTCAAACATGCAGGAAATTCAAACGTTGCAGAGGGCGGAGTCGACGAGTGGGCGGGCGAATGGGCGGGGCCAGCCATAATCCTAGAAACCGGTACTCGCGTACCCCCGCATACCCCCTGCATGACATCACTGGTTGCGACCTGATGTCAGATGGATCATGGAAAACTGGGAGAAGACATCTTGGAAACTGGAGACCTTACTCTTGGTATATCCCTTCTGTGAGTGTTAACAGATTGAAAATTCAAGTGAGGGTTTTTAAAAACTTTGTTTTTAGCTCAGTGTTTTTATATGATATTTTGTCCTAATCTTGCTTTATGTTCGGGATGTTTCATGGTTGTACAATTGCTGCAGTTCAAGAATGCCAATTTGAATTTCAGGGGTGTCATTTTCTTAAGTTATAATGACAGCACTTCCTGCTCGATTGTTTCACTTCTGGCTATGACATCACTTCCCGGTTAATGACATCACTTCCGGTGGGTCCCAACAGGAGTACCGTTCTAAAAAGTGGGTCCCGGTCTAAAAAGTTTGAATACCACTGGTGTATGGCATCACATGAAATGGGATAATTGGGGGGAATGTACAGGAAACCAGCTCAGGTGGGGAGGAGAATAAAAGGTGCTTTTTCAAAAGTACCCGTGGCACATTTTTGTATCATGGAGGTAGGGGACGACGACAAACAGAGGCAGGAAAGGTAGGGCAAGAAAGAGAATCTGTATAACATTTTCTGTGGAAGAAAAGGTGGAGGGGGGATCCTTAAAGAAATCCACAAGCCCTCCCCACTTCGTGGCTCTCCAGTTATAATCAACCAACCTCCCCCAAATTTCCAGCCTAACAACAGTAGCTCAGGGGCCAGCATAGAAGGTCAGGGAGCACGATCCAGACACGGTCTATGCATTCTCCCCCCCCCCGGCATTGGACGGTTGCACGAACGAAGCCGCACGTGTGTATTGGCGCTCGGGGACGGCGGCTTGGTTACGAAAAAGAGTGGGCTGGGCGGTGGGGGTACATTTATCTGCGGGGGGGGTAGGAAGGCAGAGAGGGGAAGAAGAGACTACGGAGGAGGCGGGGGAGACATGGAGAAGGAGAGGCGGGCGGGGCGGGGAAAAGAGCCACTTGGGGGGCTGCTGGGGGGCCGGGGGGGGTGAAGAGCCTCCCCCCTCCTCCCCCGCCGCCATTTTGGAGCCGTGGCTCGATGACCCTGCTGTGGCGCGCGCTCCTCTCCGCCGCTCAGCCCAGCGCTCCCCCTCAGGGTCCCGGGCCGGTGCCTCCCCCCGCCCACCGCCTTCATTCCTCCACGTGGCGGCCACGCCGCCCCCTCCGTCCGTCGCTACTTACCGGCAAGCCAGCGCCGCCCGCCGCCAAGTCCAGTCCGCTCCCGCCTCACCGATCTCCGCGCCTGAGAGAAAGGGGCGGAGCCAACGGTTCGGGAAGCCCCTCCCCTCCGGCCTATTGTCAAACCCCCACAAAGGAACGAGCAGCCCGCTCCTCTCCCTTTCCCGCTTCGCGATTGGGCGAGAGGGGACGTCTGAGTAGCGCTTAGCCCCGCCCCCCGCCTCGGCTCCCTATTGGGCGGTCGGAAAGGGAGACCCTTTTCGCCGAGATCAAATGTTCCATTAGCCGCCGGAGCGTTGCTATGGAGCTTAGTCCCACCTCTTCAACCCTCCTCCCACACACACTCATTCTTTTACAATCCACCCGCCGTTGGTGCTGAGTTGCCATGGCGCCGCAGTCCCGCCCCTCGGCTGTAAGTGGCTGGAACGGAGACAAGCAAAGTTTCAAACGGCTGCCAAAGCCCTGGCCCAGATTCGGTGGCAAGCAAGCAAGCCTATGCAAGCTACCTGAGAGCGAGCGAGCAAGCAGGCCCTACTGAAATCGGGGAAATACTTCCGAAGAAACATGCTTAGGCTCATGCATGCAGGTCTCTAGAACTTCACGTGAAACTTACGGGCAGAATTGTCAGGGAGGATTGCAGTGGCGTTCCTAGAAGGGGGGCAACTTGCTGGGTTTTGCAGAGACCTGAGCTCCTGGGTAAAACGGCCCCTGCTCCTCACCTTCACAGCCATTCGCGGCCGCGAATGGCTGTGAAGGCGAGGAGAAGGGGCCGCTTTATCCAGCAGCTGAGGCTCCTGCAAAACCCAGCATGTTGCTACCCTCCAGGAACGCCACTGAAAGACTGCACACTGTGGCTGCAATCCTGTCTACACTTTTCTGGGAGTAAGCTCCATTGAACACAATAGGACTTACTTCTGAGTAGATATGTATAGGATTGTGCCCTGTGACAGGTCCTCAGTGGAGCTCAATAGGGGCCTTTTCCCATGCATGGGATGTCATCACAAGACCATGAACAGCCCAGCCCAGCCCAGCCCAGGCAGAAGCACTGGAAAGATGGGGGAGGTACTAGTATAAATGCCACACGAGTTTTATTCAGTTGTTAAGAAGGACCTTCCCCATACAGATTTTGTAAGGCGTGGAAAGGTCTTCAGAGCGTAAACAACCCAGAAAAAAAATGGGTGCAAGATTGAAGCTGCAATGCTATCCACACTTACCTGGGACCCATTGACTATAATGGGATTTACTTCTGAATACAGGCATGCCCCAGTATCCACTGGGGTTCTGTTCCAGACCCCACCGTGGATACTGGGGATGCTTTTTTTGAAGATAGGGGAACATCAGTGGTTTTGCTGCAACAAGGTAAAAAAAAAAGATGTGTTTAATGTTCTTCTATCTTTTTAATGGAACGTGGTGGCGCAGCGAGTTAATCCGCTGTTGCTGGGCTTTCCGACTGCAAGGTTGGGAGTTCAAGACTGCGCGACGGAGTGAGCTCCTGTTGCTTGTCCCAGCTCCTGCCAACCTAGCAGTTTGAAAGCACCTCAATGCAAGTAGATAAATAGGGACCACTTTGGTGGGAAGGTAACGGCGTTCCGTGCGCTACGGCGTAGAGTCATGCCAGCCACATGACCACAGAAGCTTGTCCTCGGACAAAAATGCTGGCTCCACAGGCTTTGAAACGGAAATGAGCACCGCCCCCTACAGTCGGTCATGACTAGACCATTCGGTCATGGGGAAACCTTTACCTTTACCTTATCTTTTTAACAGGTGTCCCAGTATCCATGGTATCTGTGGATAACCTAAACCATGGATACCGTATCAGTGGATACTGAGGCAAACCAGTATATAAATACTCTTGATTGTTAATTGATGTTAATTGTGCATAGGACTATAACTGTGCAGTCAGATCCAATACATGCTTACTCAGAACCTACGCTCCGTCCCCCAAATTCAGTGTGACTTCCTTGTAAGTGTGTTTTGGATGGCAGAATCGGGGCTCAATCCTGAGCGCTCCAGCACTGGCAGTGTGGAGTTAAGTTAAGTTATCCACAGATACCACCCACACCGGTGTCGCAAATGTGCCATAAGGCACATCCAACGCAGGCGGTAAAGGCTGACCACCCGCATTGTTCCAATGCCGTCCCCACAGCACCTAGAGGCAGCAACACAAGCTAGCAAGTGGTAAGTTGACCCCACACCAGCCTTGTGCACCTTTCAGGTGGGAGGGTGTTCCTGAGTGGGGGGAGGAATGGAGCAGGTGGGTGGCAGCGACCTTTGCCGCTGGATCCCAAACTCCGTGTCGGGTTGCGTGGCCCAACACAGAGGCCCTCATCTCTATGCTGGCCAAATAGCCAGCGCAGAGACGAGCAAGCAAGCAAGCAAACAGTATTTATATACCGCTTTTCAACACAAAGTGGTTTACAGGCAAAACAATTAAGTTGAATGGCTCCCTGTCCCAAAAGGACTCACAATATAAAAAAATGGAGAACCCCACCAGCAGCAGCTACTAGAAAAGACACTGTGCTGGGTTGAAGAGGGACTGTTGGTCTCCCCCTGCTAAATATAAGAGGAACACCACTTGAAAAAGTGCCTCTTGCCCAGTTAGCAGGGGATAAACGAGGAGACCCATTGCCTGTCCTGTGCCCTTACCTGGGGGAAGGGGATAATTGTCCCCATTCTCCAAGGAGCTTCCAGTGGCTGCACTCGCAGCGGCTAGGCAGCTCAGGATTGGGCTGCCGAGCTGCAATCCTATGCTACTTACCTGGGAGAAAGTCTCACTTAAACCCATGGGGCTTGCTTCTGAGTCAAGATGGTGTTACTAGAATCCGATTTACTGGAATAGCCTAGCAATGTTTGGGGGCTACTCTGATGTCTTGCAAAGAAGAGGCAATCAGAGGCACTTTTGGCAAATATTACCCAGAGATTTCTGCTGCCTGACGTATTTCTTTGTGTTTTGTCTTCTTTCCAGCTTGCCAAGCCTGTTCTTGCACCTCTGCCAAGCCCTGGACTGCTCCTTGTGCTGAGCTGTGCTGAACGCCTTGGGTGCTGCTACGTGATGTGGCTGGCTGCTGCCACCGCTCCTTTCCTTGTGAACACGAGAGGGGGGAAGGGGAAGGAGGCAGGTTTGCTCCAGGCGACAGGGCAGAGGAGTGAAATGCAGCGGGAGGAAGCAGCAGTTGCAGCTCCTGGCTTGTAGCTTTCAGCACAACAAGGATTTCAGGGTAGGGAGAGGGGGAAGGGAAAGGAAGGGAAGGCTGGAAGCTGGAAAGCAAATTGGAGAAAGAAGAATGATAAGAGCAAAAGAAGCAGCCAATACAAGGGTTTCTGAGCTGTGCAGAGAGGTATGCAGAAAGAAAGAAGGTACAATTGGAGAAATAGAAATTCGTTGACAAACCAAGGGTGGATCTCAGGACTGCACATAACAATTGCACTCCAAATGGTGTAGTCATCAATCAATCAATCAATCAATCAATCAATCAATCAATCAATCAATCAATCAATCAATCA